>PKML01060542.1:7490-53388 GCA_002933935.1 Eutrema yunnanense
GGGATATGGCTGACGCTCGGAACTCGGAGATGCTGCGGTGTCTTGAGTGATGGGGTTGGAGTGTGTTTGAGCAATCAGTACATATGATGCTGCGGTGTCATAAGCATAGGAACTGAGTGGGAAACCTCGGAGGTTGGTTTGGACCTCGTGTGAGTGTTGAGATGGCCGGATTGGCCAAGGTTTTTGTAATCGTTGCGACGATTAAGGTTCATCGGAGATGAACGGTAACGAAGATTCGAGGTCGAATCTAAGTTAGTGGGGGAGAATTGTAGCGCCCGTGTTCCGGAAGAATTGATTATTGAGGGAAAATAATTAATTCAGGTTTGTTCCGGGGGTGGTATCGATCGATACCGGCCTGTATCGATCGACACCAGCCGGGTTTTTCTCCTGGTTGTCTTCTTCTCTTATCTTCTTTCGAGTAAAAAAAGCGTATCCTTGGAGGATAAGACCATAGCTGGTCGGGAAAGAGAGAAAGAAAGAGAGAGAGAGAGAGAGAGAGAGAGAGAGAGAGAGAGAGAGAGAGAGAGAGAGAGAAGAAAAGCATGCCGAAGCTTGGATCTTGCGAGATCTAGAGAGTTTGAGCTTGGGAGAAGCTCGAAGGAGAGGTTGGACGAGCTTTGTGTTGGCGAGAGCTTGTGAGAAGAGAGGGAGATCTTCTTGAGCTCGGGGAGCGTTTTAGAGCTCTATCCTTCGTGTTTAAGGTGAGTTGTGACCAAAGGTTAGCAAGTGAGCTTGCGTGGTGCCTTGTTAAAGCTTGGTTGATGCTTTTGTGACTTGTATGGCGATTCCTGTGTTAGGTCTCGTGAGTATCGACCGATACCAGGTGGGTATCGATCGATACCAGACCATTGGCGGTGGTCTCGTGTTGTGTGGTTGTATCGATCGATACCAGGTGTGGTTTTGGGAATCGATCGATACCAGTCCCTTGTCGGGAGTTGTGTGTTGTTTGGGCATCGATCGACACTATGGGAGTATCGATCGATACCAGTTGTGGCTTTGTGCTGAAAGTTTTAATTGTTGTGATTTAATTTTTGGTAATTGTTGATTGTGCTTATTGGTAGCCTGTTGTTGGGATGATCAATCTCACTCAGCATTTGGTTAGCCAAATGTTGATGCATCACTTTTGTCGATGCAGGTAAAGATAAGGCGTGATCGTGGAATCAAGGTGGTGAAGAGGGGATGATTAGGACCCGGGGGCTTGCTTTTGTTGTTTGGGTATCGATCGACACTAGGGAGTATCGATCGATACCAGTTGTTGTTGTTGTTGTTGTTAAACCGTTAGCTTGTGTAAGCTGTAGTACCTGTGTTGTACTGTTTGTTGTGTAATAATTAATGTATAATTATTATGATTGTTTAATTATATGCAAAAAAAAAATGTGGTCCTTTCAAAAACGGTGGAGACGGAATTTTTCAGGGAGGCCTCCACGTAATTCTCGCGCAACATGTACGAGTGGAAGCAGGTTTGGAGAAGGGGTGGAGCTAAGCCAAAAGGCTTGAACGCGGAGGTGTGGAAGGACTACATCCCGTACTGGGAGGAGCCCGAGACCAAAGCTCTCTCTCAGACTAACTCCAAGAACCAGAAGAGTCCCCGAGAAGGGAAGGGACCCGATGTCCACAACAACGGGGCGAAGAGCTTAAAAAAAAACCGAAATCCAAATGGTAAGTATTTTAGTGTTTTTAGCTATTTTCAAATATCGTTTTTAATATATTTATTAGTAACTGACTGTTTTAGTTATTTTGTAGACGGAGGAAGACGGCGAAGCTCCCGATAACCTGAAAGTGATGGCGAGGACACACACCAACAAGAAGACCGGCCAAATTCAAAATCCGGCCGTCAGGTAGATCGTCGAAAACGTGACGAATGCGCAAGAGAAGATCCTGACCCATAGGACGGCATCACCGATTCCAACGACCTCACTCTGATCGAGATCAACGACCTAGTGCTCGAGGTAAGTAAAACTTATAGATTATCATTTCAATTTAGATAATTATTTGTTAATAAAAGATCTAATATTTTTGTATTGTTTTTGTAGGAGGTACCCGTTAAAAAAGGTCGTCGGCCAGGGTTGGGTAAGATTGCAACCCAACGAGCATCTTCTTCGGCCGATTTCTCGATGGATGAAGACATTATCCGGCAAAACGAAGAGCTCAAGGAGATGGTCACGGCTTTGGAGGACGAGCTCTCGACTCAGAAAATGAAGAGCGGGAAAATAGCAGATTATTTTAAATCGAAGTTCGATGATTTTCACGATGATTTAGTTTTTTTTTTTGCAATTTTCCAACAATTTCGAAAACCTATAATAATATTTTATAATTTTATAAGATCTTTAAATATTAATTAATTTATTTTAGGTTTTTATAAATTATTTAAAAAATGAATAATTCATTAATTAAAATAAATTAGTTTTTTAAAATTTGTCAGAAATCCCTCAGAATTTTCCGAGGGATTTCCGAGGGTTTAGCGACAGATTTCCGACAGATTAAGTTTAGCCGGAAAAACTTAATCCATCGAAAATGTTGCCCTCGGAAATCTGTCGGATTTATACGGACGGACTGGTCCTCGGAAATCACCCGGAAATACCTGGACGGACGAGTCCTCGGAAATACCCGGACGAGCTAGTCCTCTGAAGTCCCTCAGAATTATTCCGGACGGAATGGTCCTCGGTAATCTCTCGGAATTATCCCGGACGGACTGGTCATCGAAAATCCATCGGGTAATTTAGCCCCTGGAAAATTCTGAGGAATTTCAGTCGGATTTCGATTTCCAAGGAGATAGATTCGATGGCTCAAATCCGTCGGAAATCCGTCGGGAAAGGCTGTTTCCGACGGGATACCGACGGATTTGGCCGGGCGAAATGGGCAGTTTTCTTGTAGTGTGAATAGATCTCCTCCTACTCCAGCCGGTGGTCGCAAGGGATTTTGAGTGTTGTTGTTATTGCCTTCTCCATTGTTCGACATGTTGTACCTGCACAGAAAAGTAAACGAATCAAAGTAGCAAGCTCTCTCAAGTCTTTAACTCTCCAAATTGTTTTTATCTCTCACGAGCTTCACTCAACTCTCAAAATGTCCTCACAAAGCGATTTCTCAAGGGTTCTAATAGAACATATTCCAATCAAACCAAATGAGAAAATCCAAACGATCACAAGAACATAGACGAGATAGAAAGCAATAAGAATTCTTTGTTTTTTTTTTTTTTTGAATGTTAATCGACCAGATCTATGATACTAGATATATATATAGATTTTTTTTTTCTTTTTGAATATGCTGGATCGACCAGGAAGATAGAAGACAAGAATTGAAAAGAAGAAGGTGAAAAGATGAGAAGATGATACATAATGGATACCGAACTTCAAGTGTGCTTTGAAACCACTTGATACAATCTTCCCAAGAATCGACACTTAGAAGTTGGTAGGGGATAAGCTTTGCAACAAAGAAACTGTAAACTTTCAATGATCAAATGATGTGGATTGTTTGGTCGCACAAGAGTTGTGGAAGGCTCTTCATATTTCGGTTGATCCCTTATATATGACACACTAAGATGGATCGGGTTTGATCGTCGGATATGACTCACCAGCAATCGAAAGATGTTCACAAAGAACAAAGGAGATTTCACTCAAAATATTTTACTTGATCACAATGATAGTTTTTTCAAAGAGATTACATGTGTTTATAAACTAAAAAAATGTGTAAACAACAAGGCAAACGAGCTACTGAACTCACTGTGGCACGAGTCCAATTTCCGTGATGAGATAAAGCTCAACACCCCAAAGACATTGGAGGACGCGATGTACCGAGCTAACTTGTTCATCGAGAATGAGGAGGAAAAAGCCGCATTAGCAAAAAGCACTCTCTCCCAAAGGCACCGAGCTCGAGATATAAGCCAAGGGACGAATACTATGAGCCCCGCCAGCATCTCGATAAGGACTATGGTAGAAACAAAAGACTGGGGTTCCTTGTCAACAACGTGCAACCACATCAAAGATGGAGTACGTGGAATCGCGGCGACGAACCCATAAACGAGGAACCATTCTGCGAATACTACCAGCGGAAAGGTCACTGCACATCGCAATGTCACTAACTGCACGGGTATCTCCTATCTCAATACAAGAAGGGAAAAATCAAAAGCGTAGATCGGAATAAGGGAGGCGAATAACAAAAGGACTTTCAACGCCGACCTAACAGAGGAGATTAACGGCAATGATATTAAACGCCGACCTAACAAAGACCGGCGAACTAAAAATATGCGACCTATCGGCGTAGATATGGAACTCGAAGCGTAATCGGGATAAGGCACCTCGCGACAACTCACCAGGACCGGCACACAGAAGAGTCAACATGTTTATGGGCGGGCTCTTGATTTGCAACGACTCCATGATGCATATGGATTTGTTATCCGAAACTTCATGTTTTAAATTTGTAAAACCTAACATTTGCAAGTGCACATATGTGCGTTGTAGGATTTAAAATATCGATCCACATGGAGGGAATGCCTTTCTACGAGACCTTAGAAAGAGAGTTAGTAAGGAAGTCTAAAACGAAAATAAGGTTGGTTTGTCACGAATTTGAAACTAGGAATTTAAACTAAACTAAACTAAGCAAGAAAATAAGAAAGCAAGCAAGTAAATAAGAAAGCAAGTAAGCAAGCGAATAATTAAAGCAAGGTTGTAAACAAATAAACTAAGCGTTGGGCAATCGGAAACTCTCTAGGGATCATGGCCGAAAATCATAGGAATTTTGCTTGGATTTTTAATGAGACTTTTTTCGTCTTTTGGTTCTTGAACTTGGAACACAAATACTGTGTGTAGCCTACTTTCGTACATCCTACACACCGATAACTTGAGTACTCGACCGGTACTTGCTTGAGTACTCGACCGGTACTTGAGTACTCGACAAGTTATGATGAACAAGCAAAGTCGTTAACGCTCACAACCCCTCCACAAGTATACTTTCGTATCTTGTGATGGTTTTTCTCGTCTACCCTGGATCAAACATATAGATCACGTAATTTCGTAGCTCTAAAAATATCTTATTTCAATTGCAAGATAGCTAATCAAGCAAACATGCATTAAAAATAAGGATAGAACGAAGAACCCTAATCGGTATCCTAATCTTAAAACCAAATGATAAATTGATCCATGAGAGCCCCTTGAGATCCATTTGCTCAACAAGAGAACTACTCGGACACGATTAAAGAAAGCAAAGACATGAATAGATAAAGAACATGAGGTTGGTGAAGAAGCTTTAAGAACGAAGTCTGGAGAAAACCTCTTCACCAATCTCGAAAGTAAAAAACAAAAAAGCTTAAGAACAAAAAGTAATGCAAAAAGTAAACTAAAAAGAGGCACAATGAGTAACACGAAAATTGGTCTGTAAAACATGTATTTATAGGTCTTCAGCTCTTGCTTTGGTCTTCCTTAGGGTTTTTTTGAAGAGAAAACGAAGTGGGCTTGAAGCGGACTTCAAACGAGATGGTTTTGGGCCGACCTAGGCTGGCTGTGGTGCGTTCACCGCGGTTGGAGAGCCTCTGCACGCGGCCAGGAGTATCATCACCGCGGTCATGAGCCCTGGACCCGCGGTGGTTGTCCTATGAGGTTAAAACTTCAATTCTTCTCTTGTTTTTTTCGCGAGACTACAAAACATGTCTTCAGTCAATTAGATGTATCTTGAGATCTAACCGTTGGATTGTCTTGAAACCAAGTGGGTTTGAAAGGTGGTTCTCCCGTATACCTTGTGTCTAAATTGTGGCGTTATCAGTCTGTGAGAAGGTGTCCATCGGATGTCGAACCTCTGACGGTACAAAATTATCTAAAATCTGGTTTTTCTCCAATTTGCGTTGTTTTGCCTAAGGAACATGAAAAAAGTCTTGAAACTACAAATATGCGAAAACTACGAAAAAAACATGTAAAAGCACGTGAAACACTTTTTAAACTGTTCTATAATAGATAGTAAAACGGGTAAAAATACGGTGTTATCACTCCATGAGATCGATCACGCGGTACGAAAGAAAGATAACTACACCGCAAGAATGGAAGTGCGTTACTAGCGACAAAACCACGAGCATCCACAGGGCAACCTTCACGGAATCGGATGCCATGAGTGTACAATAACCTCACAACGACATCTTAGTGATCGAGTTGCGATCGGAAGCTCGATATACTTGATTTACAAGGACACGCTAAAAAGGGCCGAGTTCAAGGATTACGTGATGAAACCAGTCGAAAGATACCTCACCGGATTCGGAAGCGATTCTATCAAAACGGTCAGAACCATAAATCTCCCGGTATATGCTGGAAAAATAACTAAGATCGTCAAATTTGATGTGATTGACAGGCCGACAATTTATAACGTCATAATGGGTACAACATGGCTACATTCGATGAAGGTAGTCCCATCGACTTATCATCAGTGTCTCAAATTCCCAACGGAAACCGGAGTCTTCACGATCCGAGGTGATAAACGAGAATCTCAGACCTGCTTCATAACTGAACATAAGTTGCGGAAAACACAGCAGACGTGTCTACTAACTGAACCAAGGACGCAGGGCATACTTCCTCCTCATGATAATCCAAAGCACGAATTCGTCACCTAGGTGAACATAGATGAGAAAACCCCATAACGTTGCGTTAGCTGAGGAGCCAATCTGGACGAAGAATTAAAGAACGACCTAGTCAGTTTTCTCCACCAAGAAGTCTCAACTTTCGCTTGGTCAATTGAACACATGACAGGAATCGATCCAAGAGTCACATCACACGAGTTGAATGTCGACCAATTAAGTAGAAGCGACGGAAGCTCGGCCTTGAACGGGCCTAAGCAGCCAACAACGAAGTAAAACGGCTACTAGGTGCATGTTCTATTACCAAAGTGAAATATATGCAATGGTTGGCAAACCCGATTGTTGTTAAAAATAAGAATGGAAAGTCGTACAAAACCGGTGAAAAACAGTCGGTAAACAGTCGGTACAAAACCGGTGAAAAACACGTTTTATTTGTTGTTTGGGTTGGTGCACCGGTTTTGTGTGACTACAATATGTAGTCGCCTTTCAGACGCCATGTAGTCGCTATGTAGTCGGCAAAATCGTCTATATAAACAAAATTTACCCCATTTCTTCTCCTCATTCGATCTTAAACACAAAATAATCATATTTCTTCTCCTCATTCGATTTTAAACACAAAATCAAACATATTGCTTATGCTCATTCGATTTATTAGTTATAAAATGTCGGGAAATTACAATTATAGTAATTTCCGGGAGTGGATGTATAATAGGTTCAATAAAGAGACGGGAAATTTCTCGGAACAGTTCAGAACGGGGGTGGAGCAATTCATGACATTTGCAAATAGCCAGCCTCTAACACAGAGTAATGGCGGTAAGTTTTTATGTCCTTGTAGTGTTTGCAAGAACGAGAAATTTATCCCGGGGACAAGAATTTGGAATCATATTTATAGCAAAGGATTTATGCCAGATTATTATGTTTGGTATAAGCATGGGGAAGAATTCAATATGGCGGATTTAGGATCGAGTTATGTTGATACGACGTATATAGGTGGGAGTGAAGAAGTGGGTAATGTAGTAAAAGATAAATATGTGGATATGGTGAATGATGCATTTCGTGATAACGTGAGTTTTGATAACTATCATCAAGGTGGTACTAGTTATCAGAATGTAGAAGAACCGATACGTAACCATTCAAAGAAATTCTACGACTTGTTAGAAGGTGCAAATAATCCACTATACGATGGTTGTCGTGAAGGTCACTCGCAGTTATCCTTAGCTGCTCGAGTCATGCAAAATAAGGCAGACTATAATATGAGTGAAAAGTTAGTGGTTTCGGTTTGCGGAATCTTGACAGACTATTTACCAGAAGGAAACAAGTCAACTGGTTCACATTACGAGACAGAAAAATTGATGCGCAATTTAGGTCTCCCATATCATACAATTGATGTTTGTATTAACAATTGTATGATCTTCTGGAAAGAAGACGAGAAGGAAGATAAATGTCTGTTTTGTGGAAAACAAAGATGGAAGCCTAAGAACGACCGGCGTAGAACAAACGTACCATACAGTCGTATGTGGTATCTACCTATTGCTGACAGATTAAAGAGAATGTATCAAAGCGAGAAGACTGCAACGGCAATGAGATGGCATGCCGAGCACCAAACAAAGGAGGGAGAAATGGGTCATCCTTCTGATGCGGTGGAGTGGAGATATTTTCAAGATCAACATCCCCGGTTTGCCGAAGAACCGCGTAACGTTTATCTTGGATTATGTACCGATGGGTTCAATCCAATTGGCATGTCTCGTAATCATTCGTTGTGGCCTGTGATCTTGACGCCATATAATTTACCCCCGGGTATGTGCATGAATACATAGTATTTATTTCTTACAATTCTGAATTCTGAATTCTGGGCCAAATCATCCGCGAGCTAGTCTCGATATCTTCCTCCGACCTCTTATTGAGGAGTTAAAAGAGTTGTGGTCTAATGGCGTCGATGCATACTGAAGGGACCGCATTTTTTTTTTTTGCATATAATTAAACAATCATAATAATTATACATTAATTATTACACAACAAACAGTACAACACAGGTACTACAGTTTACACAAGCTAACGGTTTAACAACAACAACTGGTATCGATCGATACTCCCCTAGTGTCGATCGATACCCAAACAACAAAAGCAAGCCCCCGGGTCCTACTCATCCCCTCTTCACCACCTTGATTCCACGATCACGCCTTATCTTTACCTGCATCGACAAAAGTGATGCATCAACAATTGGCTAACCAAATGCTGAGTGAGATTGATCATCCCAACAACAGGCTACCAATAAGCACAATCAACAATTACCAGAAATTAATTCACAACAATTAAAACTTTCAGCACAAAGCCACAACTGGTATCGATCGATACTCCCATAGTGTCGATCGATGCCCAAACAACACACAACTCCCGACAAGGGACTGGTATCGATCGATTCCCAAAACCACACATGGTATCGATCGATACAACCACACAACACGAGACCACCGCCAATGGTCTGGTATCGATCGATACCCACCTGGTATCGGTCGATACTCACGAGACCTAACACAGGAATCGCCATACAAGCCACAAAAGCATCAACCAAGCTTTAACAAGGCACCACGCAAGCTCACTTGCTAACCTTTGGTCACAACTCACCTTAAACACGAAGGATCGAGCTCTAAAACGACTCCCCGAGCTCAAGAAGATCTCCCTCTCTTCTCACAAGCTCTCGCCAACACAAAGCTCGTCCAACCTCTCCTTCGAGCTTCTCCCAAGCTCAAACTCTCTTGATCTCGCAAGATCCAAGCTTCGGCAAGTTTTTCTTCTCTCTCTCTCTCTCCTTCTCTCTCTCTCTCCTTCTCTCTCTCTCTCCTTCTCTCTCTCTCTCTTTCTATCTCTCTTTCCCGACCAGCTATGGTCTTATCCTCCAAGGATACGCTTTTATACTCGAAAGAAGATAAGAGAAGAAGACAACCAGGAGAAAACCCGGCTGGTGTAGATCGATACAGGCCAGTATCGATCGATACCACCCCCGGAACAAACCTGAATTAATTATTTTCCCTCAATAATCAATTCTTCCGGAACACGGGCGCTACAATTCTCCCCCACTAACTTAGATTCGACCTCGAATCTTCGTTACCGTTCATCTCCAATGAACCGTTCATCTCCAATGAACCTTAATCGTCGCAACGATTACAAAAACCTTGGCCAATCCGGCCATCTCAACACTCACACGAGGTCCAAACCGACCTCCGAGGTTTCCCACTCAGTTCCTATGCTTATGACACCGCAGCATCATATGTACTGATTGCTCAAACACACGCCAACCCCATCACTCAAGACACCGCAGCATCTCCGAGTTCCGAGCGTCAGCCATATCCCGCAGGATATCCACCATACCTCACAAGGTATCAACCATACCACATCACCCAAGACACCGCAGTATCTCCGAGTTATAGGTATCTGCCGTACCACTCCCCTCGACAATATAACCTTAAAGAGTCTCAATACCCCATACCACTCAATTCTAGGGAATATATCCTACGTCTAGGACATACTCCTTACGAATCCACGGTATCACGTATTACTCTAGGCTATAAATCTCCTGAGTCTGGGTACATCGCCACTCACACTCTCAAGACAACCAGTCCTGCGAGCTATCGGCACCAGAGGAACCAGTCCTCTCAACGAGCAATAAGTCACATATCACTAAGCATCTCGACTGAACTACCTCCTGTGATCCGTGTAAATCCTCGCAAGACAACACCGGCATCACCCATATTCCATACCCGGAATATCTGGCGTGCATAACCAATAACCCGGTCATCGCACCACCCACAACAGCAATAAGAACATCCATCTTATTACTCTCTTGCATTAACGCTTTTACCTCAAACGCAATGCAAAACCGTGACTCCCAAAGTCACCAGTAATAAGAAATACTCATCTTATTACACATCATAATGTAACATCGTTCTACACAACGGAAATACAAAATGACACACACGTAGCATACAACTATAACTGAAACTGGAACCTCTCGATGGAACTCAAGCCGCAGCTTGCTTCTGGAACCATTTCTGGAACCTCGCACCCCGCCACAGTCCCACAGAACTCGCATCATCGGAATTTTCTTCCGACGAAGCTCCTTGACCCTCCGCTCGAGAACTCTCAAAGGTCTCGCCTCAACGGTCATATTGGGCTGGAGATTTGGCGGAATCTCAGCCAATACCTCGTTACCCCTATGCAAACACTTCTTCAGCATCGACACATGGAAGAGCTTATGAAATGCTTGCATAACCGCGGGTAACTCCAACCGATACGCTACCGGTCCAACACGCTCTACAATCCGGAACGGCCCCATGTACCTCGGACTCAACTTAGTCACAACAATGGACCTGTTCGGACCTCTCAGTAAAGCCATCTTGAGATACACACTATCTCCCACCTCAAACACAAGCTCTTTCCGCCTCCTATCGGCATAACTCTTTTGCCGATCTTGGGCCTCTTTCATGTTCAGCTTCAAAACCCGAATCTTCTCCGTGGTTTCCTGAACAAAACTCGCACCCAAAGTGCTCCTCTCCCCCACTTGTGTCCAACACAAGGGGGTACGACATGGCCTCCCATACAGAGCCTCATATGGAGCCATCCCAATACTCGCCTGGTAACTATTGTTATACGCAAACTCTACCAAGCTCAAGTGATCCACCCAGTGACCACCCCAATCCAGCACGCACATCCTCAACAAATCCTCCAAAGTCTGGATGGTCCGCTCGGACTGCCCATCTGTCTGAGGATGATACGCCGTGCTCAAGTGCACTTTCGTGCCCATCTCTGCCTGAAACGCATTCCAGAACTCCGATGTGAACTTAGGATCCCGGTCCGAAACAATACTCACCGGTACTCCATACAGTCTCACAATCTCCTGCACGTACTTCCTAGCCAAAACCGCAGCCCCATCGGTCTTCTTAATGGCCAGAAAACGCGCACACTTAGTCAATCGATCAACGATGACCCAAACAGCATCCTTGGTCCGAGAAACTGGTAAACCCACCACGAAATCCATCGTGATCATATCCCACTTCCACTCTGGAATGGGTAAACTCCGCAACAAACCACTCGGGACCTGGTGCTCCGCCTTCACTAGCTGGCACACGTTGCACGACGCAACCCAGTTAGCCACATCCTTCTTCATCCCGACCCAATGATAGTAGCGCTTGAGATCGCGATACATCTTAGTCGCTCCTGGATGAATCGAGAACATACTCGAATGAGCCTCACTCAGGATCTCTCGCCGCAAATCCTCATCCAAAGGTACGCATACCCTCCCACTAACAAGGATAGTGCCGTTCGCAGATACCTGATACTCAGAACCCTCTGCTCTCGAAGCCTTAACCAAAACCTCATCTTTTTCCTGAGCCAACCGAACTCTGCTCAAAAGATCCGCCTGGTTAGCCGCCTCTAAGCCCAAAGGTTCCTGAGATACAACACATAAGCGCAATGTGCTAATCTCACTCACCAAGGACTCAACCTCGCGTTCCCGAGCCAAAGCCACCCGCTTCCGACTCAACGCATCCGCAACCAGATTAGCCTTACCAGGATGGTAAGCTATCTCCATGTCAAAATCGGCCACTAGCTCCATCCAGCGCCTCTGCCTCAAATTCAACTCAGGCGGAGTGAAAATGTACTTCAAGCTCTTATGATCTGTGAACACCTGCACCTTTCCGCCATAAAGATAAGATCTCCAAATCTTCAAAGCGAAAACCACTGCAGCCATCTCCAGGTCATGGGTAGGGTAGTTGCCCTCATGCCTCCGCAGCTGCCGCGAAGCATATGCAATAACCTTCCCCCGCTGCATCAACACACAACCAAGGCCCACACCCGACGCATCGGTGTACACCACGTAAGGCTCGCCCGACACTGGCAACGCCAATACTGGAGTACTAGTCAACATGGCCTTCAGTTCCGCGATACTCTCCTCACACTCCGAGGACCACACGAAAGGAACATCCTTTCCCGTCAGCTTCGTCATAGACTTAGCCAAACTCGCAAAACCCTTGACGAACCGCCGATAATACCCTACCAACCCGAGAAAACTCCGAATCTCAGTGGCATTCCTCGGCCTCGGCCACGTACTAATGGCCTGAATCTTCTCCGGATCTACTGATACTCCCTCCGCAGAGATAATGTGACCCAGAAAACCGATCTCCCGCTGCCAGAAGCTACACTTGCTAAACTTAGCAAATAACTTATGTTCCCGCAGCTTCGAAAGAACCACACGCAGATGCACCTCATGCTCCTCCCGGTTCCTCGAATACACCAAGATATCATCGATAAAGATGATCACAAACTCATCTAGATACTCCTGGAAAACACGGTTCATCAATCTCATAAATGCAGCCGGTGCATTCGTCAACCCAAATGGCATCACCACAAACTCGTAGTGGCCATAACGAGATCTGAAAGCCGTCTTCCGGATATCTACCTCATCGATGGGAATCTGATGATATCCCGATGCCAAGTCAATCTTGGAGAACCAAGTAGCCCCTCTCAACTGATCCAACAACTCATCAATCCGAGGAAGAGGATACATGTCATTCACTGTGACTCGGTTAAGTCCCCGGTAATCAATACACAACCGAAAACTCCCGTCCTTCTTCTTCACGAACAACACTGGCGCTCCCCACGGTGAAGAACTCGGGCGAATAAACCCCTTGTTCAACAACTCCGCCAGCTGCTTCTTCAACTCTGCCATCTCTGCGGGAGCCATCCTATAAGGAGCCCTGGATATCGATGCCGTCCCTGGTTCCAAGTCGATCGTGAAAGGATCCGACCTAGATGGTGGCAACCCCTGCAACGACTGGAACACATCCTGGAACTCACAAACCACCCGAATATCCTGCACCCTGGCCTCTCCGACGGCCTCCGGCAAAGAAATCGTAGCCAAATACGCCTCGCAACCCCTCTCGATCAGACGCTCCGCGTGCACACGAGACTCCCAGAAGTCGGTCTCACACCCTGATACACCCACTTCCCTTCTCCTTGGTCGAACTCGACCCGCCCTCGGTGACAATCCAGATGCACTCTGAACTTCCCGAGCCAATCCATGCCCAAGATGACATCATACAGCTCCACGGAGCAGATAATCAAATCGGCAGTCATGGACTCTCCTGCTACCTGAACATCCACGTCTCGCACCCGACCGTGAATTCTCAGGAGCTTCCCTCCGGCAACCTCCACGAAACCCAAACTCACACCGGGCTCGCTACGAAGGTTAGCCTTCTCGGCCAACTCCGGGGAAACGAAGCAATGCGATGCTCCCGTGTCAAACAACACATGACACTCCACACCTCCAACACACAAGGTCCCAGCACATATACATGTGCCGAGAACCTTAACACCCCGACGAGCACGACATTCCCCGACACAGAATTAAACTTAGATGAATCTAAGAAAATACCTGTGATCGGCCTGGAACTCGGCTCTCCGGACTCGGCGATGGAGTACACTCGAGGCGCTGATGCCACCTGCCTGACGGGCTGCACCACCGTGGTCTCACTCTGCCGCAACTGGGGACACTGAGGCCTGATGTGACCCGTCTCCTTGCAGTGATAGCATACTCGAGAATCCACTCGCACTCCGCCCCTCTGAGGACAGTTTGCCACTCGGTGATCCATGCTCCCGCAACCAAAGCAACCCGGACCACCACGACTACCTCCCGAAGCGCCCTCTCGCTTCCGCTTCTGTCCTTGCATCGGCTTACTGCTTCTGCTCGGACCGGACTGCTGCTGCACAGATCTCGCCTGAAAGGTCGGTGTAACCGCTACCACAGATCTCGCCTGAAATTCCTTTCCACTCTCCTCAACCACGCACCCGCGTCCTCAGGATTAGCACCTCCAGAGAAAAACCCTGTGCCAATCCTCTGCATCTAATCCACCATCCTAAGGTAGGATGGGAGTTCCTCAGCAACCGCAGCTGCCACCTGAGGCTGAGCCTCCACAACTACCGGAACCACAGGAGCCTGAGCCGGCACTCTCTCTGGTAACCGCTCCAACAACCTCGTCAACAGATCCGCTATGCGATCATCTCGGGCCCGAGCATCACCCGCTGGAACACCAGCCACACTGGCACTCACGCCAGCCACACCCTCAGACCCAACTTGACTCGCACGCGACTCCTCGACCTGCTCCTCCAGCACACGGCCACGACCTCTACCACGGCCACGACCTCTACCACGCCCTCTAGCCATCTGCACACGTGCAGAAGCACAGGCTAAGAGAACTAAAAATCAATCATCACAATAAAGATACTCACCGTGGAATCTCACAAGGCTCGAAGAGGATGATTCTACGACCCCACACAACACCCAATCTATTCTAGAACCACCTAGGCTCCTAGAACCGTATGGGCTCTGATACCAATAATTGAAGGGACCGCATTTTTTTTTTTTGCATATAATTAAACAATCATAATAATTATACATTAATTATTACACAACAAACAGTACAACACAGGTACTACAGCTTACACAAGCTAACGGTTTAACAACAACAACAACAACAACTGGTATCGATCGATACTCCCCTAGTGTCGATCGATACCCAAACAACAAAAGCAAGCCCCCGGGTCCTAATCATCCCCTCTTCACCACCTTGATTGCACGATCACGCCTTATCTTTACATGCATCGACAAAAGTGATGCATCAACATTTGGCTAACCAAATGCTGAGTGAGATTGATCATCCCAACAACAGGCTACCAATAAGCACAATCAACAATTACCAGGAATTAATTCACAACAATTAAAACTTTCAGCACAAAGCCACAACTGGTATCGATCGATACTCCCATAGTGTCGATCGATGCCCAAACAACACACAACTCCCGACAAGGGACTGGTATCGATCGATTCCCAAAACCACACCTGGTATCGATCGATACAACCACACAACACGAGACCACCGCCAATGGTCTGGTATCGATCGATACCCACCTGGTATCGGTCGATACTCACGAGACCTAACACAGGAATCGCCATACAAGCCACAAAAGCATCAACCAAGCTTTAACAAGGCACCACGCAAGCTCACTTGCTAACCTTTGGTCACAACTCACCTTAAACACGAAGGATCGAGCTCTAAAATGACTCCGCGAGCTCAAGAAGATCTCCCTCTCTTCTCACAAGCTCTCGCCAACACAAAGCTCGTCCAACCTCCTTCGAGCTTCTCCCAAGCTCAAACTCTCTTGATCTCGCAAGATCCAAGCTTCGGCAAGCTTTTCTTCTCTCTCTCTCTCTCCTTCTCTCTCTCTCTCTTTCTTTCTCTCTTTCCCGACCAGCTATGGTCTTATCCTCCAAGGATACGCTTTTATACTCGAAAGAAGATAAGAGAAGAAGACAACCAGGAGAAAAATCCGGCTGGTGTCGATCGATACAGGCCGGTATCGATCGATACCACCCCCGGAACAAACCTGAATTAATTATTTTCCCTCAATAATCAATTCTTCCGGAACACGGGCGCCACACATACGATGTGTTGTTGAATCAAAATTTTAATCTAAAAGCAGTGCTGATGTGGACGATAAGCGACTTTCTGGCGTATAGCATGTTATCCGGATGGACAACCCATGGTAAATTGTCTTGTCCAGTTTGCATGGAAGATACAAAGTCTTTTTATCTACCTAATGGAAGGAAGACGTGTTGGTTTGATTGTCACCGAAGATTTCTTCCTCTTGGTCATCCACTGAGGAGGAATAAAAAAGACTTCCTAAAGGGAAAAGACGCTTCGAGAGAGTATCTACCTCCGTCTTTGACCGGTGAGCAAGTTTATTTCGAGCGGTTGGCTGGTGTAAATCCATCGAAAACAAATGATGTTGGTGGAAACGGTCACGAAAAGAAGAATCCGGGCTATGGGAAGCACCATAACTGGCACAAGGAAAGCATATTTTGGGAGCTGCCGTACTGGAGGGACCTCAACCTCCGTCATTGTCTTGATGTGATGCATATAGAGAAGAATTTTTTTGACAACATCATGAATACTCTAATGAGTGTGAAGGGTAAATCGAAAGACAACATCATGTCAAGATTGGATATAGAACGATTTTGTTCTCGGCCACACTTACATATTGATAGTGAGGGTAAAGCTCCTTTCCCATCCTTCACATTGACAGAAGAAGCCAGAAAAAGTTTACTGGAATGTGTGAAACATGCGGTTAAGTTCCCAGATGGATATTCGTCAGACTTAGCTAGTTGTGTTGATATGGACAACAAAAAGTTTTCAGGCATGAAGAGTCATGACTGCCATGTTTTTATGGAGCGGTTACTTCCATTTATCTTTGCAGATCATCTAGACCGGAATGTCCACCTTGCGTTATCAGGTACTAATTACGACTATTTCGGTATTGTATATATATAGTAACCTCATGAAATTTTCACGTATATTGTAGGGGTTGGAGCATTTTTCCGAGACTTATGTTTGAGAACTTTGCATGAAAGTCGCGTTCAAATTTTGAAACTAAACATAGTTTTAATCCTATGCAATTTGGAAAAGATATTTCCACCTTCATTTTTCGATGTGATGGAGCACCTGCCTATACATCTCCCATACGAAGTTGAATTAGGAGGCCCTGTCCAGTATAGGTGGATGTATCCTTTTGAAAGGTTTTTCAAAAAGTTGAAAGGGAAAGCAAAGAACAAAAGATATGCGGCAGGATCGATTGTTGAATCATATATCAATGACGAGATTGCTTATTTCTCAGAGCACTACTTTGCTGCGAATATACAAACGAAATCAAGGTAAATGCTAAAATCAATCACATCATGTCTACTTTGGCATTTAATTTGTATAGACGTCCTATGTATTTTGTATAGACGTCCTATGTATTTTAATCTTTGCCCGCAGGATCTATTACTAATTGGGAAGAGTGCAAAGCCGCCTTCTTGAACCACTTCTACACAAAGTCGAGATCCAACGCGCTAAGAAACAAAATCCAAAGTTTTCATCAACAATCGGTGGAATCATTCTATGAAGCGTGGGAACGTTTCAAGGAGTACGAGAGAGATTGCCCTCATCACGGTTTCTTCGGTCCGAATGTTCTCAACACTTTCTACCGAGGATTACTACCGAAATATCAACTTTCTCTCGACACGGTCAGCAATGGAGACTTCTCCATGAAGACCATCAACCAAGGAAGAGCATTCATAGAAAATCTTGCTATGTCGGATAGCAACAATTCTTCCGACTATGATAAATCGACTAGATCGAACGTGTTGGAATCGAAAGAGATTTCCGAGCCAAAAGTCATGATGAACCGACTTCTCAACAACCAAAACCTCCAATTACATGCTTGTGAAGCTACTATTGGAGTCGATGGTGACACTTATTATGAACCCGACAACAACGGTTCGTATTCTCAAGAAGAAGAAGTTAACTATGTGGGAGCACAATGTCAATACCAAAGCCGTTTCAACAACGGATTCAACAACAACTTCCGCAACGCCAACTTCAACAACATCTCTTATCGAAACCCGAATGTGGAGAACCGTCAAGATCAGCCTTATCCACAATAATAAAGGCCATACCAAAACTGGTTTCTTACCCGGGGATATCGAATGTAGGAAACCTGATCCGTTTGTGAAGCAAGAATAAATGGATCGTATTTCTGATGTTTCTTTCCAGAGTGAACATATGTTACACCAAATTCGTCCTGACATAGACCTTCCACTGGATCATACCAATCGCAATAGAACACAATGCATCTCAAACCAATCATTCCTGGATATTTGACTTCTAATATTTTGCGGAGTACACCTAGTAGACAAATTCTCCGGAAGTAGACGATATACCGTAATTGCATGTTGTCCTTGAGCTCCCTTCACGATAAGACTTAAAAGAATACCCCTGATTGCAATACATCGGATAAACCATTGGAACAAACGTAGGGCCACACACCATTTCAACTAACCATGTGGGAAACGTTACCCCTGTAGTAGTCATTTGATAAACTTGTACAAATTGTGGACAATCATAAACTATATGTGCAAATGTAAGCATGTCAAATTTAGTTAAATTGAGGGAAATGTAGCACTTACGTAATATTGCAACCAAGCCGAGAATTCATTCTGTTTTTGGACCGCAAGCTCATCCTCTGTATAATTTGGAAACCATTCACGAATTTGGGCAATGTATATCATGTGAATAAAAAATTAAATACATTATGCAAAATAATATAAGTGATTTATGGTAATTAATAAACATCAAAATCAGGGACGTACCTCTCATATTCCAAAACGTCATCACAGTTTGTTAGAATATATCTATGCAAATGCCTTTGTTCCTCCTCAGTTAGTCGCCGAGGCCTCCCTTTTCCACTAAACCTTCCGATTTGTGCAAATAGATTTGGGACATAGACCAGATACAATGGTTTTCTGCTCCATCATCATGCCGTGCAGGACGTATACTTTTAGTCTTGACCGAAGATGGAAAGTAGTAGCTCGCAAAGTTCGATGCTTCTTCATTAATGCTCTATGCAGCAATAGAATCCTCGACTCTTGCAAGATTTTTCACCATTTTCTTTAGGTGGAACATATACCGCTCAAAATGATACATCCATCGATACTGAAATGGCCCACCAAGTGCTGCTTCTCTAGGGAGATGAATAGGAAGATGTTCCATAACATCAAAAAATGCTGGTGGAAATATTTTCTCGAGGTTGCAAAGGAGAACCGGTATTTTCTCATCCAGGTTTCGGATACCGTCTGATGTAAGTGATATATCATGGTTTTTACCCTGTTTAGACCATGATATAAGTCCTTTTTATAGAGTCTTTCTATTGTTTTGTAGTCTTTTAGAGTCTTTTACAGGTCATAGCACATTTGGAGGATTATTGGAGTTATTGGAACTTATTGGAGCAGTTTGGAGCAGAAGCAGAAGTTGTGTCGCCAAGAACCTGATTCCACGACAGGCATCGATCGATACCACCTTGGTATCGATCGATACTCGACGAGGCAGACACGACATCGCGACTTAATGAAGAGTTGAAGAATTGCAATTTGGTCCAGAAGTTTCTGATAATTACAAGAAGACCCCAGATCGTGTTTTTAGGTTATAAATAGGATTTTACAGCCATTGTTTAGGCTATGCTTTATTTTGCTTTAGTTTAAGAGAGATTTTGGTGAGAGACAAGTCTGGTTTCCCTTCGTCCGAGATCAGATCTCAAAACCTTGTTTCTCTTTCTGATTTTATACAAGAGTATTTATTCAACATGTTTATTGATTTAATATTCATGTCTGAGTAGATCACCTGTTAGGTTTAGGGTTTTCTCATAGGGATTTCTTTGAATGCTAGGTTGATTTTCTGTTAGGATTCACTATCTGATTAGTTCTTCACCTTAGGTTGTTCTCAATGCTAATTCTAGATTAATCACCTAGAACTTAGATCTTAGGATAATTGATTAGGCACGAGAGTGCGATTAATTACCTGATAGAACTTAGGTGAGCAAATTAATTATTCGCAAAGAGATTTGGTTTAATCAATTTGTGAACATATCAAACTTGATCTTTAAAGCTGATTTAGAATTTAGGATTCGCAAAGAGATTTGGAATTCCTAGGATCTAGATTTAGATAGTTTTCGCAACGAGAGTTGGTTAATTATATTTTGGTGATTTGAGTTCTAGAACAGTGCTTAATCCGAATCCTGTTAGTTAATTTAGCTGCATTCATTGATCTCCTGAGAAATACCCTAAACCTACGTCTCCCCAATTGAATTTACAAACGTTTTACTTGCAATCCTGTTTTCAATTACATCATCTGGTTTAGCTTGTTTCTGATCTATAGAATTTATTGTGTGATTCTTGAGTTCTTGTGTTCGACCCCTTGATTTACTGCAGCAACTGCTTTAGTACTTTTTAGGGTATTAAATTGAGCATATCAGTAAGTGATCTCGTGCATAGATCCCAGAAGAAAGCACTGATCCCTGCATAAAAGATAAATAAATTTAGCAAAATTTGGATAATATATATCGACTTATATATATATAATTTGTAAATGTACATGCAATAGCTCCATGGACGTTTTTAGGAAGAAGACCGGCAATTGCATGACAACGTGACAATTATGACTCCTCATCCCTGAAAACTTTCCTTCTCCAATATGAACGCAATTATGAAGGTTAGATGCGAATCCGTCAGAGAATTTATTACTATGTGTAATCCAGTCGAAGAACTTATCCTTTGAAGGTTCATCCAAACGGAAAGCGGGGGGGNGGGGGTGCAGTGATTTTCCTTTCGCCATTACATGGAGGTCATTACGAGAACAAATATCTGGCAAGTCCAATCTAGGCTTCAAATTATCTTTCATCTTCCCTTGCTCATTTAAAATAGTATTCATAATGTTGTCAAAAAAGTTTTTCTCAATGTGCATGACATCTAGATTATGGCGCAGCAGATAGTTCTTCCAATACGGCAAATCCCAAAAAATACTTCTCTTGTTCCAATTGTGGTATTCGCCATAACCATCTACGGGAAAATGCCCATTACAACCACATGAAACCGTCTTCTCAGCACCAAAATCTCTCAACTGGGTGATGATGTTATTCCCATCCGGCTCAGGAGGTGGACCATCAGATACTTTTTTGTTCTTCTTAAACAATATCGTGCTCTGACGATATGGATGATCATGCAGTAGAAATTGTCGATGACAATCGAACCAAGAAGTCTTTAGACCGTGCTTTAATTGGAACACATCAGTGTTATCTTGACAATACGGGCACGCCAACCTTCCATGAGTCGACCATCCAAATAACATACCATATGCTGGAAAATCACTTATTGTCCACATAAGTACCGCACGCATCGTAAAATTATGTTGGAGAGAAACATCGAATGCTTGAAGACCTTCTTTCCATAACATTTCCAGCTCATAAATTAATGGCTGCAAGAAAATATCAAGGGATCTCTTAGGATGCTCCGGTCCGGGGACGAGAATTATGAGGAACAAAAACTCGCGTTTCATGCACCAACTAGGCGGCAAATTGTAATGTGTGACGATTACTAACAACAATGAATATTGCCTCCCATGTTTTCCAAAATGGTTGAATCCATCTGTAGATAACCCGAGGTATACGTTCCTTGGCTCATACGCAAAACTAAGATATACCTCTTGAAAATGTTTACACGCTTCTGCATCTGAGGGATGCACAATATCTCCATCTGAGTTATGTTCTGCATGCCATCTCATAGGTCCTGCCGTGCGCTCGGATTGATATAACCTCTTTAACCTCTCTGTTACCGGCAAATACCACATCCGTTTATGTGGAACATGTACTCTGCCACCCGTTTCCTGATACCGAGGTTTGTGACAAACACGACACTTCACACGGTTTTCGTCATTTCTCCAGTAAATCATACAATTTGATATGCTCAAATTAATACCCTAATAGTACTAAAGCAGTAGTCGTAATATAGCTAGGGGTCGAGCCACAAAGACTCACAGAGATGCACAATAGATTGTATAGTATCGAATTAAGCAAAGCCAAACAGATGTAATTGAAAGCAATGCAGAAATTAAAAGAGTTGTAAATCAATGGAGAGAATATAGGCTCAGGGTATTTCTCAGAAAATCAATGAATGCAGATAAACTAGCTAGCAGGATTCAGATTTAGCGCAGTTCTTGAACTCAAATCACTAAAGTATAATTAACCAACTGTCGTTGCGAGAATTATCTAAATCTAAATCCTAGGAATTTCAAATCTCTTTGCGAATCCTAAAGTCTAAATCAGCTTTAAAGTTCAGGTTTGATATGTTCACAAATCAATTAAACCAAATCTCTTTGCGAATAATCAATTTGCTCACCTAAGGTTCTATCAGGTAATTAATCGCACTATCGTGCCTAATCAATTATCCTAAGATCTAAGTTTCAGATTCGTCAACCTAGAATTAGCTTTGAGAACAACCTAAGGGAAGAACTAATTCAGATGGTGAATCCTATAAACTAATCAACCTAGCATTCAAAGATAACCCTTATGAGAACCTTGAACCTAAAGTGGGTCTACTCAGACATGGTGAATGAAACAATCAACATAACTGAATAAATCATCAAATAAATCAATAATCTACAAGAGGTTTTGAGATCTGATCTCGGACGAAGGGAGATTCAGACTTGTCTTTCTAAAACCAAAGTAAAAATCAAAGTATAGAAAATAAAGCATAGCCATAAAAGTGGCCGTAAAATCCCTATAAATAACCTAAGATACGAATTGGGGCTTCTTGTAATTATTAAAGACTTCTGGGCACTTTTGCAATTCTTCAAGTCTTGGAAAACTCGCGGGTCGTGCCTTGCTGCAATGGGTATCGATCGATACGGATCGTGAAATCTGGTACTCAGCAACACGAACTTCTGCTTTGCTCCAAATGCTCCAGAAAGCTCAAATATCTCCAATTATGCTCCAAACGTGCAATAACCTGTAAAAGACTCTAAAAGACTACAAAACACTAGAAAAACTCTATAAAAAGGACTTATATCATGGCCTAAAAGGGGTAAAAACCATGATATATCACAATTGTCGATGCACACATCTATCATATTATATAGCAATCCAAGACCAGCTACAAGTTTCTGAACCTCGTAGTATGAATCCGGTGAGATATTATCTTCAGGTCAAATATCTTTCACAAAATCAGCTATCGCATCCACACAATCCTCCGCCAAGTTAAGATCAGTCTTTATAGTCATCAACCTTCTTGCAGTTGATAAAGGCGATATTCCCTCTCTACATCCTTCGTATAGTGGATGCTTAGCTGCATCTAGCATATCAAAAAACTTTCAAGCTTCTAAATTAGGTTCATCTATTCTAATACCATCTTGAACATACGATGCTACGTTTTCACGAAACGCATCATTCACCATCTGAACAGTACCTACGTTTGCATCTACTTCCGGTGTTGGTTCCTCTATCCTACCCGAATAATTACTGCTACTACCATAATATTGCACCATTGAATCAGTTTCTCTGTGCGTATACCAAATCTTGTAACCCGGCATAAACCCATTCCTATAAAGGTGATTCCATACTTCCCTAATATAGACTAATCTATGATTCTGACATTTAGTACAGGGACAATACATTTTACCGTATTCCGACATCATGCTATTGTTTATCGTAAATGTCATGAATTCCTCAACACCTTGTGCATACTCATCCGTCAGTTGACCCATCGCTGGATCTTGACGTGGTTTATCCATCCACGATCGAAAATAATCATAAGGGTTTGGGTTTGAAGAAGACATTTTCTAAGGTTTTTTTTTTGTAAGTTGAGTTTTTTTTTGTAAGTTGTGAATGAGGGTGGAGATGTATTTATAATGGATTTTCCGCAGATTCCCGACTGATTTCCGACTGTTTTGAATTTTCTAACGTCTATAAAACAGCTAGTGCAACATGCAGATTAACAGATCTATTTCGTCGGAAATCGGTCGGGAATTTCTTACTGAATTCCGATGATTCAAAAACGGTCTCTATGTCCTCGGATTTTGGTCGGGAATTCTGACGGATTTCTGACGAATAAAAATCGGTAGGAATTTCCGACGGATTACCGATCGGATTTTTTTCTTCGGTATTTTATCGAAAATACGTCGGGAACGATTTAGACATGAAATTACAAATATAAAAACTGATAAGATTGAGTTTAAGTAGAAAACCGAGTATAAGAAGAGACGGATGACAATAGTTGAGTTGAGATTTTAAACGGTTCTAATGTATAATCACAATACAATTAAAATAAAGTAAAAGTTTTCAAAGTCTCAGACAGAAAAATAGTAAAGATATCAAAATCGATCCCGCTTTAGACATGAAATTACAAATGAAAAACTGATAAAATTGAGTTTGAGTAGAAAACCGAGTATAAGCAATAGACATGTGACAATAGTTGAGTTGAGATTTTGAACGGTTTTAATGTATAATCACAATATAGTTAAAATAAAGTAAAAGTTTTCAAAGTATCACACATAAAAACAATAAAGGTAGCAAAAATGAACGATTTAGCAAATAATATTACAAATGAAAAAAACTGATAAAATTGAGTTTGAGTATAAAAACGAGTATAAGCAAGAGACGGATGACAATAGTTGAGTTGAGATTTGAATGGTTCTAATGTATAATCACAATTCAGTTAAAATAAAATAAAAGTGTTCAAATATTCACACATGAAAACAATAAAGATAGCAAAAAATGAACGATTTAGACATGAAATTACAAATGAAAAAATCGATAAGATTGAGTTTGAGTAGAAAACCGAGTATAAGCAAGAGACGGATGACAATAGTTGAATTGAGATTTTTAACGGTTCTAATGTATAATCACAATACATGTTGTAAAGTATTTGACTTTAAAATAATTGGTAGATTTTTTTAACGGTTACGAAAAATTCCATGCACAGTCAAACATAATTAAAGTACTATTATATTTCAAAAATTATTTAATTACATATTTTCAATTTTTTTATTAATAGTCCTTCATATCTAATTATATATCTCATTTGAAAAACATCAACACCAACATTAAAAGTTAATTATCATCCCATGCATATTACAAGCTCGATTTTATTAATGATAGAGTTGATATGAAAAACATCAAAACTAACATACGAATAGAATAGAATAGAATAGTGAACTATAATATTTACATAGAATATAGCATAATATTATGCTATTTACCATATATTTTACTAATTCCACTAAATTTTAAATCATTTTGTTAAGTTGCAAAATAATTTTGGTAAATA
The DNA here is from genome assembly GCA_002933935.1 of Eutrema yunnanense. Taxonomy (NCBI): domain Eukaryota; kingdom Viridiplantae; phylum Streptophyta; class Magnoliopsida; order Brassicales; family Brassicaceae; genus Eutrema; species Eutrema yunnanense. The sequence goes on from PKML01060542.1 coordinate 32,786, forward strand.
CAATAAATTGACATTCTATTTTATGGATTTCATGTAAATACTATAGTATTTTGTTGTTGGAAAAGAAAAACAAGAAAAATATGGGGAAAATGGGAAATACATAATTAAATGGAAGATGTGGTGCTTACACTGCTGCTAGTAGGGGAAACAAGCGAAAAAGAAGAAGGGGAGAACAAAAATCACAGTAGAAGAAAAAAGAGAGTGAGAGAGAGAGAGAGAGAGAGAGAGTAGAATTGTAATAATATTAAAAGTGTTAAACTTTGACTGGTTTTTAACCTTGATAACAAATGATATTAGATTGGAATCCACCAACCTTATGATCACATGATGATCAAGAGATTTCAAGCTTGTCGCGGAAGATGTTCGAAAGTAGAGATGAAGATAGTGTTTTGTAGAATGAATCCACACTCAACACACGAACAAACAACTTGTATCCACATGTTATTTAATCCACAACACACAAGATAATAGTGAATCCACACTAGACTCAAATGCACAAACTCAAAGACACACACTTTGAAGAAGAAAACTTAACAAGTTTATTGATTTTCGCAAAAAGATGGGTGATTTTTACAATGAATAAAATGAGATTTTTATAGCTCTTACAAGTTGTGATCATCACAATAAAATACCTTAAACTGAAAACAAGAATCAAGCAAAAATAAAGAGAGCCGTGCTTGAATGACGAAGCTTAATTGTGGGGCGTTGATGAAGGATCATTGACTAAAGGGGGATGAATGTGGACATAATTTTCTTGATTACTTTTGGAAGTCGGCTGAGATCAACATGAGTGAATGAATATATGGCCTTGATTGTTGGTGAGAAATGAGCAAAGTCGGATAAAGAAAGTAGTTTTTTTTTTTTTGAATTGAATGTAAAATTAATTCAGACCAAAAAATGTTTTTACATCTGAGTGCGTCTTATTTCGACTTACATAAGTTAGATATTCTATTTAATTTAGAAATTGATTAAAAAAGATTTATCTTGAGGCAAACCATGTTTGCATCCCACCTTCATATCTTGTATTTCCCATTTGTCGAATGGAGGTTAATCGGTTCCAAATCTGCTTGTCAATCATCTTTGCTAGTTGCGAGGCTTGTCTTGGAGATTCTCCATGTCTCATGTTGTTCCTTTTTCGCCATATGGTGTGAAGAGAGATTTGGAAAGTATACCGTATAAGGAAGAGCAGGATTTTATCCTGAGAGCTATCCACCAGTAGTTCGATGATTTGATCCCAAGATGTTGTGTAGTTCGTCAATAATATATTGCGAACAAAACTGGACCAGATTTCCTCTAAGAATCTGCACAAAAAAAAGAGGTGGTTTCGTGATCCTTTAGGTGAAGAACTAGTCAAAGACAAACTTAATGAATAAAAAAAAATAATAATAATAATAACAAAGGGAACTCCCGAACTCAAACTCACCCGCACAGTACCGTAGGCCATTGCCCAATAGTCTTCTTCATCTGCAGAATCGTTAGAAAACGGGACGAGATCAGTTGAAGAACCCCAAATCCGCCGATACAGCTCAGCACATTCCAACACATTGTTAACAAAGGGCAAATCATTCGCTGTATATATGTATGGCCAACTGTGATCCAGCCCGACGTCCCCGGCGCGAGGTCTTTTCGGATCCACGGTCCCGGAAAGACCGGCCTCTTCGGGAGTCCTGTTCTTGGATCGACCAGCATTCGGGGTCGGTACAGAAGACAGAGCCCGACCCAAAGCATTGAGCCCCTCACCCTGGGCAAGGGTACCATTCCGCCTCGCAGCTCCTTATCAGCTTCCCCGTTTCGAGCCGAGCTATATCTCTTCATCCCAGGAGGATTGGGGGTCTTGTCTTTTGAGGTCGACGCATCGACCTTTTTCCCTTTCGATTTCGCCGCCTTGACAGCCTTCTTAGCCTCAACTGCTTTTTTAGCCAAAGCAGCCTTTCCCTCCACATCGGCAACAATAGTCGAAGGGACTCGAGGTCCAACCTCGGGAAGCTCTTCCCCCGGCTGATCAACCCGCACCTCAACTAAGCTCGTCAAGGCAACCTCGGTAGGCTCCGCTATCTGTCCTCCTGAACTTGGCAGAATCATCCTCATATCTTCTGAGTAGTCGGGGATTGAGTCCAAGTTAAATTTCCCCATTTTTCCTGAAGGTGCAAGATGCAAAAGAAAATGATTAAGAAAAATATGCGTAAAAGTATAAACAAGAAAATATTATTTTTTCGACCTGATTTACGGCGAGCTTGATACTTCCGAATTCGGGCATCGCTGAGAACTTGCGGCCACATACGGTGACTCAACACCTTAAGTTTTTCCTTCTTCTCGGAAGTAGTATCGGAGAGCTCCTTTGCAACGGAATGTCGACTTAGCAAGAACAACGACAAAATCAGAACAAGTCAGGAAGCCGAGTTCAAATAAAATCAAAATAATTGAGGATCTACCGATCTCATCGGCCCATTTAGTGTGAATTGTCTTGGTAAAGCGCCCCACCGATTGCTCGTCTATCTTCACGAAAAAGTAATATCGCTGCCAGTTGTTCACTTCTGGCCTTTTTCCCGGTAATGATGTTAACACCCGACCTCATATTGGCATTATAATAACCCGACTTTTTCTCTGAAATATTGACCGAAGTCAAAGCTTCAAAGAGGTCAACAGTCATGTTGACCCCACTCTCGGCTGCTAGGATAAGTTGTTTGACTACATTACAGACCGATGACCAGAACAGTTGCGAGATCGCCGCACCTCGGCGATCACATTTGGCGAGTAGTAAATGAGGAAATCGAAGACCTCACTCCCTGAAATAAGACTCGTAGATGCACATGAAACCTTCCGGAGCATCCCAAGGTCGTGTGGTTTCATCCAGAATGATAATTTCGAGGCCAACACCAGCACCTCCGATCGCCAAAGCTTCATTCACGGAATCATGAGTGTAAAAGGACTCCAAAACGCCGAAGTTGTTATCAGAAACAAGGCTGACAACCCTCTCCTGAATTCGTTTCTTCCTCTTTGTCGATCCGGAAGGGATGATAGGTTCGTCATCCCCCAATTTAGAGTCTGTTTCGTGATCCTTTAGGTGAAGAACTACGATCGATTGACGAGACGAGGTGGCACCATCACCGCCAGTCCGGACTATGGCGACATGACAATCGGATTCTTCATTTGCCAACCTACTTTGAGTACCCTAGCCATTTCCAGGATCACTTATCCCAGACCTGAGTCTCTTCCATCGGATTCCGTTTTCGAACTAGATTCGGCTCTAATCGCCATAATCAAAACAACTAAAGAGCAAGGTCGATTTAGAACATATCAGAGATTTAATTGTGAGAACCAGATTTCACACATATCGTAGATTGGTGAAATCAGTTTAGGGTTTAGGAGAATTATTTTTATTAGAATCATAGTTGTGTATGTGAAGATTTCACACATGTCGTAGTTCGTATTACATAGAGAATTGTGGGATAATTACAAACACATAGTAGGTAAAACCACGAAGGAGGTTTATCAGGATCAAATAAGTATTAAAAGAGTATTTAACAAAAGGGGGAGACTCTTATTATTAAGAACACTCAAGGATTACAAAGACTCTCAAACTCTCTCCAACTTCTCTTACTTACTTCGCATGGTTTATCCTTCACCCAAGCTCCCTTATTTATAGTACAAGTCCTAAGGAATATCTCATGGAATATTCCTTAAGATATTTTACAACTTATTCTATACTCTCATTATTACAGAGCTTATTCAACACACTCATTATTACACAACTTATTCAACACACTCATTATTACACAACTTATTCAACACACTTATGAATTATTATTCCCCTTGTCTCCAAAAGAGGGATGGATTCCACCTCATCTGAAGTCTGAGTCTGTGTCGTCTTCTTCACTGTCAAAAACGATTTTTGTCACATAGATTTTATGGCCCGTAATATACCTTTTGATTTTATACTTTTTCTCTTCAACCCTGTAAATTGGATGGTCATGGTTATCTTGTGGCCACCCGTACTAGTCATGGAAGCTTGTCAGTATTTATCGTATTTTTTCGACAAAGTCTGATGGGTACACCTCTCTGTTGTGCCAGTTTGTTGTGTGTGGACAGAAAAGCCCGGAATCAATTTTGGATTCTTCTATGTGATTGAGCTCTGCCATCTTACTTGTTGTTTGGTGGAAGTTGCTTTTTTCAAAAGCGTTATCATTGTAGCTTGTCTGGATTTGAGCTTCATATCTTCCCTGAATTATTACGCCATCTTCCTTTTGGTCTAGCTCCATAAATATTTTGAACGTGAAGAGAATTGCCATTGGTCCATGTGTGCGGATATTCTCTTGCCACCATGTCACGTCATGGAACAGTGTGAGCCATTTGTACAACAACTTGTAGTGCGGTTTTTTTCTTGTCATGATGCACTTTGCCAAGTACTGAAGTAGCCTGCTTTTGTCAATGAGGACTCCAATGGTATACATATCTGCTAGGTACCATAGTAGGAAATATGCTTTTTCTGGAAATTTACCATAGTGATTTGGATTCATGTATATGGTATTAAGGAAAGGATATACCGGATGGTAGGGCAGCCCGAGGAGTGGTCCTTGATCCAGACCATACATGTTGACGTAGAGTTTCAGAAGTCCATGAAGTGTGTCGACTCCTTGATAGACCAGAGCAGTGTCTAGGATTTTTTCTTGTATTCCTTGTGGCATTCCTGCAATCATCTTTCTTAAGGACTCCACTATCGGGTTTTCTAGATTAAGGGTGTATATCATTGGAATGATTGCTGAGATTTGCCGTTGGGTTCTAGATAAGACAACTGGGAGAAAGTTGTCTTTGCCTTTGATGTGCTTTACGTCAAACTTCCATTGTGAGAACCAACTAGCCCATCTGAGTAATTGTGCTTGTGGCATGATCTTTTGCTTGAACTTGCTCATTTTTGGAAATGAGGACATGTCCATTTCTATGAGAAAATCTTGACCGACAAGATGGAACTAGAACTTCTCAATTCCTCTTTTAACTGCAAGTATCTCTTTGTAGGTAGAGTGATAGTGCTTCTCGCTGTCTTTGAAAGAACCACTTTTATACCCACAAATGTTTCGCTTTCCCTTTTCGTCTTCTTCTAAGAGAACTGCTCCCCAGAAGCAATCACTTGCGTCTGTTTGTAGAATCATTTTTCCTTTGGACGGAATTTTCAAAGCTGGGGGGGTCTTCGAAATTCTTTTAAACTCTTTCACTGCTTTTGTGCACTTTTGTTCCATGGAGGAGTGTCTTTCTTTAGCTGTGTCGAGAGGATTGACCTGTATTTTGCTAGGCCATGGATGAAATCCGCCATATAATTGACAATCCCAAGAAATTATTGGACTTGTTTGAAGGAGAGTCCTTCATCCGGAAACTCATCGAGCTGGGTTGCAATGTGAGGTTGAAGATGATATTGTCCCTTTGAAATATGCATGCCAAGGAAATCGATTTTTTTTCTCCAATAACCATCTTTCTTTCAGAAAGCATGATTCCAAACTGTTGCACGATACTATGGAATTTTGTCAGTAGTCAGGTGTGGGAGTTTATATCTGGAGAGAACAGGAGAAGGTCATCGATGTACACTAATGCCTTTGGGAAGATTGGCTCGAATATCTTGAGAAAGTGGTTGAGTGGTTGATAATTGATGACCAGCCTCAATTTTCCCCGAACTTGTTCTGCCCACTTGTTGTCATAGAATGCTTCACATGCCCATGGTGAACTAGTTTTTTCAATGAGATCCTATTTCAGGAGTCTATTTACTTCTTCAAGTGCAAGAGTTTAGTGATCTGGATTCATCCCTGGGTGGCTTGCCTTAGTTGGATTGATATCTTTGTTTTTCTTGAAGGCTAAAGATATGAAGAAATCTGGGGTTGATGAAATTCCCCAAAGAACTAAATAAGATATTTTATTTGCTTAACCTATGAGAGTATTTGTTTAAGGAGTATTATGGCTATTGGAACTTATGATTAATGCTTGTTGATTAACTTTTTACAAATGAGAGTTTGTTCTTGATTAGTTGATTAGCAAAGTGATTAAGACCATGAGAGTGGATTAGTCTTGTTTAAGAGTTCTAGGCTAAGGAAAATTGTTTGATTGTGTGTGTTGACATCTTAGATTGATCATACAAGTCTCCAAAGTCCATAACCTCATCCAATGGCTTGCCTTTATCTTATTTGTTAATCTTGTTTAGTTAATTGATTAACTTGTTTGCTTATTTCTTGTCTTAATTTTTATTAGGATCATTAGATAAAACCCTATTTGAATTTGCTTAGATTAAGTGATTTCTTGCATTCCTAGTGAGACGACCGCACCGCAAATTTTTTTTTTTTTTCCATAAATAATTAACCACAATAATTACTACAACAATAATATACAATTATTATTACACCGACTACACACGGTCTACAACAACAACAACAACAACAACAACTGGTATCGATCGATACTCCCATAGCGTCGATCGATACCCCAACAGCGGAACAACTCCCGGGTCCTAATCATCCCCTCTTCACCGCCTCGATTCCACGATCCCGCCTTATCTTTACCTGCATCGACAAAAGTGATGCATCAACATTTGGCTAACCAAATGCTGAGTGAGATTGATCATCCCAACAACAGGCCACCAATAAGCACAAACAATACTTATTACAATACGAAGAATTAACTCACACAATTAAAACTTCCCGGCACGAAGCCACAACCGGCATCGATCGATACACACATGGTATCGATCGCTGCCCCACAGCACACGGTACCCACTCAAGGGCCTGGTATCGATCGACACCCAACACCACACCTTGGTGTCGATCGATGCCACACAACACACGGTACCCACACAAGGGCAGGGTATCGATCGACACCCAACACCACACCTTGGTGTCGATCGATGCCACACGACTCAAGCTTATCACCTCGAACCACTAACCCTCGAGTCTATCCACCAGAACTCGAGCCTATCCACAAGGGACTAGTATCGATCGATACTCACGGGGTATCGATCGATGCTCCCTTCGAACCACAACATCCTACGCGAGTTCTCACCTAGAAATCGCCACGACCACACACAGAAAGCATCTACAAAGCTTAACAACAATCACACAAGCTTCTATGCTGACCTTTGGTCCCAACTCACCTTTAGATACGATGGAACGAGCTCCACAACGACCTCCTAACACAAGATCGACCTCCCGCTCTTCCAATCTCTCTTCCGAGCTTCTCACCAAGCTCACAACCTCTTGATCTCGCAAGATCGCAGCTCCGCAAAGCTTCTTCTCCCTTTCTCTCTTCTTCTCTCTCTCTCCCTCTCTTTCTCGACCCTTCTGTGGTCTTATCCTCCCAAGGATAACTTTTATACTTGAAAGAAGGTAGAGAAGAAGATAACCACAAGAAAACCCGGCCGGTATCGATCGATGCCTACCAGTATCGATCGATACTGCCCCCTGGAATTAATTATTCTTCCTCCAATAATCAATTCCCGGAACACGGGCGCTACAATTCTCCCCCACTAACTTAGATTCGTCCTCGAATCTTCGTTACCGTTCATCTCCAATGAACCGTCCATCTCCAATGAACCCTAATCGTCGCAACGATTTACACAACCTTGGCCAACCCGGCCAACTCAACACTCACACGAGGTCCAAACCCAACCTCCGAGGCTTCCCACTCAGTCCCTATGCTTATGACACCGCAGCATCATATGTACTTACTGCTCAACACACGCCAACCCCGTCACCCAAGACACCGCAGCATCCCCGAGTTCCGAGCGTCAGCCATATCCCGCAGGATATCCACCATACCACATCACCCAAGACACCGCAGCATCTCCGAGTTCTGGGTATCTGCCGTACCACTCCCCTCGGAAATATAACCTGACGAGTCTCGATATCCCATACCACTCAATTCTAGGCAATATATCCTCTATCCAGGACATACTCCTTACGAATCCACGGTATCACATATCACTCTAGGCTATAACCTCCCGAGTCTGGGTACATCGCCACTCATACTCTCAAGACCGCAGTCCTGCGAGCTATCGGCACCAGAGGAACCAGTCCTCTCAACGAGCAATAAGTCACATATCTCTAAGCATCTCGACTGAACTACCTCCCGTGATCCGTGTAAATCCTCGCAAGGCAACACCGGCATCACCCATATTCCATACCCGGAATATCTGCCGTGCATGACCAACAACCCGGCCATCGCACCTCCTTGCGCACCTTCCAGTATCGGCTCGCTTTAGAAAAACTTGTCAAGATAACTTGACTAGGCTACTTTTACCACCCAACAACTCTCTGCAGTAGATCATCAATACAAACGTAATAAATCAAACAAGAACCATACGCCTGCAATCCGACCTATCACATAGAACCACTAGGTGAATAACCCGGCCTCGCCACTCGACTCATTCCTCCGAACAAGCTTAACTGAAACCCGCAACGCTACAACAGCAATAAGAACAACCATCTTATCACTCTTTCGCATTAACGCTTTTCGCCCCAACGTAATGCGAAACCGTGACTCCCAAAGTCACCAATAATAAGAAATACTCATCTTATTACACATCATAATGTAACATCGTTCTACACAACGGCAATACAAAATGATACACCCCATAGCACACCGCTATACTCGAAACTGGAACCGCTCGATGGAATCCAAGCCGCAGCTTGCCTCCGGAACCACCCCTGGAACCTCAATTCCATCCTAGCCTCTGGCTCCCCAAGTTTCCTCCTGCACCCCGCCACTGCTCCACAGGACTCGCATCATCGGAATCCTCTTCCGACGAAGCTCCTCAACCCACCGCTCGAGAACTCCCAAGGTCTCGCCTGAACGGTCACATTGGACTAAAGATCTGGCGGAATCTCAGCCAATACCTCGTCACCCCTATGCACCCACTTGCATAACCCCGGGTAACTCCAACCGATACGCTACCGGTCCCACACGCTCCACAATCCAGAACGGTCCCATATACCTTGGACTCAACCCAGTCACCGTAATGGACCTATTCGGACCTCTCAGCAGAGCCATCTTGAGATACACTCTATCTCCCACCTCAGCTCAAGCTCTTTCCGCCTCTTATCGGCATAACTCTTTGCCGATCTTGGGCCTCTCCCCCACTTGTGCCCAACACAAGGGGGTAAAACATGGCCTCTCATACAGAGCAATATGGAGCCATCCCAATACTCGCCTGGTAACCATTGCCATACGCAACCTCCACCAAGCCTAAGTGATCCACCCCGAGACCACCCCAATCCAGCACGCACCCTCGTGCCCATTTCTGTCTGAAACGCATTCCAGAACTCCAATGGTAAACCCACCACGAATCCATCGTGATCACATCCTACTTTCCCTTCTGTCCTTGCATCGGCCTACCGCCTCTGCTCGGACCAGATTGCTGCTGCATAGATCTCGCCTGACTCGGTGTAACCACTACCACCTCGTCTTCCAGACCCTCCTCCATCACAGCCGCAATCTCCACCAACTCATCCACCGAGCAAAAACCTCTTTACTATGCAACGGTTCCTCAAGTCAACCCGAAGATCCATCAGGAATCTCTACACCCGGGCCGGCTCACTCTCCACCGCTCGTCTAACATAAGACCCGAGCCGGTCAACTCCACCTCCTACTCGCGTACCAACCGATCCCCCTGAGTCAACCTCGCAGGCTCCGACTCGATCCGGTTGAACGCCTCCAAGACATCGCGGCCTAAACTCTCCGTGCTGCCACCTCCCTCCACCAGAGATGCGCATCACCCTCCAGATACTGGACCGCAATGTCCACCTGGTATCCCACGGGACACCCACTCGAGAGGAAACTCCTCTCTACCCTCCTTAACCACGCATCAGCGTCCTCAGGACTAGCACCTCCAAAGAAGAACCCCGCACCAATCCTCTACACATGCTCCATCATTCTAGGATGAGAGCTCCCCAGCAACCGCAGCTGCCACCTGAGGCTAAACCTCCACAACCCCGGGACCCCAGGAGCCTGAGCCGGTACCCTCTCTGGTAACCGCTCTAACAACCTCGCAATGCGATCATCTCGGGCCCGAGCATCATCCGCTGCTACACCCGCAGCGCCTGCTGGAACACCAGCCACACTGGCACTCATGCCAACCACACCCTCAGACCCCACCCGACTCGCATGCGACTCCTCAACATGCTCCTCCGGCACACTGCCACGACCTCTACCACGGCCACGACCTCAACCACGCTCTCTAGCCATCTGCACACATGCAGAAGCACAAGCTACGAAAGCTAACCACAATCATCACAATAAAGATACTCACCGTGGAATCCAACAAGGCTCACAGAGGATGATTCTAACCCCACACAACACCCAATTAACTCTAGAACCACCTAGGCTCCTAGAATCACATGGGCTCCTAGACCCGCATAGGCTCCTAGAACCGTATGCGCTCTGATACCAAATTGAGACGACCGCACCGCAAAAATTTTTTTTTTTCCATAAATAATTAACCACAATAATTATTACAACAATAATATACAATTATTCTTACACCGATTACACACGGTCTACAACAACAACAACAACAACAACAACTGGTATCGATCGATACTCCCATAGCGTCGATCGATACCCCAACAGCGGAACAACTCCCGGGTCCTAATCATCCCCTCTTCACAGCCTCGATTCCACGATCCCGCCTTATCTTTACCTGCATCGACAAAAGTGATGCATCAACATTTGGCTAACCAAATGCTGAGTGAGATTGATCATCCCAACAACAGGCCACCAATTAACAATTATCACCAATTATCAATTACTACGAAGAATTAACTCACACAATTAAAACTTCCCGGCACGAAGCCACCACCGGCATCGATCGATACACACATGGTATCGATCGCTGCCCCACAGCACACGGTACCCACTCAAGGGCCTGGTATCGATCGATACCCAACACCACACTTGGTATCGATCGATGCCACACGACTCACGGTACCCACACAAGGGCAGGGTATCGATCGACACCCAACACCACACCTTGGTGTCGATCGATGCCACACGACTCAAGCTTATCACCTCGAAACACTAACCCTCGAGTCTATCCACCAGAACTCGAGCCTATCCACAAGGGACTAGTATCGATCGATACTCACGGGGTATCGATCGATGCTCCCTTCGAACCACAACATCCTACGCGAGTTCTCACCTAGAAATCGCCACGACCACACACAGAAAGCATCTACCAAGCTTAACAACAATCACACAAGCTTCTATGCTGACCTTTGGTCCCAACTCACCTTTAGATACGATGGAACGAGCTCCACAACGACCTCCTAACACAAGATCGACCTCCCGCTCTTCCAATCTCTCTTCCGAGCTTCTCACCAAGCTCACAACTTCTTGATCTCGCAAGATCGCAGCTCCGCAAAGCTTCTTCTCCCTTTCTCTCTTCTTCTCTCTCTCTCCCTCTCTTTCTCGACCCTTCTGTGGTCTTATCCTCCCAAGGATAACTTTTATACTTGAAAGAAGGTAGAGAAGAAGATAACCACAAGAAAACCCGGCCGGTATCGATCGATGCCTACCAGTATCGATCGATACTGCCCCCTGGAATTAATTATTCTTCCTCCAATAATCAATTCCCGGAACACGGGCGCTACACCTAGTGTGTTATTCTTTGTGCCTCATTGGATTGATCCCTGATATGCTCAAATTAATACCTTAAAAAGTACTAAAGCAGTAGCTGCAGTATATCAAGGGTCGAACACAAGGACTCTGAGAAATCACACAATAGATTATATAGTATCGAATCAAGCTAAGCAAATCAGATGAAACAAAAGCAATAAACAGTAAAAGGGTTGTAAATTCGATGGAGGAAAATATAGGCCCTGGTATTTCTCAGGAGATAAATGAATGCAGATAAACTAACTAACATGATTCAGATTTAGCGCGGTTCTTAAACTCAAATCACTAAGATATAATTAACCAACTCTCGTTGCGAAAACTATCTAAATCTAAATCCTAGGAATTCCAAATCTCTTTGCGAATCCTAAGGTCTAAATCAGCTTTTAAATCAGGTTTGATTTGTTCACAAAACAACTAAACCAAATCTCTTTGCGAATAGTTATTTTGCTCACCCTAAGTTCTATCAGGTAATTAATCGCACTCTCGTGCCTAATCAATTATCCTAAGATCTAAGTTCTAGATTCGTCAACCTAGAATTAGCTTTGAACACAACCTATGGTGAAGAACTAATTCAGATGGTGAATACTAATCAACTAATCAACCTAGCATTCAAAGATAACCCTTATGAGAACCCTGAACCTAAAGTGGATCTACTCAGACATGGAGATTGAAAACAACATGATTGAATAGATCATCAAAGAAAACAATAGAAAACAGGAGTTCAGAGTAGTCTCTCCAAAAACCAAAGTAAAATAAAGCCTAGCCATAGAGGTGGCTGTAAAATCCTATTAAATAACCTAAATCACGTTTTGGGGCTTCTTGTAAATAATAAAGTCTTCTGGGGCAATTCTGCAATTCTTCAACTCTTAGAAAAGTCGCGGGTCGTGTCTGCTGCGATGGGTATCGATCGATACTGATGCTTCAAATCGGGTACTCAGCAACACGAACTTCTGCTTTGCTCCAGAATGCTCCAGAAAGCTCCAATATCTCCAATTATGCTCCAAACGTGCTAAAACCTGTAAAAGACTCTAAAAGACTCCAAAATACTAGAAAGACTCTATAAAATGGACTTAAATCATGGCCAAAAAAGGGGTAAAAACCATGATATATCAACTCTCCCAGACTTAGCCTTTCCTTGCCCTCAAGCAAATAGAAGACTAAACCAGAGAAAGAGGTTTGAAAACACAGAGACTCACCTATTCAGGAACCATCACAAAGATCATTTTCCCAAGCACCCAAATGTCACCTAACCAGCTTTTGATCTAACCACCATGTACTTCTCCTTAGACATTCGCAGCTTTTCCAGACTCCACACATTATCTCGCAGCATTGTTCAAATAAAGCCCTCATCGCCAGTTTCATCGCTACATCCAATGTTCAAGAACCTTCTAGATTCTTTACCATACAATATCATGACAAGGAACCATCCAATTTCACACTTTATTCGTCGAGAAACGCTTAGGGTTTTATTAATAAGTGACAGGATTAGCTCGGGTCTTAAAACGGGTCTCGGGGTCAAAACAGAGGCTGGCCGCGGGTGCGGGCCTTCCAGGAGTGGCAGACTGGGCTTTGGGCGCAGGTCCGTGCTCTCCAGGAGTGGCGAACTGGTGTTTGGCCGCGGGTGGAGAGCTTTTGGGAGTGGTGAACTGGGACGTTTTGTTCTTGATGTATCTTTTGATTGAACCGTTGGATCGTCTTCAAATTACTTGGAATGGAAATATGTCCTTCTTGAGTATCTCCGAAATTGTGCTGGATCAGACGGTGATAAGATCTTCTTTGAGGGTTTACCTTCTGACAGTTTGACTCTTAGCCAAAAATCTGGTTTTTCTCCAATTTGCATCATTTTTGCCTAAGTAACCTGAAAAGAGTCTTGAAACTACAAATATGCGAAAACCGTAATAAAACATAGAAAAACGAGTGAAACACTTATTAAAGCGTTCTTAAATAGATAGTAAAACGGGTAAAAATACGGTGTTATCACAAAACCAACCTCCACTTTCCCGAGAGCCATTAAACAGGTGTTTGATCCCAGCAAACATGCTGCAAGAGAACTCGTCCTAGCCTCACAAATGGAGCAACACTTGGTTCCAGCAACATAAACTGAGCAGATGATCCCTATCCACTTCAACGAAGGGATGATTCATCAATGGAGAACTCTTGGCTATACCCACCTTCACTATGGAGCAATACGCCTGGCGCTAACCCTTCATGGAAGAAAAGGTCTACCCGTAGTAGCGAGAGTCGCTCTACTCGACACCAGATACAGAGAATACCAGCATGCTTGCATAGAAACTATCCAAATAACCTTAAATACGGGCACGTTATTTTTTACACTCTACCCAAATCTCAATATAGCGCTTGAAGATCCTCAAATCTACCAAAACATGCAAATCCAACTGCAAATCACGGGCGCTCCACAAATTGGGAATACATATGCAGCAACACTCTACCACCAGATCGCGTACATGGTCTAGAATCATGCCATGGACCTAAGTCTCCCATGAGACACATGAGATGCACTGCTCATCCAACTAGAATCATAGCATAACCCATCATGCATCCATATTCCCAGACAAATTCCTAGAGATGAGCTAGTCAAGCTACTCCCAGAGTCATGGGTAACAAATTACGAGAAGTTCCACGAAACCAGTGTGCCAATACAGTCTGTTGACTCCTCCATCCACAAGAAAAAAGATAGCACCATTGAGATATCATTCAAACAACAAGAGGGTGAAAAATCACGACCTTCAGCTTTCTGTACTGAGATCAACATGATCTCTCGAGCCGAAGAAACAAAGACCATAAAACAACAAGCATACTTGCCTGGTGTTCCAATCGTATCTTTTGATTCTTGTGGAGATCCTATCTATGCATTCTCAGATGAGACGGGTCATAGGTTCTTTGATGTCTGTGATTGTCATGCGTGCTTAATGGAAAGATCATATGAAGAAAAAAATCCAAGTCAAAAGAGGAGGAAAAAGAAATCATCGCAACAAATACTCAAAGAACGATACGAATCTGGAGATCCACAAGTCGGCCTCTGATATATCATGGTTTTTACCCTATTTAAGCCATGATATAAGTCCTTTTATAGAGTTTTTATAGTATTTTGGAATCTTTTAGAGTCTTTTACAGGTCGTAGCACGTTTGGAGCATTATTGGAATTATTGGAGCTTTCTAGAGCAGTTTGGAGCAAGTTGAAGTCGTGTTGCTGAGTACCTGATTTCACGACAAGCATCGATCGATACCCCCTGGTATCGATCGATACTCATCGCAGCAAGACACGACCCGCGAGTTTTTCAAGACTTGAAGAATTGCAAAAGTGCCCAGAAGTCTTTAATAATTACAAGAAGACCCCAAGTCGTGATTTAGGTTATAAATAGGATTTTACAGCCATCTGTTTAGGCTATGCTTTATTTTGCTTTAGTTTAAGAGAGAATTTGGTGAGAGAGACAAGTCTGATTTCCCTTCGTCCGAGATCAGATCTCAAAACCTTTGTTTTCTCTTTCTGATTTTAAATAGAGTATTTATTCAAACATGTCTATTGATTCAATCTCCATGTCTGAGTAGATCTCTTGTTAGGTTTGGGGATTCTCATAAGGGATTTCTTTGAATGCTAGGTTGATTAGTTATTTAGGGTTCATAATCTGAATTAGTTCTTCATCTTAGGTTGTTCTCAAAGCTAATTCTAGATTGATCACCTGGAACTTAGATCTTAGGATAATTGATTAGGTACGACAATGCGATCAATTACCTGATAGAACTTAGGGTGAGCAAATTGATTATTCGCAAAGAGATTTGGTTTAATTGATTTGTGAACATATCAAACTTGAAATTAAGGCTGATTTATTCTTAGGGATTTGCAAAGAAATATGGGATTCTGAAGTTTAGATTTAGATAGTTTTCGCAACGACAGTTGGTTAATTATGTTCTAGTGATTTGAGTTCGAGAACCGTGCTTAACCTGAACCCTGATTACTTAGTTTATTTTGCATTCATTGATTTCCTGAGAAATATCCCTGAACCTATCTTTTTCCTATTGAATACAACTCGTTTACTACTTTCTATTTTCTGTTAAACCTGAATTGCTTAGCTTAGCTTGATACTATACAATTTATTGGGTGATTTCTGTGAGTCCTTGTGTTCGACCCCTAAATATATTACAACTACTGCTTTGGTACCTTTAGGGTATTAAATTGAGCATATCAATTTTGGCGCCGTTGCCGGGGATTCAATTTCACCATTAAATTTTAGCTGTCGAGTTTCGACTAAGCCCGTCTGTATCGATCGATACTACCTAGTATCAGTCGATACCGAGGCGATTTTATTTGTTGATATCGATCGATACTACCCAGTATCGGTCGATAATCATCGTGTCTTTGGTTACTTACGTTCTTGATCTTTGTGTTTCAGGTGCATGCATAATCGTGAAACCAGAAGAAACAAGAGCACTCCGCTAGTCAATCTATCCTTAGAGAAGCTAGCACGTTTAGAACGCACAAACAGAAAGACCAAGCAAACATCAGGGATGAATAACCCAATGGTTTTAAGAGCTGATGAAGCTGGGATTCTGAGAGACCAACAGGGTCACGTGTGCAATGAAGGAGGGCAGCGACTTGATGAAGCTGGAAATGTCGTTGCCCCTGCTGCTGCTGTTGAGATTGTCGCGCCAGCTGGGCGCGCCAACGTTGGGAATGCTGCAGGAGATCGAGCTAGAACACTTGGCGAGCACAACAGACCTGATCAGTTCTTTGCCAATCGAGCTGCGATTCGCATTCCAACTTTTCAGAGGAATGACTTCGAGCTGAAGCCAGCATACTACGCTCTTGTGAGTCATAAGCCCTTCCATGGTTTACCTCATGAGCATCCCATGGATCACATCGAAAGGTTCGAGGACTTGGTCACTGGCATGAAGTACAATGGAGTGCCAAATGAGTTCCTTTTCTGCAAACTCTTCCCGTACTCTCTTGGTGGGGATGATGCTTATTGGCTGAAGCAGCTGGCTCCTGATTCACTTACTACATGGGATGAGACGAAGAACGCGTTCCTGATTAATTTCTATGATGATGCAAGGTCCGAGGAGCTCAGGAACAAGATCTCTCAGTTCGCTCAGGGTCCGACAGAGGCATTCAAGGCTTCATGGATTCGCTTCAAGTCTTATCAGAGAGACTGTCCGCACCATGGGTTCACTCAGGTGCAGCTGCTGGGCACTTTCTACAGAGGGGTTGATTGGAGATACCAGATGGGTATGGATGCTGCGAGTAATGGGAACTTCTTCACCAGATATCCGAACGATGCAGTTGTGTTGATTGATAACTTGGCGTCTAGTAATAGCACCAAGAATGCTGATTTCGAGCGCAATAAGATAGTTGGAGGAATGGATGGATCGCAGATTTCTGACATGCAGGCCAAACTGGATTTCCTGGTCGAGAAGTCGAAGAAATCTGTGCATTTTGCTGATGAAGTAGCTAATGAAGAAGAAGAAGAAGAAGAGGATGTTAACTACGTTGGTGGTTCTGGTTTTCAGGGTCAGCGATTTGGGAACAACAACAACCGCAACTTCAACAACAACAATCAGCAAGGTGGGTACAAGTTGGAGGGGAACCAATCTGGTTTCGGAGCGAAGCAATTTACTCAGAAGCCACTTCAGAGCAGCGATTTTAATCGAAGCTATGGGAACTCTTCGTACCAACCCATCTCACCAAAAACCATGGAGAACAAGATGGAGTCCATGATGAAACAGATTCTTCAGGGCCAGCAGAAGTTGCAGGGAGATTTCAATGGGAAGTTTGACTCTCTGTACATGGATCTGAATGGGAAGATCGAAGCCATCAATCTCTCCCAGAGGAAGCTGGAAACTCAAGTCGCTCAAACAGCAGCAGCCATAAAGAGGCAAAAAGGATTTCTACCTGGAAAAACTGAGAATCCAAGGGCACACATCAATGCCATCACCTTGAGGAATGGAAAGGAGGTGCTTACAGGAGTGAAGAACAGCCCGATTGCTGGAAATCTCGTCGATCTTGCTGGAGATGACGATTGGGATTCTGAAAATCCCCAGGTATCAATCGATACTGGTCTGTGTCGATCGACACCAGTCCAGACATCCACTCGAGTGAATCCTAAAACCCGTGTATCGATCGATACCCCTCAAGTATCGATCGATGCGGAGACACAACCAGCCAAGGTGTAACGCCCGCGTTCCGGAAGAATTAATTATTTGGGAGAAATAATTAATTCGGGTTTGTTCCGGATAGTATCGATCGATACTGGGCTGTATCGATCGATACCAGTCGGGATTTCTCTTTATATCTTCTTCCTCTTCTCTTCTTGCACGTGGAAAACCATTCTTTTGGGAAAAATAGAGTTGGTCGCGAGAGAGAGAGAGAAGGAGAGCGTGAGAGAGGAGAAAGCTTGGTGAAGCTTGGATCTTGCGAGATCGAGAGAGATTAAGCTTGGTGAGAAGCTTGAAGAAGAGATCGGAAGAGTTTGGTTTTGGTGAGCTAAAGGGAAGCGAGAGAGGTCTTCTAGAGCTCGATCCAGCCGATCTAAGGTGAGTTGGGACCAAAGATTAGCAATTAAGCTTGTGTTGTGCGTTGTTTAAGCTTGATTGATGATTTTTGTGGTTGGTCTTGGCGATTTCTGGGTTTAGATCTCGTGGAGGTTGTGAGTTGCAGGAGAGCATCGATCGATACCCTGTGAGTATCGATTGATACCCGTCCTTTGTCGGTAGACTCGTGTTGTTGGAGTATCGATCAATACCAGGGGGTGTATCGGTCGATATCAGTCCCTTGTCGGGAGATTCGTGGTGTTTCTGTATCGATCGATACCAGGTGTTGTTTTTGGTATCGATCGATACCAGCCTTTGCCTGTACGCGTGTGTTGTCTTGGCATCGATCGATACCAGGGGTGTATCGATCGATACCAGGGGTGTATCGATCGATACCAGTCGTGGTTTGTGCCTTGAAAGCGTGTTGTGTGTTTACCTTTCAGGCTATGTGTCTAGCAGTTCTTGGGATAGAATTGCTAGGCGTTGGTATAGTTTTTCATGGAGTTGAATTGCTATTGGTGTTGGAAGTTTTAATTGGTGTTAATTAATTCTTCGTATTGTTCATTGCTGATTGTGCTTATTGTTTAGCATGTTGTTGGGATGATCTCTCACTCAGCGTTTGGTTAGCCAAATGTTGATGCATCACTTCTGTCGATGCAGGTAAAGATAAGGCGTGATCGTGGAATCGAGGCAGTGAAGAGGGGATGATTAGGACCCGGGGTTTGTTGTTGTTGTTGTTGTTGTTGTTGCTTTTGCTGTAGAACTTGTATTGTTCTGGTATTGTATAATTATTGTTGTTTAATTTTAAAAAAAATAAAAAAATGCGGTCGTTTCAGTTTGGTATCAGAGCCCATACGGTTCTAGGAGCCTAGGTGGTTCTAGAATAGATTGGGTGTTGTGTGGGGTCTTAGAATCATCCTCTTTGAGCCTTGTGAGATTCCACGGTGAGTATCTTTATTGTGATGATTGTTCTTAGTTTCTTAGCTTGTGCTTCTGCACGTGTGCGGATGGCTAGAGGGCGTGGTAGAGGTCGTGGCCGTGGTAGGGGTCGTGGCCGTTTACCGGAGGAGCAGGTCGAAGATTCGCGCGCGAGTCAGGTTGGGTCTGAGGGTGTGGCTGGCGTGAGCGCCAGTGTGGCTGGTGTTCCAGCGGGTGTTGCGGGTGTAGCAGCGGGTGATGCTCGGGCCCGAGATGATCGCATAGCGGATTTGTTGACGAGGTTGTTGGAGCGATTGCCAGAGAGGGTACCGGCTCAGGCTCCTGTGGTTCCGGTAGTTGTGGAGGCTCGGCCTCAGGTGGCAGATGCGGTTGCTGAGGAGCTCCCATCCTACCTTAGGATGATGGAGCAGATGCAGAGGATTGGCACGGGGTTCTTTGCTGGAGGTGCTAATCATGAGGACGCGGATGCGTGGTTGAGGAGGGTAGAGAGGAATTTCCTCTCGAGTAGGTGTCTCGCGGGATACCGAGTGGACATTGCGGTCCATTATCTGGAGGGTGATGCGCATCTCTGGTGGAGGGGTGTGGCAGCACGGAGAGTTCAGGCCGCGATGGCTTGGGCGGATTTTGTGGAGGAGTTTAACTCCAAGTACTTTCCTCAGGAGGCGTTCAACCGGTTAGGGTCGAGGCTTGCGAGTTTGACTCAGGGAGATCGGTCGGTACGCGAGTATGAGGTGGAGTTCAACCGGCTCGGGTCTTATGTTAGACGAGCGGTTGAGAGTGAGTCGGCCCGTGTGCAGAGATTCTTGATGGGTCTTCGGGTTGACTTGAGGAACCGTTGCATGGTGAGAGCTTTTTGCACGGTTGATGAGTTGGTTGAGACTGCAGCTTTGCTTGAGGAGGGTCTGAAGGACGAGGTGGTAGTGGTTACATCGAGTTTTCAGGCGAGACCTGTGCAGCAGCAGTCTGGTCCGAGCAGAGGCAGTAGTAAGCCGATGCAAGGACAGAAGCGGAAGCGGGAGAGCGCTTCGAGAGGTAGTCGGGGTGGTCCGGGTTGCTTTGGGTGTGGGAGCATGGATCACCGAGTGGCGAGCTGTCCACAGAAGGGCGGAGTGCGAGTGGATTCTAGAGTGTGCTATCACTGCAAGGAGGCGGGGCACATCAGGCCTCAGTGTCCCCAGTTGCGGCAGAGTGAGACCACGGTGGTGCAGCCTCTCAGGCAGGTGGCATCAGCGCCTCGAGTGTACTCCATCACCGAGACCGGAGAGCCGAGTTCCAGGCCGATCACAGGTATTTTTCTTAGACTTATCTAAGTTTAATTCTGTGTTGGGGAACGTCGTGCTTGTCGGGGTGTTAAAGTTCTCGGCACATGTATATGTGCAGGGACCTTGTGTGTTGGAGGTGTAGAGTGTCATGTGTTATTTGACACGGGAGCATCGCATTGCTTCGTTTCCCCGGAGTTGGCCGAGAAGGCTAAT
>PKML01060542.1:53807-79827 GCA_002933935.1 Eutrema yunnanense
AGTAAGCCGATGCAAGGACAGAAGCGGAAGCGGGAGAGCGCTTCGAGAGGTAGTCGGGGTGGTCCGGGTTGCTTTGGGTGTGGGAGCATGGATCACCGAGTGGCGAGCTGTCCACAGAAGGGCGGAGTGCGAGTGGATTCTAGAGTGTGCTATCACTGCAAGGAGGCGGGGCACATCAGGCCTCAGTGTCCCCAGTTGCGGCAGAGTGAGACCACGGTGGTGCAGCCTCTCAGGCAGGTGGCATCAGCGCCTCGAGTGTACTCCATCACCGAGACCGGAGAGCCGAGTTCCAGGCCGATCACAGGTATTTTTCTTAGACTTATCTAAGTTTAATTCTGTGTTGGGGAACGTCGTGCTTGTCGGGGTGTTAAAGTTCTCGGCACATGTATATGTGCAGGGACCTTGTGTGTTGGAGGTGTAGAGTGTCATGTGTTATTTGACACGGGAGCATCGCATTGCTTCGTTTCCCCGGAGTTGGCCGAGAAGGCTAATCTACGGAGCGAGCCCGGTGTGAGTTTGGGTTTCGTGGAGGTTGCCGGAGGGAAGCTCCTGAGGATTCACGGTCGGGTGCTAGACGTGGATGTTCAGGTAGCAGGAGAGTCCATGGCTGCCGATTTGATTATCTGCTCAGTGGAGCTGTACGATGTCATCTTGGGCATGGATTGGCTCGGGAAGTTCAGAGCGCATCTGGACTGTCACCGAGGGCGAGTCGAGTTCGACCGAGGAAAATGGGAAGTTGGTGTATCAGGGTGTGAGACCGACTTCCGGGAGTCTCGTGATCTCGGTTGTGCACGCGGAGCGTCTGATCGAGAGGGGTTGCGAGGCGTATTTGGCTACTATTTCCTTGCCGGAGAGGCTAGGGTGCAGGATATTCGGGTGGTTCGTGAGTTCCAAGATGTGTTCCAGTCGTTGCAGGGATTGCCACCATCTAGGTCGGATCCTTTCACGATCGAGTTGGAACCAGGGACGGCACCGATATCCAGGGCTCCTTATAGGATGGCTCCCGCAGAGATGGCAGAGCTGAAGAAGCAGCTGGCAGAGTTGTTGAACAAGGGGTTTATTCGCCCGAGTTCTTCACCGTGGGGAGCACCAGTGTTGTTCGTGAAGAAGAAGGACGGAAGTTTCCGGTTGTGTATTGATTACCGGAGACTTAACCGAGTCACAGTGAAGAACAGGTATCCTCTTCCTCGAATTGATGAGTTGTTGGATCAGTTGAGAGGGGCTACTTGGTTCTCCAAGATTGACTTGGCGTCGGGATATCATCAGATTCCCATCGATGAGGTAGATATCCGGAAGACGGCTTTCAGATCTCGTTATGGCCACTACGAGTTTGTGGTGATGCCATTTGGGTTGACAAATGCACCGGCTGCATTTATGAGATTGATGAACAGCATTTTCCAGGAGTATCTAGATGAGTTCGTGATCATCTTTATCGATGATATTTTGGTGTATTCGAGGAGCCGGGAGGAGCATGAGGTGCATCTGCGTGTGGTTCTTTCGAAGCTGCGGGAACAGAAGTTATTTGCTAAGTTGAGCAAGTGTAGCTTCTGGCAGAGAGAGATCGGTTTTCTGGGTCACATTGTCTCTGCGGAGGGAGTGTCGGTAGATCCGGAGAAGATCCAGGCCATTAGTACTTGGCCGAGGCCGAGGAATGCTACTGAGATTCGGAGTTTTCTTGGGTTGGCAGGGTATTATCGGCGGTTCGTCAAGGGTTTCGCGAGTCTGGCGAAGTCTATGACGAAGCTGACAGGGAAGGATGTTCCTCTCTTGTGGTCTTCAGAGTGTGATGAGAGTTTCGCGGAACTGAAGGCCATGTTGACTAGTACTCCAGTATTGGCGTTGCCTGAGGCGGGCGAGCCTTACGTGGTGTACACCGATGCGTCGGGAGTGGGTCTTGGTTGTGTGTTGATGCAGCGGGGGAAGGTTATTGCATATGCTTCGCGGCAGCTGCGCAAGCATGAGGGCAACTACCCTACCCATGACCTGGAGATGGCTGCAGTAGTTTTCGCTATAAAGATTTGGAGATCTTATCTTTATGGCGGAAAGGTGCAGGTGTTTACAGATCATAAGAGCTTGAAGTACATTTTCACTCAGCCTGAGTTGAATTTGAGACAGAGGCGCTGGATGGAGCTAGTGGCCGATTATGATCTGGAGATAGCTTACCATCCTGGTAAGCCTAATCTGGTTGCGGATGCGTTGAGTCGGAAGCGGGTGGCTTTGGCTCGGGAGCTCGAGATTGAGTCCTTGGTGAGCGAGATTAGCACATTGCGCTTATGTGTTGTATCTCAGGAACCTTTGGGCTTAGAGGCGGCTAACCGAGCGGATCTTTTGAGCAGAGTTCGGTTGGCTCAGGAAAAAGATGAGGGTTTGGTTAAGGCTTCGAGAGCAGAGGGTTCTGAGTATCAGGTATCTGCGAACGGCACTATCCTTGTTAGTGGGAGGGCATGCGTACATTTGGATGAGGATTTGCGGCGAGAGATCCTGAGTGAGGCTCATTCGAGTATGTTTGCGATTCATCCAGGAGCGACTAAGATGTACCGCGATCTCAAGAGCTATTATCATTGGGTCGGGATGAATAAGGATGTGGCTAACTGGGTTGCGTCGTGCAACGTGTGCCAGTTAGTGAAGGCGGAGCACCAGGTCCCGAGTGGTTTGTTGCGGAGTTTACTCATTCCAGAGTGGAAGTGGGATATGATCACGATGGATTTCGTGGTGGGTTTACCAGTTTCTCGGACCAAGGATGCTATTTGGGTCATCGTTGATCGATTGACCAAGTGTGCGCGTTTTCTGGCCATTAAGAAGACCGATGGGGCGGCAGTTTTGGCTAGGAAGTACGTGCAGGAGATTGTGAGACTGCATGGAGTACCGGTGAGCATTGTTTCGGACCGGGATCCTAAGTTCACATCGGAGTTCTGGAACGCGTTTCTGGCAGAGATGGGCACGAAGGTGCACTTGAGCACGGCGTATCATCCTCAGACAGATGGGCAGTCCGAGCGGACCATCCAGACTCTGGAGGATTTGTTGAGGATGTGTGTGCTGGATTGGGGTGGTCACTGGGTGGATCACTTGAGCTTGGTAGAGTTTCCGTATAACAATAGTTACCAGGCGAGTATTGGGATGGCTCCATATGAGGCTCTGTATGGGAGGCCATGTCGTACCCCCTTGTGTTGGACACAAGTGGGGGAGAGGAGCACTTTGGGTGCGAGTTTTGTTCAGGAAACCACGGAGAAGATCCGGGTTTTGAAGCTAAACATGAAAGAGACCCAAGATCGGCAAAAGAGTTATGCTGATAAGAGGCGGAAAGAGCTTGTGTTTGAGGTGGGAGATAGTGTGTATCTCAAGATGGCTTTACTGAGAGGTCCGAACAGGTCCATTGTTGCGACTAAGTTGAGTCCGAGGTATATGGGACCGTTCCGGATTGTGGAGCGTGTTGGACCGGTAGCGTATCGGTTGGAGTTACCCGCGGTTATGCAAGCATTTCATAAGGTCTTCCATGTGTCGATGCTGAAGAAGTGTTTGTATAGGGGTGACGAGGTATTGGCTGAGATTCTGTCATATCTCCAGCCCAATATGACCGTTGAGGCGAGACCTTTGAGAGTTCTCGAGCGGAGGGTCAAGAAGCTTCGTCGGAAGAGGATTCCGATGATGCGAGTTCTGTGGGACTGTGACGGGGTGCAGGAGGAAACTTGGGAGCCAGAGGCTAGGATGGAAGCGAGGTTCCAGAAGTGGTTCCAGAAGCAAGCTGCGGCTTGAGTTCCATCGAGAGGTTCCAGTTTCGGTTGTAGCTGTATGCTATGTGTGTTTCATTTTGTATTTCCGTTGTGTAGAACGATGTTACATTATGATGTGTAATAAGATGAGTATTTCTTATTATTGGTGACTTTGGGAGTCACGGCTTCGCATTACGTTTGGGGTAAAAGCGTTAATGCGAGAGAGTGATAAGATGGATGTTCTTATTGCTGTTGTGAGCGTTGCGTGTTTCAGTTAAGCTTGTTCTGAAAAATGAGTCGAGTGACGGGACCGGGTTATTTCACCTAGCGGTTCTATGTGGTGGGTCGGATTGCAGGCGTATGATACTTGTTTGTTTTATTACGTCTGTATTGATGACCTACTGCAGAGAGTTGTTGGGTGTTAGAGGTAGCCTAGTCATAGTTGTCTTGACAAGTCTTTCTAAAGCAAGCCGACACTGGAAGGTGCGCAAGGGAGGTGCGATGGCCTGGTTATTGGTCATGCACGGCAGATATTCCGGGTACGGAATATGGGTGATGCCGGTGTTGCCTTGCGAGGATTTACACGGATCACGGGAGGTAGTTCAGTCGAGATGCTTATAGATGTGTGACTTATTGCTCGTTGAGAGGACTGGTTCCTCTGGTGCCGATAGCTCGCAGGACTTTGTGTCTTGAGAGTGTGAGTGGCAATGTACCCAGACTCGGGAGGTTTATAGCCTAGAGTGATACGTGATACCGTGGATTCGTAAGGAGTATATCCTAGACGTAGGATATATTGCCTAGAATTGAGTGGTATGGGGTATTGAGACTCTTATAGGTTATATTACCGAGTGGAGTGGTACGGCAGATACCCAGAACTCGGAGATGCTGCGGTGTCTTGGGTGCTGTGGTATGGTTGATACCTTGCGAGGTATGGTGGATATCATGCGGGATATGGCTGATACTCGGAACTCGGAGATGATGCGGTGTCTTGAGTGATGGGGTTGGCGTGTATTGAGCAATAAGTACATATGATGCCGCGGTGTCATAAGCATAAGGACTGAGTGGGAGTGTTGAGATGGCCGGGTTGGCCAAGGTTTGTGCAATCGTTGCGACGATTGAGGTTCATTGGAGATGAACGGTTCATGGGAGATGAACGGTAACGAAGATTCGAGGTCGAATCTAAGTTAGTGGGGGGGAGAATTGTAACGCCCGCGTTCCGGAAGAATTGATTATTTGGGAGAAATAATTAATTCGGGTTTATTCCGGATAGTATCGATCGATACTGGGCTGTATCGATCGATACCAGTCGGGATTTCTCTTTATATCTTCTTCCTCTTCTCTTCTTGCGCGTGGAAAACCATTCTTTTGGGAAAAATAGAGTTGGTCGCGAGAGAGAGAGAGAGAGAGAGAGAGAGAGAGAGAGAGANAGAGAGAGAGAGAGAGAGAGAGAGAGAGAGAGAGAGAGAGAGAAGGAGAGCGTGAGAGAGGAGAAAGCTTGGTGAAGCTTGGATCTTGCGAGATCGAGGGAGATTAAGCTTGGTGAGAAGCTTGAAGAAGAGATTGGAAGAGTTTGGTTTTGGTGAGCTAAAGGGAAGCGAGAGAGGTCTTCTAGAGCTCGATCCAGCCGATCTAAGGTGAGTTGGGACCAAAGGTTAGCAATTAAGCTTGTGTTGTGCGTTGTTTAAGCTTGATTGATGATTTTTGTGGTTGGTCTTGGCGATTTCTGGGTTTAGATCTCGCGGAGGTTGTGAGTTGCAGGAGAGCATCGATCGATACCCTGTGAGTATCGATCGATACCCGTCCTTTGTCGGTAGACTCGTGTTGTTGGAGTATCGATCGATACCAGGGGGTGTATCGGTCGATACCAGTCCCTTGTCGGGAGATTCGTGGTGTTTCTGTATCGATCGATACCAGGTGTTGTTTTTGGTATCGATTGATACCAGCCTTTGCCTGTAGGCGTGTGTTGTCTTGGCATCGATCGATACTAGGGGTGTATCGATCGATACCAGTCGTGGTTTGTGCCTTGAAAGCGTGTTGTGTGTTTACCTTTCAGGCTATGTGTCTAGCAGTTCTTGGGATAGAATTGCTAGGCGTTGGTATAGTTTTTCATGGAGTTGAATTGCTATTGGTGTTGGAAGTTTTAATTGGTGTTAATTAATTCTTCGTATTGTTCATTGCTGATTGTGCTTATTGTTTAGCCTGTTGTTGGGATGATCTCTCACTCAGCGTTTGGTTAGCCAAATGTTGATGCATCACTTCTGTCAATGCAGGTAAAGATAAGGCGTGATCGTGGAATCGAGGCAGTGAAGAGGGGATGATTAGGACCCGGGGTTTGTTGTTGTTGTTGTTGTTGTTGTTGTTGTTGTTGTTGTTGTTGCTTTTGCTGTAGAACTTGTATTGTTCTGGTATTGTATAATTATTGTTGTTTAATTTAAAAAAAAAAAAAAATGCGGTCGTTTCACAAGGAGCCCGAGATTGTCAAAGAAAGGGTGTATACACCCAAAGCACCTTTTCCTATACTTCCTAAGCTGACAAGGAAGGAATGGGAAGATGCCAGATGCAAGGCCATGTTGGATAAGTTAGTTGTGGAACTTCCTTTTGTTGATGCTATTAAGACTTGTCCAGCTTTCAGGAGATATGTGAAGAAGATGGTCTCTAGCAATGTGAACATAGAGGAAGGTGTCATGATGATCACAGCTGAGTGCAGTGCGCTCCTGCTCAACAAGATCCCCAAGAAGCTACCAGACACATGGAGCTTTGTTTTGGACTGCACTATCTACACAGAGAGATTTGAGCGAGCTCTCTGCGATATTGGGTCGAGTGTGAACCTTATGCCACACTCAGTCGCCAAGCGAATGGGGATGACAGAATTCTAATCTACAAGGATTTCGCTGGTACTTGCTGATCGCTCAGTGCGACTTCCAGAGGGACTACTTGAAGATGTCCCAGTCATGATTGGGAATTGCTTGATCCCAACAGATTTTATCGTCCTGAAGTACGATGCTGAGCCTAAGGATCCTCTTATCCTGGGCAGACCATTCCTTGCAACTGCTGGAGCCTTAATTGACTGCAAGAATGGACAGATCGCTCTCAACATCGGTGACTTGGTGATGCTTTTAACATGGAAAAGTTGATGAAAAGGCCAACCATCGATGGGCAGACATTCTATGTGGACACTTTCAGTGACATAGCTGAAGAATACTTCCTGGAGATGCATCCTGAGGATCTACCGGAGAGAGCATTGGTCTGTTCAGCCACTTCGGAGGTCCGTTCATGTGACGAAACTGCTGGATACTCGAAGTTGCTTGATTCAGCATCACTAGTATCGATCGATACCCTACGGGCAGAAGGAAAGTTGGTCGATGGTTCTAAGCAAGCTGCTAGGCTTGGAGATTGGAGTACAGAGAATGCTCCTAAGGTGGAACTAAAGCCACTTCCAGCGAATCTGAGGTATAGTTTTCTTGGTCCTAATTCCACTTACCCAGTAATCGTTAATGCTTCTTTGAATACCACAGAGGTTGCTTTACTGCTGAGCAAGCTGCGCAAGTATCGCAAGGCTCTTGGCTATTCTCTTGCTGACATTTCAGGTATAGCACCAGACTTGTGCATGCATTGGATTCACCTGGAGGACGAGTCAAAGTCTTCGATTGAGTGTCAGAGGAGGTTGAATCCGAACCTGAAGGAAGTGGTCAGGAAGGAAGTGATGAAACTGTTGGAAGCAGGGATTATCTATGCCATCTCAGATAGTTCTTGGGTTAGTCCAGTTCACGTTGTGCCTAAGAAAGGAGGCATAACTGTGGTGAAGAACGAGAAGGACGAGCTGATCCCTACAAGGACAATCACTGGTCACAGGATGTGCATTGACTACAGGAAGCTCAATGCGGCTACACAGAAGGATCACTTCCCATTGCCATTCATTGACCAGATGGTGGAGAGGTTAGCGAGTCACCCATACTCTTGTTTTCTCGATGGGTACTCAGGCTTTTTCCATATTCCTATACACCCAGAGGAACAGGGAAAGACGACCTTTACATGTCCCTATGGCACATTCGCCTACAGAAGAATGCCATTTGGGTTATGTAACGCTCCATCAACCTTTCAGCGATGCATGATGTCGATTTTCACAGATATGACTGAGGAGTGTATGGAGGTCTTCATGGATGATTTTTCTGTGTATGGATCGTCATTCAAGAATTGTTTGGATAACTTGTGCAAGGTGCTTCAGCGATGCGAGGAGAAGCACTTGGTTCTTAATTGGGAGAAATGCCACTTCATGGTACAAGATGGCATTGTTCTTGGGCACAAGGTTTCTAAGGCAGGAATCGAAGTCGACAAGGCTAAGATTCAAGTCATGACAAGCTTGCAACCTCCACGTTCTGTTCCTAAGATTCGAAGCTTCCTTGGTCATGCTGGGTTTTACAGGAGGTTCATCAAAGATTTCTCTAAACTCGCACGTCCACTCACAGCCCTGTTATGTAAGGAATTCAAGTTTGATTTCACATCTGATTGCCTTGTAGCCTTCGAGGAAATCAAGAAGGCATTGGTGAGTGCTCCTGTAGTCCAACCACCTGATTGGAGCTTGACAGTGATTTTGATGTTGGAGCTGTGTTGGGTCAGAGGAAAGACAAGAAACTCCATACTATTTATTATGCCAGCAGGACATTGGATGATGCTCAGCGAAATTACAGCACCACTGAGAAGGAGTTGCTGGCAGTGGTTTTCTCTTTTGAGAAATTTCGGTCCTACTTGATTGGGAGCAAGGTCATTGTTCACACAGACCATGCTGCTCTCAAATACCTGATGAAGAACAAGGACCTCAAGCCTCGTCTATGCCGATGGGTTCTTTTGCTCCAAGGTTTCGACATCGAGATCAAGGACAAGAAAGGAGTTGAGAATGGCGTTGCTGACAAATTATCGCGACTAAAGGTCGATGAGGTCGTCCCTATTGATGATTGTTTGCCAGAGGAAGGTGTTTACCTCATTGAAACTTACCTTCAAGACCTTTATCCCGAAAATCTGCAATTTTCACGAATGCAGACTTTCGGTATCGATCGATACTCACCTAGTATCGATCGATACTCGTCGCGACCTGAACCTGTTTTGTCCGTCGAGCACTTGAACTGCTATGATCTCTATCTAGTTGCTGACTCTAGTGCTGCACGTCCATGGTACGCAGACATCGCCAACTACCTTGCTATAGAGACTGAGCCAAAGTATCCCACAAAATATGCAAGGAAGAAGTTTATGCGCGATATAAGGAGATTCTTCTGGGATGAACCTTACCTAAACAAGCATTGCTCAGATGGTATCTACAGAAGATGCGTTGCAGAGTCTGAGATGCCAGCTATTCTTTTTCATTGCCATGGGTCTGAGTATGCTGGTCACTTTGCTACTTTCAATACGGTATCCAAGGTTCTACAAGCAGGCTTCTGGTGGCCTACCAAGTTTAAGGATGCTCACACTTTCGTTTCACAGTGTGATGCTTGTCAGAGGAGGGGGAAGATCAGTAAGAGACATGAGATGCCACAAAATTTCATCCTTGAGGTTGA
Organism: Eutrema yunnanense; assembly: GCA_002933935.1. Taxonomy (NCBI): domain Eukaryota; kingdom Viridiplantae; phylum Streptophyta; class Magnoliopsida; order Brassicales; family Brassicaceae; genus Eutrema; species Eutrema yunnanense. The sequence continues at coordinate 63,067 of PKML01060542.1, forward strand.
AGTTGTTGATTGCTGGGGCATCGACTTTATGGGTCCCTTTCCACCGTCACAAAAGAAAAGATACATCCTGGTTGCAGTGGACTATGTGTCCAAATGGGTGGAAGCGATATCTAGTGAGAAAAATGACTCTGCAGTGGTTCTTAAGTTGTTTAAGACCATCATTTTTTCTCGCTTTGGAGTGCCTCGAATTGTGATAAGTGATGGTGGCTCTCACTTTATCAACAGGATTTTAGAGAGGTTGCTAAAGAAGTATGGTGTAAACCATCGAGTGGCTATTCCATATAACCCTCAAACCAGTGGGCAAGTCGAGGTCTCCAACAGGCAAATCAAAGAGATTCGGGAAAAGACAGTGGGTGCTTCAAGGAAGGATTGGTCTACAAAGTTGGATGATGCGCTATGGGCTTACAGGACTGCTTTCAAGACACCGCTAGGTACTACACCATTTCACATGCTGTATGGGAAAGCATGTCACCTTCCAGTGGAAATTGAGCACAAGGCAGCATGGGCGCCGAAGTTGCTGAACTTTGACATCAAGCCTGCTGCATAAAGGAGGTTGATTCAGCTGAAGGAGCTGGATGAGATTAGGCACCACGCCTACGAGAACTCAAAGCTGTACAAGGATAGAATAAAGGCTTATCATGATAAGAAGATCATCTCCAGACACTTCGAGCCAAATGATCAGGTACTTCTGTATAACTCTTGTTTGCAATTGTTTCCTGGTAAACTGCGTTCTCGTTGGTCAGGTCCCTTCACCATCAAGGAGGTCAGACCACATGGAGCTGTCATGCTGATCAGCCCAACAGGAGATGAGTTCACTGCCAATGGACAAAGGGTGAAACACTATTGGGCGAAAGCCGAGATTCCAACAGGGCAGATAATGCCTTTGGATGACGTACCAACAGCCTGAATGGCGTTACAGTCAAGCTATTGACGTTAAACGAGCGCTTAGTGGGAGGCAACCCACTGGTGAGTCTATATATATAAGTATTTTCTGTTATTTTTCGTTTTTGTTTTAGGATGAACAAGGAGCAACTCGAAATCGCCTAAGCGTCGATCGATACCCCATTGGTATCGATCGACACCAATCGCGATTGAATGGTTCGTCAAGTCGATTTAAGCCTGGTATCGATCGATACCAGGTTGTGTGTCGATCGATACTCGATGTTCCAGCAAGGTAATTTCTTGTTTCTCTTCGTTTCTTCTATTCTTTTGTCTTATTTTACCTACTCTAGGCTAGATAACACTGGGGACAGTGTTGTTCAAGTCTGGGGGAGGTGTCTGCTGACATTGTGTTTGTTTTTCTTAAAGTCAGTTGTTTTATCGAGTCAAAATTGTTTTATCGAGTCAAAATTGTTTTATTGAGTCAAAACTTGTTGGAGATAATGATCTTGTGCTTGAACCTATTGATTTGATTTTGTTTTTGAGTGCACAGTGTTACAGGACCAGTTCTAGATCGACTAATGAAAAATCCTAAGACTGACCAGTTGACTAGAAAACATCCATGTCTCCAGCAGAGTTCTTCTAAAAAACCTGAGCCAAATTTCTGCACTTCATCAATGTGGTTAGTGTTCATAGAACTTGATTCATCATTCATATCTGATAAAGGAACCCATGTGTTTAGAGTTATAGTATCTCTCTCCCATGTTATAAGTTGATAAATAAGAGCATAAAAGATTGAAATGATTTTCTTCTGAGTAGAGGGTTAGGAAAATTTCCAGCGATCCCATTATTCTACTTAAGAGGGAATGATCACACAAAAGATTGGAAGCGAGGCTAGGATTTTCCTATGATGCCATTATTCGCCTACATCCTTTGATACATTGAGAGGGAAGAACCGGGGATTTGGTGGCAAACACCATCAATACTCGCGTCTCAAACCTTGATGTGTATATGCAAAGCTGAAAATAAAAAAAAATGGAACATAATAAGAAATAAGTCTGGGGGAGAGAAATTGATACAAAAAGTGTGAAAAGGGTGGTTCCTTGTCATGATATTGTCTGGTAAAGAATCTAGAAGGTTCTTGGACATTAATTGCAGCGATGAAACTGGCGATGAAGGTTTTACTTGAACAAAGCTGTGGGATAATGTATGGAGTCTGGAAAAGCTGCGAATGTCTACGGAGAAGTACATGGTGGTTAGATCGAAAGCTGGTTAGGTGACATTTGGGTACTTGGAAGGAAGGTCATTTTGATGGTTCATGAACAGGTGAGTCTCCGCGTTTTCAAACCTCTTTTTCTGATTTATACTTCTATTTGCTTGAGGGCAAGCAAAGTCTAAGTCTGGGGGAGTTGATATATCATGGTTTTTACCCTATTTAAGCCATGATATAAGTCCTTTTTATAGAGTCTTTATAGTATTTTGGAGTCTTTTAGAGTCTTTTACAGGTCTTAGCACGTTTGGAGCATTATTGGAATTATTGGAGCTTTCTGGAGCAGTTTGGAGCAAAAGCTGAAGTCGTGTTGCTGAGTACCTGATTTCACGACAAGCATCGATCGATACCCCCTGGTATAGATCGATACACATCGCAGCAAGACAAGACCCACGAGTTTTCCAGGACTTGAAGAATTGCAAAAGTGCCCATAAGTCTTTAATAATTACAAGAAGACCCCAAGTCGTGATTTAGGTTATAAATAGGATTTTACAGCCATCTGTTTAGGCTATGCTTTATTTTGTTTTAGTTTAAGAGAGAATTTGGTGAGAGAGACAAGTCTGATTTCCCTTCGTCCGAGATCAGATCTCAAAACCTTTGTTTTCTCTTTCTGATTTTATATAGAGTATTTATTCAAACATGTCTATTGATTCAATCTCCATGTCTGAGTAGATCTCTTGTTAGGTTTGGGGATTCTCATAAGGGATTTCTTTGAATGCTAGGTTGATTAGTTATTTAGGGTTCATAATTTGAATTAGTTCTTCACCTTAGGTTGTTCTCAAAGCTAATTCTAGATTGATCACCTGGAACTTAGATCTTAGGATAATTGATTAGGCACGACAGTGCGATTAATTACCTGATAGAACTTAGGGTGAGCAAATTGATTATTCGCAAAGAGATTTGGTTTAATTGATTTGTGAACATATCAAACTTGAAATTAAGGCTGATTTATTCTTAGGGATTTGCAAAGAAATTTGGGATTCTGAAGTTTAGATTTAGATAGTTTTCGCAACGACAGTTGGTTAATTATGTTCTAGTGATTTGAGTTCGAGAACTGTGCTTAACCTGAACCCTGATTAGTTAGTTTATTTTGCATTCATTGATTTCCTGAGAAATATCCCTGAACCTATCTTTTTCCTATTGAATACAACTCGTTTACTACTTTCTATTTTCTGTTAAACCTGAATTGCTTAGCTTAGCTTGATACTATACAATTTATTGGGTGATTTCTGTGAGTCCTTGTGTTCGACCCCTAACTATATTACAACTACTGCTTTAGTAATGTTAGGGTATTAAATTGAGCATATCAGCCTCCTCGAAGAACCTTATGGAAAGAACTTTGAATACTATGTCATGTACTCAAACAGATCAACCCCGACAACTCCTGATCAAGAAGATGTTCGAACGTTTTATATGTTTGGTCATTGTCCTCTCGTGAACCAACATTTCCAACAAGAGAATTTGAAGAAGGCAACATAAAACACTCATAAAAGAGAAGAAACCCGAACATCAAAAATCCAGATGGATCGATGAAATAAATCAGTGCAGCAAAGGCAATTCTGAACTGGCAGTCGGAAAATGCTATGGTACATAACCATCTCTTGAGCCAAATAGACAAAAAGGTAACGATTTTGGATATTTCTTTTAAAGAAATAAATAAAAGGGTGGATTACTATAGTAACTTTTATTTCTAATATTATTATTAGTTTGACATACATTTATTTTTATTACTAGACTAACCTAATTTTTTCCATTTTACCCAGCGTGCCCTTATGGCCTTTGTTGAGAAAAAAATAATTACAAAACTGCCATTACTATTCATTTGCCACGTAGGCAGAAGTTGATTGAACAAGTCTACCGTCAAAGGACGGTAGACTTGTTTGATGTTGGTCAACTCAAATTTTGGTCCGTAGATTTGTTTGATGGATGGTAGATTTGTTTGAAAGTTGGTAGATTTATAAAATTTTGGTAGACTTATTTTTACGACGCGGTAGATATATTTATTTTTGGTAGATATATTGTCAATGATGGTAGATTTGTTTATGAGTTGGTAGACTTTACGACCAACCCATTTACTTTTGACTTTTTTGACTTTTTTGGTAGATTTATCAACAATGGTGGTAGATTAATATTACAAAACGGTAGACTTATTTACTGTGGTGGTAGATTTAATCAAAGTGAATTATTTTTTCGTTACGGTAGATTTGTATTGCCAACGGTAGATTTTTATTGCGTTGGTAGATTTATATATAATAGCGGTAGATTTAAAACTGTGTAAAATCTTGGTTACTTTGTTTTGTAATGGTGGTAGATTTAATATTAGTGACGGTAGATTTAAAAAAATTGGTAGATTTGTTTGTTATGGTGGTAGATATAAAAACGTCTAACATCTCATTAAATATGGTGGTAGATTTAATATTAATGACGGTAGATTTAAAATTATTTGGTAGGTTTATTTATAATGGCGGTAGATTTAGTAATTGTTTTGGTATTTACTCAGATAACCTTCAGTTGGTAGATTTATTTGTAATGTTATGGTAGACTTTTTTTACGGTAGATTTATAGACGTTGTTTGGTGGTAGACATTTGACTTTTTCCAGAATGAAAAATGACGTTTTTGCCCTACACTAAATCTCAGATTTACGAAAGAACCAGACACCCAAATATGCTAAGTATGAGAATTTTTTAGTGTTTGATGGTAGATTTATTGTAATGATGGTAGATTTATTTTGTTAAATAATTTTGTATGGGGTTAACGTTTCATTTCATCTAGCGCATGGGGAGCCGCCTTTAGCGGTGTCGTTGCCTTGGCCGAAGACGTTGGCTCCGGGAAGCAGATCTGGTGGAAGACGGCGGTGGAACGGTCGGGAACAACGCCGGAGATGCACTTACAAATCACTGAAATCCGTTGGCGAAGGAGAGAGATTATGTGTTTGGTTTTGCTACACTTATTGTGGTTTTGGTTAAGGTTCCATGAATAGTTGTTTACGTTTCTTTCAAACTATTGGTATTGCTAATGTTATGTATGAAAGTAGTATATTCAAGTATTGTGATAATAAATACCATATAGAATTTGTAAGTTATAATTATATGTGGTTCATGTGTTTTTGTTTCAAATCTCAATTTTGGTTATACATACTAAGCAAATATTAAACTAAATAAAGTTATCGATTTTGTCAAACACCTTTGAAAATCATCGTGGACTGTCTTATAATAATCAATTCAAAAACAAATATACCATCATTTAGAATTCAATTATCATTTGTACAAATTCAAAAACAAATCAACCAAATCGAAATCTCCCATTAATTATACTCGTAGAAGAATACGTTGAATCAAAGACGGAAATGTCGCCGGAGACTCGGCCGCCGTCGTGAAACCCAGGAACCTGTCGGAGATAGCATCAATATAACACTATCAATAGAAAATAAACCAAATGCAACAAGTATGCCATAACGTTTTAAACAAGTCTACGAGAACATTTTAAACAAGTCTACCAGAATGTTTAACAAGTTTACCAGAACGTTAAACAAGTCTACCAGAACGTTTTAAATAAGTCTACCACTACGTATTAAATAAGTCTACCACTATTAGCAGAATTTCGTTGCCGGAATCAATGACCGTGAGGAACGCCGGAGTCGGAGTCGGAGTATATCTCGCCGGAGAAGACGAGAGGTTACGAACGTTTTAAACAAGTATACCAGAACGTTTTAAATAAGTCTACCAGAACAGATTAAACAAGTCTACCGTAACGTTTTAAACAAGTCTACCGTAACGGATTAAACAAGTCTACCATAATAGATTGAACAAGTCTACCAAAACGATTTAAACAAGTCAAGCATAACGTTTTAAATAAGTATACCACTATTAGCGAAATTTCGTCGAACAAGTGGTGTGCATACCTCATGAAGCCGTATATCGAGGGTTTTTTTCTTCTTTCACTTGGAACTCGCGTCGCCCCTCCGTACGTCGCCTAAAGAACGACCAAACGACGCCAGATCTCGTCTCCCTCGGAAGGAACTCGCCGAAGAAGATGAAAAAACTCATGAGAAAAAAAAAGTTCCTCACCTACCCGTCGCCGGAATCAATGGCCGTGAGGCTGGAACGCCGGATTCAGAGTATATCTCGCCCGAGAAGACGAGAGGTTAAGAATATTTTAAACAAGTCTACCAGACGTTTTAAACAAGTCTACCATAACGTTTTAAATAAGTCTACCAGAACGTTTTAAACAAGTTTACCTGAACGTTTTAAACAAGTCTATCACTACGTATTAAACAAGTCTACCACTATTAGTGGAATTTCGTCGAACAAGTGGTGTGCATACCTCATGAAGCCGCATATCAACAAAAAAAACGAGGGTTTTCTCTCCTTTCACCACGAACTCACGCTGCCCCTCCACACGTCGCCTCAAGAATGACCAAACGACGCCGGTTTCGAGCCGCCGGAGTCGCCGAGAAGATGAGAGGGCTCGCCGGATTCAAGAAGACGAGAGGTTTCGAGAAGACAAGAGGGCTCGCCGGAGTCGCCGTATCTCTCGCCGGAATCGTGATTGAGAGAAGAAGAAGAAGAAGAGAGAGAGAGAGAGAGAGAGAGAAGAAGAAGAAGGGGAGAGAGAAGAAGAAGAAGAGAGAGAGAGAGATCGTGAGATAAGAGAGAAACAAAAAAATTGTTTTAAAACAAAAAAAAAAATTTATTATTATTTTTTGGTTTAAAAAAAATAAATCAAAAATAAATAAATAATGGCATTTCCGTAATATAATACAACATATGGATAAAATGGACATTGACCAAAAGAGTAAGGTTAGTTGAGTTTGGTAGAGTTATTGGAGGTTAGTCTAGTAATATAAGCATATAGTAAGGTTAGGTGGATGAATTAACTCTAAATAAAAGGATATCCTTTCTCCACCACGAACTTCTCCAACTGGCGACTACTGTCTCCATGACCTCCCCCCTCATTTACCAAAAAGAGTCATAACTAAAATCTCTCAAAACCCAATTACAATCCTTACAAAACCAGCCCAAATACCATTTGATATCTTCACACCATATCCAATTTATGATCCACCTTCTATGATCCAAACACAACCCCTCCCTTTCTCTCATGACCCAAGCCATTTCGGTTCATCCCCTTTCTTACCAACAAGAGTTAAGGAACAAATGGTTACGAAAAAACACCCACATATTCCCATAGAGAGAGAAACTCCAAAGGTGTCCATACCAGACACCTCAAAAACGACTTCACCTGAGAAGAATGAAGCACAGTTCATGGTAGAATACGCCAACAACCCAATCTCTGCTTTCCTCGAGAAAGTAGCAAAGCAAGAAAAGGCTCCCAAACAGCAACGCCTGGCGATGCTTGAAATACCACAAGATAGTTTAGATGAGGATGTCCTAATCCCAAACTTCATGATGGCGGAACCTACATTAGAAGAAGAAATGGAAAGCGACAGAGGAAATGTATCTAAAGATGGACGAGAGCCTCTAAGACCTCATCCTCCGCCGGAATTGAATCCAAGAAACCATGCTGAACCGCAAGGCGGCTTCTCCTTCGACAATATCCCCCCCAACAAAATGGAGAACCAAATCTATGAAATGCATGCATGGCTTACGGAGCAACTGCTCAACCCAAGAGCTACCCTTCCCACAGTGATAAACAAATTAGTCTCCAAATTCCATAGTCACCTCAGACAATGGTGGATTAGTCTTGGCAAGTACCGACAACTACAAATACGCCATTCTCCGACAGTCGACGCTTTGATTGGACATATACACAATGAATTTCTTGGCACATGGGATCACTATACAGTCCAAGCAAGAGAGGAGTATCTTAGCATGAGATGACGCTCTTTCAAGAGAAAAGACCTAGAAAAGCACTATGAAAGGATGTCGAAGAGATTTTATGCCTTAAATGGGATAGATGACATCAACCTCAAGCAGGCATACTTGAACTCTCTTCCAGAACCTCTTGGAAATGAGACTTCGCGGATGTTATCCCTCAAAAACATGGCTCTTCATCAAGACTCGTTTGGAGAAATATACCAGATGTCGCTCGCAGCTCTTGAAAAATTATGCAATCGCCAGAAGTTCTTCAAACAACTGCAAGAACAAGGAAAGCTCCTCGGAAAAGCATGTGATCGTCCAGAACTCTCCATCAAATGTAAAAAAAAAAGGTGTGGGTGCTCCTCAAGTTATAAAAAGGAGAAACATTTTAGAAGCAAATGGCAGAAGAAATATCTTCAGTTATCTAGCAGAAAGAAGTGGAAGTTCTTTAGGAGAAAGAAACAAATAGGTTTCAAAAAATCAGACAGGGGCTACATCTGCAAGAAAAAAGGACATTATGCGAAGCAGTGCCCAAACAAGAAAAAGAGAGATAACCTCCTTGGATATCTAGCCCAGATTGAAGATATCGATGATTCAGACATCGAGTCCATATTCTCTCTAAATGACGAACCAAACGATGATACAATTCTCGCAATGGGGATTGAACAAGAAGAAGGGTCCTCTGAGGAATCTGACACCGAAGAAGAAGACAAAGACGACCAGTTCATGCTCTTTGACCTCTACACATTTGACGCATGCAAAGTAGAAGAGTCAAAAGAAGTAGAATTGGTATATCTATCCCAACCATCTCCAAATGACAAGATCTACATCTTTCCTACCAAATATAATAAGCCCATACCGGTGATAGCCTACTTTGATACGGGAGCCGCATCTTCCATCATGAAGCCGGATATACTCCCATCATCCCACTAGGAACCATGCTCAGTCGCATTCAAAGCTGCTAATGGCTAGATATTTCACATCTCCTTCATCAGTAAGCCTATCCATATCCAACTCTTGGATAACTAATTAAATCTAAAGTATATGGGTCTAATCTCCCAGGAAAAGACTTTATACTTGGATTTGATATCCTACACAGTCTCAAAAGAGTTTCATTGCACCCAAAAGGCCTTAAACACAAAAACCATCTACTACCTTGGAAAACAGTCTCCCATCTCTACCCTATGGAAATCTTAAACCTTATTAGAGATGAGATTGCCAAAACCTCTTGTGTCACCTCCCACTCAGAATTCCTCACAAAATGTTCCTCACTCCTTTGGAAAAACCCAAATTTCTTCATATCCTTACCCTTCAAGAAAAACGAATATATCAATCCAACTAAGGTAAGCCACCCCGGGATGAATCCAAATCACTACACTCTTGCACTTGAAGAAGTAAATCAACTTCTGAAAGAGGATCTCATTGAAAAAACAAGTTCTCCATGGGCATGTGAAGCATTCTATGTCAACAAGAGGGCATAACAAGTTTGGGGAAAATTGAGGCTGGTTATCAATTATCAACCACTCAACCACTTTCTCGCTGATGACAAATTTCCTTTGCCTAAACGAGAAGTCCTATTCCAGCGACTCCCACAAGCACAAGTCTTCTCCAAGTTCGACCTAAAGGTGGGATTTTGGTAGCTAGGAATCAAACTAGAAGAAAGCCCCAAAACAGGATTTTGCATACCAGATCGGCACTATAATTGGAGAGTAATGCCATTTGGGCTAAAGGTGGCCCATTCACTGTTCCAAAAGGCCATGACCAAGATATTCGAGCCAATCCCCCTAAATGCACTAGTGTACATCGATGACCTTCTCATGTTCTCTCCAGATATAGACTCCCACACCCGACTATTGACGAAATTCCACAGTCTCGTGTAACAGTATGGAATCATTCTTTCTGAAAGAAAGATGGTTATTGGAGAAACAGAAATCGACTTCCTTGGCATGCATATTTCAAAGGGACAATATCATCTTCAGCCTTACATTGCAACCAAGCTCGATGAGATTCCAGATGAAGGACTCTCCTTCAAACAAGTCCAACAATTTCTTGGGATTGTCAATTATATGGCGGATTTCATCCATGGCCTAGCAAAATACAGGTCAGTCCTCTCGACACGGCTAAAGAAAGACGCTCCTCCATGGATCGAAAACTGCACATAAGTAGTGAAAGAGCTTAAAAGAATCTCGAAGACCCCCTCCCAGCATTGAAAATTCCGTCCAAAGGAAAAAAGATTCTACAAACAAACGCAATTGATTGCTACTGGGGAGCAGCTCTCTTAGAAGTAGACGAAAAGGGAAAGCGAAACATTTGTGGGTACAAAAGTGGCGCTTTCAAAGACAGCGACAAGCACTATCACTCTAGCTAGAAAGAGATACTTGCAGTCAAAAGAGGAATTAAGAAGTTCGAGTTCCATCTTGTCGGTCAACATTTCCTCATAGAAATGGACATTCCTCATTTCCGAAAATGATTCAGTTCAAGCAAAAGAACCTGCCACATGCACAATTACTCAGATGGGCTAGTTGGTTCTCACAAGGGAAGTTTAACGTAAAGCACATCAAAGGCAAAGACAACTTCCTCCTAGATTTTTTATCCAGAACCCAACGACAAATCTCATCAATCATCCCAATGATATACACCCTAAATCCAGAAAACCCGACAGTCGAGTCCTTAAGAAAGATGATTGCAGGAATGCCACAAGGAATACAAGAACAAAATCCTAGAAACTGCTCTGGTATATCAAGGAATCGAGACACTACATGGATTTCTGAAACTCTACATCAACATGTATTGTTTGGATCAAGGACCACTCCTCGGGCTGCCCTACCATCCAGTATATCCTTTCCTTACTACCATAGACATGAATCCAAATCACTATGGTAATTTTCCAGAAGAACCATATTTCCTACTATGGTACCTAGCAGATCTGTATACCATTGGAGTCTTTATTGACAAAAGCATGCTACTTCAGTACTTGGCAAAGTGCATCATGACCAGGAGAAAATCGCACTACAAGTTGTTGTACAAATGGCTCACATTGTTCCATGACGTGACATGGCGGCAAGAGAATATTCACGCACAGGGAGCAATGTCAATTCTCCTCACGTACAAAACATTTACGGAGCAAGACCAAAAGGAAGATGGCGTAATAATTCAGAGAAGATATGAAGCTCAAATCCAGACAAGCTACAATGATAACGCTTTTGACAAAGCAACTTCCACCAAAAAACAAGTAAGATGGCAGAGCTCAATCACACAGAAGAATCCAAAATTGATTCCAGGCTTTTCTGTCCACACACTGCAAACTAGCACAACAGAGAAGTGTACCCATCACACATTGTCAAAAAAATACGACAAATACTGACAAGCTTCCATGACCAGTACGGGTGGCCACAAGATAACATTAACCATCCAATTTACAGGGTTTAAGGGAAAAGTATAAAACCAAAAGGTATATTCTGGGCCATAAAATCTATGTGACAAAAATCGTTTCTAACAATGAAGAAGACGACATTGACTCAGACTTCGGATGAGGTGGAATCCATCTCTCTTTTGGAGAAGGGGGAATAATAATAATTAAGTGTGTTGAATAAGTTGTGTAATAATAAGTGTGTTGAATAAGTTGTGTAATAATGAGTGTGTTGAATAAGTTGTGTAATAATGAGAGTGTAGAATAAGTTGTAAAATATCTTATGGAATATTCCATAAGATATTCCTTAGGACTTGTACTATAAATAAGGGAGCTTGGGTGAAGGATAAACCAAGCGAAGTAAGTAAGAGAAGTTAGAGAGAGTTTGTGAGTCTTTGTAATACCTGAGTGTTCTTAATAATAAGAATAATAATTATTAAGTGTGTTGAATAAGTTGTGTAATAATGAGTGTGTTGAATAAGTTGTGTAATAATGAGAGTGTATAAAAGTTGTAAAATATCTTATGGAATATTCAATGAGATATTCCTTAGGACTTGTACTATAAATAAGGGAGCTTGGGTGAAGGATAAACCAAGCGAAGTAAGTAATAGAAGTTGGAGAGAGTTTGAGAGTATTTGTAATCCTTGAGTGTTCTTAATAATAAGAGTCTCCCCCTTTTGTTAATTACTCTTCTAAATACTTATTTGATCCTGATAAACCTTCTTCGTGGTTGTGCCTACTATGTGTTTGTAAGTATACTTATTTGATCATGATAAACCTCCTTCGAAGTTCACAGAAAATTCTTTAGCTCGATTGGAATTGAGGTCATCATCTTGTCTTGAGCTTTGACTCGGCGTCGTTCCTGCAAAAATGACTAAAGATGCGAGATTGAACTCTGCTTTTGATCCTGCAAATGATAGATTGAGCTCGAGGTTAAGCTTGGCGTTATTAGTTAGGTGCGAGGTCGGCTTCGGCTTTTCCTACAAGTGAAGTTTAAGCTCGGTCTTGATAGATCGTGCGAGACTGAGCTCGGCTTAATCTTTGCAAAAATGACGCGAGGTCGGACCTGACTTTGTTAGTCAGTGGGACGCTGAGATCGGCCGATATGTTCACTTTCCAGATCGAACACAAATGTACGAAGTTGTTCGGCTTATTATGTTCGGTCGATCGGACGTGAATGTGCGAAGCTGTGTTCGTTTATGTTCGGTCGATCTGTAGGCTTTCCAGATCGGACTCGAATAAGCGTGTTTCGATAATTGAGCGTAGCTCGGTAGAAGGCCATGTCGTAACTCGGTAGACGAGCGTGCGAACCGTAGTTCAGCTTAAGAGGGACGGACCCTGTGACTGAACCAGAATGGATAACATGTTTGAAAAATAGATAAAGTTTTCCATAGGTGATACCTGAATTTTGGGGAACTCGGTTTGACGAGCTATGCTAATGGATTCGGTAGATCGGTAATTTGGATCTGTTTTAACGAACGAGCTAGAACGAGGTCTGTTATTTCGTTTTCTGCAACAATAATGTTAGCGCGAGACACAAGCAATTCCAATATAAGTTGTTTCGTGCAAAATATGTGCATGTCGAATTCGTGCAAAATCCGTGTAGGTTGAATTCGTGCAAAATATGTGCGAAATCAAATTTGTGCAAAATCCGTGTAGATCGTGAAAAAGTAAATCTGAGAAAACTTATCTGGTGAGTTAGAACATTGGAGATGTCGGCTAGGGTTTCGGATTTTTAGGGTTTCAAAATAATTTTTCATTCTCCTCAATCTTCTGCCCCCTCCTTCTAGCGCCAATTGTTGATTCATCCCTTCCTTCTAGCGCCAATTGTGAGAACCAGATTTCATACATATCGTAGATCATTGAAATCAGTTTAGGGTTTAGGAGAATTATTTTATTAGAATCATAGATGTGCCTGTGAAGGTTGGCTACGTACCCTTTGATGGTATCAAGCCATTCATAATTCGTATTACATAGAAAATTGTGGGATAATTATTCTGAATGAGAAGCTAAACTATTTATAAGTCTTGAGGTCAGTCGATTTTCCTTTTCCTTCTTGAATTGATATTGGCAATTATCCTTATTTCTCATAATCGATAAGGATAACTTCATATTTTCTTGAGAATTATATTTATCAAATCAAAGGGATTTCCTTTTATTCCGTAGGTCGGCCTTGATGGACTTAAGACTGGTAGTTAGGCTGAACTTAATTCAAATCGGGTTAAACCGGGGAGTGTTAAACTCACCTCCAACATTAATCATATCAGCACTTTAAGTAGATCGGAGCAAAATCACTCGGAACAAGAAATAAAATAATTTAGAGAGAGAAAGAAGATGGAGAAAGGGAGAGCTACCTTTGTTTGCTAGAAGCGAAGACGAGAAGTAAAGAGAAGGAGCAACTATTTAAAGAGAGAAGTTGATTCTGAAGCGTCGCCAGTACACCAAAACAAACTGTTCGACTTCCGCGCTGATCCAGCGGCTCAAGAGAAATCCATCGCATAGATCTAACGCTCCACAATTTCGGACGGTTAGTATCCCCGATTTGACTGGTCACGACGATTCAGCTTCCTGATTTGACATATTCGAAAATTCACAATGATTTATTTCCCGATATCTCTAGAGATTTGCCCCCCCCCCCCAAATTTGGTGATTCCAAATCTTCTAACCAACCCGTTTTATCGAATAGGCAGTTCGAAATCCTCAGGGATTCGCTATCTCCCGACGGCAACTCGAGCTTCAAGGATAATCTGCACCGTTTTCGACTCGGTTTATTTTGAATCCACCTCTTTTCATGAAGTCCACCGAACCCAACTAAACGCTCATACTTCGCCGAACTGGGGGAGGGCTAATTGTTGGTGGTGAGTTTAGCACACCCCTTAAACCCGTCATAAACCAAATCTAAACCGGGCAACTTTGTACGTTCACTACAAGAAAACACCCCTTTTGCAACGACATATATCGTTGTAAAATCGTTGCAAAATAGGTGTACCATCGAATTTGCGACGAAATGTAAATTGTCGTTAACTGATCGTCGTAAACCAAAAATCGTCGTAAAATCGTCGGTTTCATGAAATGCATCCATAACCATGTCATGAATCCTATCATGATCTTGACCATGCTGCTCCACATGATAATCAAATTGATTAAAATTATTTGACTCAACAAAATTCGATGCTTGATAATTGCTACTACTACTAGCTGCATTTTCCCCATGACCATCTCCATGATAATACCAGATATAGTAAAACGGCATAAACTCCCTATTTAATATATGCGACCACACCTTCGAGGTAATGATAAATTTCTTATTCTTGCATTTTGGACAAGTACAGTACATCTTACCACTAGTAATTTTATTTTGTATACTTCCCGCTTGATGCATGAATCCCTCAACCCCATCACTGAACTCTTTTGTTAGTGATCCATCCGAATCAAGACGATTATACATTCATCTTCTAATTTCGTATATTGACATTTTTTGTTGGTCAGAGAGAAGTAAATGTTTCTGAATATGAAATTTTTATTATGTGGTTGGCCACTATATATATTTTTTTATTTTTGTTGTCATCGAATTAGCAACAAATTTAGCATCGATTTTATAACATGTTTACCTAACCGTATACCCGTGAATTTAAACGTGTTCACCTAACTCATATATCGTCAGGAAATCGTTGTAAGGTTCAACGAATATAAATCCTTGGTAATTTGTTGGTAATTGACGACGACATTACAACCTTTTTTAAAAATCTCAGTAAATCGTCGGTAATCGGACCGAATTTGACAGCGAGTTTACGACAAAAGATTTCGTCCCAATGTTACGACGACTTTTAAAAAGTCGTAAAATCATCTTTACGACGATGTTGATGTAGGACGGCAAAAAATTGTCGCAAAAAATCGAAGCTAAATCTGTTTTTTCTTGTAGTGGTTGATTCAAACGGATCTATTTTAACTTAGCCACATCGGCCCACTAAATTTTGAAAAAATCCTCTACCGAGGATCGAAACCGTGACATAAATTATGGTAGACAAACATGAAAACCACCTAAGCTGTTAGGCTTATTGGATTTATATTACAACCATATTTATATATTATTATTTCTTTTTCAATTATTCTTCTTCTTCCTCCTCTAGAGCGACATTCTCATATGCCACTTTTCTTTAAAAAAAATTCTACCATGCCATGTACTATTCTACATGCCATCATATATGTGTAATGCCTATTTTAACCTTAATGAAATTTGTTAAAAAAAAAAAAAAAAAAATTAAAACTGAAGAAAACTAGCGTCCTCCCTCGACCCCGTCACCTCCCTCCTCCTCCCGAGCCGCCATTGTTGCTCAAACCGAGCTCCTTCAACCACGTCCTCCGTCACCTCCGGCGAGTTCTTCGTTCTCGTTGGCCTCGGTTTCTTCTCCTTTCTCCATCGGATTTGGTGAGTTCATTGATAGGAGATTTGGGGATTTGTTAGATTTAGGGATTTGAAAAGAAATTTGGTTGTTTTGGTAGCACATTTGGTTCCATTTGGTTTGTAATGATGTTTGATGGTAAGAATAGCTATTTCCATAGGTTATTTATCGAATTTAGCTGTTGAATGGTGGTAAATCTAGAGGAAACCACGATTTAGAATCGATCCCAAATCTGGAAATCTGCAGACTTATGACAACTGGAACATATGGTATAACTGAGAGATAGTATGACAACTGGTTCAAATGGTATATAACTGAGAGATATTAGGACAACTGGAACAAATGGAATAACTATGACAAATTATGTAATTCGTAATTTGTGTTTTTTTTATCTTATTTCCAGGAGGCGATGAGGAAGAGGCACACAAACGTTCATTTTGACTATGGAGGGTACTATACAGAAGAGCATGAATGGGTTTCAATAAATTCCGTATACGCTATATCGTTTAAGACCGCATCTATGGAAGAGATAACTTATTCGATGTTAGTAGAGAAAATATGCAGGAAGATTGCGTTAGATGAAACCCCGAGGAAGCTGAAATTGAGTTATAGCGTATCTAATGCTGCGAGAGAGTCATATATTGTAGATGACGAGGACGTTTTTGTTTATTTGACGACATCGGATGAAAAGGGACTTCGACATGTTATGCATGTGGAGTTGTCGAATGATGATTTGGAAAAAAGTCAGTGGGTCGATCAAATTTCAAGAGCGGGGCGAGGAAGTTCATTTGGTAAGAATTATGGGGAGCCGGCTTCAAATGGGAGAGTTGATGATGCAGATAATGGTGGAATCCTTACTATTTTCAGAGCTGGCGAAATATCAGAACAAAATAACGAGAATATCAATGAAGAGCCGATGAATGATGGTAATGAAGGTTGTGAGAATGATTCACGTAACGATTTTGAGGCTGTGGATAGCC
>PKML01060542.1:85198-113746 GCA_002933935.1 Eutrema yunnanense
CTTCATTAACCGTCACTTTCGGATTGGTTTCATGACAATCCATCGCTAAAACAACCAAAACTAGATATAAGTTAGACAACACATCCACATACCATTTGTGAATAATCCAAACTAATTCGAGAACAAATTCATATCAAAACCGAAAGGAGAGAAGTTAGGCATAATGGCGCTCATCGAAAATCGAAAACTAAGGCATCGAAACTAGCTTTGATTCCGTTACCGATTACGAAGTCTGAGAGGAAGAATATGAAGAATCGCGTGGGTCTGAGGGAGGGCTCGGGATTTATGAGGGAGGGCTTGGGATTTTTGAGGGAGGGCTCGGGATTTCTTGGCAATCGACGAAATCGAAGACCAGAACGAATCGATCAGAGTCGCGATGATGTAGGGAACCGGAGTGGCTAAGCTCTTGTCGGATTTCGTGGTCGAAGGTCGGAATCGATCAGAACTTTCCTCAGGGAAGACCGATGGTCTCGTCGCGGGGAAGAGCAAACATGGGGAAGTGGGAGCTTTTTTTTGTTTTTCTGGTTTTTATTTTGTTTTTCAAATTTAAATTAACTGAATTTTGGTTTGGTTCTGGATTGTTGGATCTGGGTGGGTATTTTATCGGATCCAAGTGGTTGGATCTGTAATTTTCTAGTTTTGATTTGGGGTTTTGGGTTTTTCCTTCATTTTTGTTTTAAAATTAATTGTTTATTAAAAATACAAAAAAAAGATGGCATATGAAAATAAATTTTCAGAAATAGTGGCTTTGCAGCAATTGATCCTCTATGAATCGAAATCACAATCACAGGAATTTTCCACACTAAAATCTTTTCTGGGTTTTCTCTTTAATCCAGCAAATTAATCGAAATCCATTTTGATTCTGAGCACTTCTTCTTTGAGCAACTCGAGGCTCTGTATAGTGTCCATTGCAAACGGCGACGGAATCGAAGATCTCATCGCTGGAGATCCCATCGGAATTTCTAGACCGGATCCTCCGTTTCGGGCCTTCCGGCTCAACACGAACCACTTCAGTCTCGAATCGAACCATCTCCTCGAGTTCGAATTCTCTCGCCAATCTCTCCCCAGAAATCGAGGCACGAGAACGCGACGACGCTAGAGATTCCTGAGGCGCAGAGATCTGCTAGCACCGAGTTGTCCGGCAACATCACGGCGAGTGAAGACGTTAGAGTCCGAGGAGACCTGCGGGAATCAGTCGCCGGGAGCCAGGAGCTTGATCTGAGGCTAGTCGCGATTCGAACAGCCATGAGTCGTGGAATCGGAGAGAAGAAGAAGGGACGGCGAGAGACGAAGAAGAGTCAACAAGAGGAGATGGAATGAAAGAGGAGACAACGGAGAGCTTCGTAGCCATTGATAATCAGCAAGGAAAGCTGATTATTAAAAGTTAAAGCTTTTCTTCTTAGCCATTGATAATGTCGTGAGGATTAATAGAGGAGGAAGAAGAAGAAGAAGAAGAAGAATTGAGAAAGAGATAATAATATATAAATATGTTTGTAATATAAATACAAAAAGTCTTACAGTTCAGGTGGTTTCAACGTTTGCTTCAACGTTTGCGTATCATTGTTAATGTTGCGGGTTTGATCCTCGGTTTGAGGATTTTTTCCAAAATTTAGTAACATTAAAACGACGTCGTTTTAATCCCGTGACAACGTGTCATGTCAACTCATCTTCTGCTAGTCATCATTTCGTGAAAGTTGACTAACATATTAATAGTCAATGCTGGTTTTAGGTCAGATTCGATAGTTGGGGTATGAAATTTGAGTTTTGTTATCGTTTAGGTAGGAAATGACAATCTATTTTAATTCGGTTTTTTTTTGGCACACCAAATTTAGTTCGGATTGGTTTTGAGCGTTTTCCCGTTTGTGTTCATTTCCATTACATTAATCAATCCATATTTATACTAGTGACCGACTTAACCGACTTTACCGACTTTACCGACTAGGTGAACGAGACTTTTACAACAAGTAAGAGGATAAAATATTGATGTGGATAATTATATTCTTTAACAAGAATAACCATTTTCAATATCGAATTATTAATTCTTAACCCTTATCGCCTTCGGATGGAACAGAATAATATATATATATAGTTTTTTTATTTTTATTAATGAGAACAGAATATTTTGATTCTTGATTCTTAAATGATCTTATCGAAACAATATTCTGAATTTGTGAGTGTGAGAAATCTATGCGACGAAGAACAAACAAGAACCAAAAGATTTTAATCTCTCTCTCTTTCTCCCTAATCGTAACCATGGGTGGAGATACTGTCAAAGATGGTAAATTTCTCATTCATTTCTTTTCTTTTTCTTTTCGAGTTTTGTCCAATTTTCTTTCTGAAAACTGTTTGCATGTTTGAATGATTTAAATTCTTGTAGAGGAGGATTCTTCTTCGTTCACTGATTTTTCACTATCATCATCATCACCTTGTCCTTGCTGTTTCAGGTAATATTATTACTCTTAATCACTACTTGTATTGACGATGATCATATATAATAACCAAGTGATGGGTTTCATATTTTTTGTTATGTGCCAGTGATGATCTAGGATTTAAAGATGGAGTTTCTAAAGAGAATATCCCCAAATTTTCGAATCATGCGGCTGATTTGAGAAAGAGAGAGAAGACTTACCAAGAGATTCTTGAAAGCCATGATCTATTGCAGAAGAGACTCAGAAACAGCAATCGGAAACTGAAACTCGCAAGACGCCAAATCTTGAGGTTTATAAATGATTTGACTCATTTTCAACTTTTCGATTATAGATTGAAATTGGATTATCTCTAGGGCTTTGCTTTTAAAGTCATGTGTTAGTTTCACTGCGAGATCATACAAATTTGAATTGTGAGATTAGATTTTTGCCGTAATATTATGATGATTTGATTCATGTTTCTTGCTACTAATAGTTGATCAAGAAAGGAGATTATTCAATATCTTAAATCTCTGTTTTCATTTTTTTATTTTTATTTTACCAATCTCTGTTTTCATTTCTCACACAAACAATTTAGTTATACTCCTGGATCATGGGCTGATGTCAATTTGAGCGATTACGATATCCCAAAGACGACATCGATCCTCATAGTTGGCCCGAAAGGGGCCGGGAAGAGTAGCCTTGTTAATAGGATTACAAGGGTGATCGAAGACGACGAGTCTGCCCCAGCTAGAGCTCAAGAATCATGTAAGCTCTGCATAATTAATTTATTTTTCATTTCTATTCTGTTTTATAAGAAGACGACGAGATTAATGGTTTTGTGTTCTCAATTTGCAGATGGTTCGTCGTCTAGTGGAGGCACATTCTTTGTTCAGGAATATATGATCCCAAGAGGAGCTTCTGCTTCCTTTTGCCTATGTGACACACGTGGCTTGAGCCAAATCTTTTTATCTGATAACACTAGTAAGATTGAGCAGTGGATTACAAGAGGTGTTCATCACGGCGAACCTGTGATCTGGTTTCGACTCTTCTTGTTCTTCTTTCTATCTTGATTATTATTCTTCTTGCCATAAATCGTTTTTTTTTAACATGCCGAGATTTTATTTGCTCAGGACATCTGACAGCTTTGATTTAAGGGATAGACTGGTCCGAGATGGTTGTACCGGTTGTGAGATAAGGAAAGTGAATTCCGTTATCTTTGTTGTTAATGCGGTAGAAATCTTGAAATCGATGGAGAGTGAAACGAGCTATGCTCATATGATCTCCACGGTCTTGAACTGTCCTTTACTCTCGTTTAAAGGTTCGTTCGTCCGACTGTAAGTTTCATTATAGACTTTTATGTTTCTTTCTTTTAATGAAGTTGAATATGTTTGCCAGATGACAAGCCAGCAGTAGTTATGACTCATGGAGATATACTTTTATGGGAAGAACGTGCCCGAGTCCGAGTTTTCCTTGGAGAACTTCTCGGTATCCCACCTGACAAACAGATATTCGACATTCCAGGTCATAAATATATGCATTGCAATCACAATTGTTTTTTTTTTTTGTATGGTTTTCATGGTTATTGAAACAAAGTGTTTGTTTTACAGAAAGCAACAACGCAACCACGGCGCTCACAATCTGCAACTTGCTACGACATAGTCTTGAACACGCTGATAAGAATCTTCGGTTTCTCCGCAAAAGAAACTTCACCATATCCAAGGTTTCTGCTTCATCTTTTAGTTCTTACCTCTTTGATTTCAAAACATGATTGGTCTGATATATGGTTAGATCGATGGTTATTCATGGGTTAAGGGTTGGACAAGAGTATGCTGATATATTGCAGTTAACCGGTTTAATATTTTTACTTGTTAAAACTAAATATATATTTGGGGATCATTTGATGATCCCCGTTTTGGTTTTTTGATCAAATATATCACTACTTTTCATAGAAAATTAGGTTTTGGATATGTTTTGTTCTTTTCCGTTGCGGTTCATTTCAGATATGTAAAAACTGAATCCCATATTAACCATATGAGGGTATGGTTTGGTTTTCTTTTGGTTTGTTTGGGATCAGGTTATAAATTGATTAGGATTGAACAGATCCAGGACCATATATTGTTAGTAAACCGGTATAGATTTGGTGGATTAATTGTATTTTTTTTTTTAACTCGTGAGGATGATAAAATTAATAACAGGTGGGACGAGGCGTCCTAAATAAGAGCAGGATAATCATGTTATCATATGCTCTGATTCTATTCATGGCCTTGGCGATTTTCTGGTTTGTAAATGAATATGACGGCAAAGTTGTAGCGCATGAGGCTCAGCAGAAACTGCATATATTTCGAACTCCACGGTTATACAACCTCACCGATGAGGCCCAGCTCAAGCGTAGGATTGGGCCTCGACCGGTCATTGGATGCTCAAATCATGCCCGTGTTCGGAATCATGAGTCTGAATCTGTGTCTAAAGGGAAGCCTAGCATTGATTGGCGTACAACTCGACACTTGTGGTTCGACGAGGGGGAAGTGGCTGAGGCCAAACCTAGCTTTGATTGGCGAACCACTCGACGCTTGTGGTACGTTGAGTGAAAAGTATGCAAGCGTCATCAACATCCTATAGGTCATAAATAAAGTAGATGGTGTGGAAACTACACATAAAACGAGATGTTTTGAAAACTGGACTGTGTTAAAGGATAATGATCCAAATGGATATTTTACTATTTCTTTGTGGTATAAATATGTAAGCTTGGTTAATGTAAGAAGTGAAGTAATGAGAAGAAAGAAAAACTTTCTCTCCACTCTTCTCTCTCTCGACTCCTCACTCCATCTATCATCTCAGAACAAGTACTTATATATATACTCACCAATATAATATATCATAGTTTGTAACACGTTATTAGTACGATTTATTCTTATACCGAAAAGGCGATTTATTCCTATATCGAAAAGGTGAAGTTTAATTTATGTTCAATTTATTTACGTTTATGTATTATTTTGGGATGAAACGTTGTTTTCTCCGAACCGATCGTTATGGTAGGATATGCCTTCACGATCATGATCATGGTAAACTATGTCTCCTCAGATCATATGTCATGTTCTGCCTACTTAAATATATGGTTGGTTTATGATCATTGTCTCTTCAGATCACCGCCTCCATGAAATGAATGTCTCGAAGACTATATGAAAAAGTTTCAGAAGAACTGTATGAAATTAAAATATATATATATCCAGAAGATATACATGAAAGTGTTCCTGAAGAAATGATTCGTCCAGAAGACAAATATCATACGTTTTACATTATTGTTCTTTTAATTTCTGTTTATTATCGTAAATTATATGGAAGACTTGCCTCTTATATTGTTTTAAATTATGTCTTTATTATGTTTACGAATTTTATTGCGTATCTTTAAAATTGGAAATTTAAATTGAATTATCATTAAATTAATGATTAATAAATTGTTATATTATGATACAATTATCATGTCAAATTTGGCGAAGCTCGGAATCGCTGCCCTTGATATATCCATAAACAATTATATAAGATGGATAGTAGTTGCGAAGATGCATTGAAAAGGAAAAGAGCTTCTTGATACCATTGATAAATCAAAAACGACTCATGAGGAGAAAAAGGCAAACACCATGATATTTTTATTCCACCACATCCACGATGGTTTAAAAGATGAATATATCACGAAAGAAGATCTTGCAGATCTTTGGCAATTACTCAAAGATAGGTTTGATCACAAGAGATATGTGATCTTACCAAAATCTAAGCATGAGTGGTTAAACCTCCGGTTTCAGGATTACAAGAGCATTAGTGAATATAATTCCGCTTTAGCCGGAATCACTTCCAGAATAGTGTTATGTGGAGAAAAGATATGCGATTTTGATATGATCGAGAAAAATCTCCAAACATTTCATCATGGAAACATAATCATGCAACAACTATATCAGACGAATGGATACACGAAGTTTCAGAGTTGATTTAATTTATTTTGGTGGCAAAACAAAATAATGAACTTGTGACGTTAAACCATCAATCTCGTCCAACTGGATCAGTTCCATTCACAGAAACGAATGTTGCATCATCCAATTATAATAATTGGCAAAGACACATACGTGGACGCAGTCGAGGCAATGATCGCGGTTGTGGACGAGGATATGGATGTGGACGTGGACATGGACAAGTGATAACACCGTATTTTTACCCGTTTTACTATCTATTTTAGAACACTTTAATAAGTGTTTCATTCGCTTTTATATATTTTTAATGCGGTTTTCACATATTTGTAGTTTCAAGACACTTTTCAGGATACTTAGGCAAAAACATTACAAATTGGAGAAAAACCAGATTTTTGGCTCAGAGTCAAACCGGCAGAAGTTCAACTGCCAAAGAGGTTCTTCTCACCGTCTGATCCAACCCAAATTTGGAGATATTCAAGAGGGACCAACTACATTTCCATTCCATCTGATTTGAGGACGATCCAACGGTACAATCAAAAGATATATCAAGATCAAGACGTCCCATCCGGCCACTCCCAGAAGCTCTCCCTGCGCGGCCAAGAGGCTGTTCACTGCGGGCAGAAGCCTTCCACCCGCAGCCAAGGAATGGTTCGCCATGGCCAGACTCAATGGACCCGCGGCCAGCCCCTGTTCGGTCCCGTAAGCCCATTTGCAAGGCCCGTTCAATTCTTGTCAACTCAAAACCCTAAAGACGGACAAAAGCAAGAGAGAAGACCTATAAATATGTGTTTTAGAGATAAAAAAAAATTGTATGCTTGCTTGTACACCATTTTTAGTTTAGTTTTTGATTAATCATGGTTTTTACCCTGTTTAGACCATGATATAAGTCCTTTTATAGAGTCTTTTCTAGTGTTTTGTAGTGTTCTAGAGTCTTTTACAGGTTATAGCACGTATGGAGCTTTATTGGAAATATTGGAGCATTCTGGAACATTCTGGAGCGAAGCAGAGATCCGTGTTGCTGAGTACCTGATTTCACGACGAGCATCGATCGATACCCATCGCAGCATGACAAGGATCGCGACTTATTGAAGAGTTGAAGAATTGCAGAATTGGCCCAGAAGACTTTGATATTTACAAGATGGCCCAGATTGTGTTTTAGGTTATAAATAGGATTTTACAGCCACTTGTTTAGGGATGCCTTTTTATTACTTTGGTTTTGAGACAAGTCTGATTTCCCTTCGTCCGAGATCAGATCTTTAAACCCTCTTGATTATTCTATTGATGATTTATTCAAACATTTCTTTTGATTTAATTGCCATGTCTGAGTAGATCCACCTTAGGTTTAGGGTTTTCTCATAAAGGTTTTCTTTGAATGCTAGGTTAAATATCTTTTAGGATTCACCATCTTAATTATAGTTCTTCGCCTTAGGTTGTGTTCAAAGCTAATTCTAGGTTGACGAATCTGGAACTTAGATCTTAGGATAATTGATTAGGCACGAGAGTGCAATTAATTACCTGATAGAACCTAGGTGAGCAAATTGATTATTCGCAAAGAGATTTGGTTTAATTGATTTGTGAACATATCAAACCTGTTATTAAAGCTGATTTAGACTTTAGGATTCGCAAAGAGATTTGGAATTCCTAGGATTTAGATTTAGATAGTTTTCGCAACGAGAGTTGGTTAGCTATATTTTAGTGATTTGAGTTCAAGAACTGCGCTAAATCTGAATCATGTTAGTTAGCTAGTCTGCATTCACTGATCTCCTGAGAAAAACCCTGAGCCTATATTTCCCAATTGATTTACATCTCGTTTAATTTCTGCACTGTTTTTAATTACATCTGTTTGGCTTAGCGTAATTCGACACTATAGAATCTATTGTGCGTTTCTGTGAGTCTTCTGTGGATCGACCTCTAGTTATACTATTACAACTGCTTTAGTATCTTAGGGTATTAAATTGAGCATATCAGTTTTGTTCTTACTTTTTTTTCTTTACCTTTTCCTTTTTACTTTTTGTTCGATACTCTTCGAGATTGGTGAAGAGGTTTTCTCCAGAATTAGTTCTTAAAATAGAGAACCCTCTTTCATCAATCTCTTGCTTTTAATTAATTTAATCATGTCTTTTATTTCAATTATGTGTGAGTAGTTTCATCGTTGGATTTAAAGAGATTATCGAGGGGAATTCTATGTTCGATAAGGATTTCACAAGGTAAAACTTTAGCCGAATTCTAGAGCTCTTTCTTATATATCGTTGTTAATGCATGAATCTAAAACCACGATATATAAGCTGATTCCTAGGTGTTCAAAAACCGCCAAAAGTGCTGAATCTAAACACCCGAATCGTTCATCTATAAGAGCGTGTCGCGTCGTAAAATACGAAAGTATACTTACAGAGTACCGTGAACTAAGAAGAACCAGTGCGAACATCACGACCTTCTGCGCGACCAGAGACGAAAGCTACAAGTCGAGTATATACACTACAAGAAAACACCCCGATTCCCGACCGAATTTCCGACGAGCTAAAGACGGTCAGGAATGGCCGACGGTTTTCCGACGGCATTCCGATCGATTTGAGCTAGTCGGAACCCCGTCGGGAATTCCCGACAGTCTTTAGCTCGTCGGAAATTCGGTCGGAAATTCCCGATAATTTTCCGGCGACGTCTATTTCCCAACCAATTTCCGATAATATCCCGAGGATTATAGATCCGTTAATATATCGTTGCATTAGCCATTTTATAGACGTTAAGAAATTTCAAACCCGTCAAAAACCGGTCGGTAGTCGGTCGGGAACCCGCTGAAATTTCATTATAAGTACTTCTTCACCCTCATTCAGAACTTATACAACAAAAAAAATCAAAGAAAATGTCTTCTTCACATCCAAACCCTTATAATTATTTTCGATCGTGGATTGATAAACCTCGTCTTGATCCAACGACGGGTCAAGTAACGGATGAGTATGCAACGGATGTTGAGGAATTTATGACATTTGCGACAAACAATAGCATGACATCAGAACACGGTAAATTGTATTATTCTTGTACTAAATGTCGGAATAATAGATTAGTCACTGTTAGCGGAGTATGGAATCACATGTATAGGAATGGGTTTACGCCGGGGTACAAGATTTTGTATACGCACGGAGAAACTGATTCAATGGTATTATAGCAATACTTCGGGGAGGATATTGGAACCAACACCGGAAGTAGATGCAAATGTAGGTACTATTCAGATGGTGAATGATGCGTTTCGCGAAAACATAGCATCATATGTTCAAGATGGTAATAGAATAGAAGAACCTAATTTACAAGCCCGTAAGTTTTTCGATATGCTAGATGTAGCTAAGAAACCCTTATACGGAGGATGTAAAGATGGAATATCGCCTTTATCAACTGCAAGCAGGTTGATGACTATAAAGACGAATTTCAACTTCGCGGAGGATTGTGTGGATGCGATAGCTGATTTTGTGAAAGATATTTTACATGAAGATAATATTTCACCGGCTTTATACTACGAGATTCAGAAACTTGTAGGCGGTCTTCGATTGCCGTATCAAATGATAGATGTGTGCATCGACAATTGCATGATATACTGAAGGAAGGACGAAAACCGCTTGAAGTGTCGTTTTTTCACAAACCTCGGTATCAGGAAACGAGTGGCAGAGTACCTGTTCCACATAAACGGATGTGGTATTTGCCATTAACGGAGAGGTTGAAGAGGTTATATCAATCCGAGCGCACGACATGATCTATGAGATGACATGCAGAACATAGCTCAGATGGAGAGATTGCACATCCCTCAGATGCAAAAGCGTGGAAACATTTTCAAGAGGTTTATCCTAGTTTTGAGTATGAGCCAAGGAACGTATACCTCGGGTTATCTACAGATGGATTCAACCCTTTTGGAAGGCATGGGAGGCAATATTATTTGTGGCCAGTAATCGTTACACCTTACAATTTGCCACATAGTTTGTGCATGAAAATAGAGTTTTTGTTCCTCACGATTATCGTCCCTGGACCGGAGTACCCTAAGAGATCTTTTGATATTTTCTTGCAGCCACTAATTTATGAGTTGAAGTTGTTATGGAAAGATGGCGTTGAAGCGTTCGATGTTTCTCTCCAACAAAATTTCATAATGCGAGCAGTACTTATGTGGACCATAAGTGATTTTCCAGCATATGGTATGCTATCTGGATCGTCGGCTCACGGAAGGCTAGCATGTTCGTATTGTCAAGATAACACTGATGTGTTCCAATTAAGCCATGGCAGAAAGACTTCTTGGTTCGATTGTCATCGAAGATTTCTACCCCCTGATCATCCATATCGTCGGAGCACGACATTGTTTAGGAAGAACAAAAAAGTTTTTTGATGGTCCACCTCCAGAGGTAGATGGGAATGATATCATGATTCAGTTGAGAGATTTTGGTGCAGAGAGGACGGTTTCATGTGGTGGTAATGGCCATTATCATGTTGATGGGGGTGGGTGATATTCCCAAATTTTACCTCTTTTTACCATGCATTCTTGTTATTGTTTTGTGTCTCATGCATGTGTCTTGCATAGTTTTTATGGCATTTAGGTCTAAATTAGAGTAATAGGTGCTTGCAATAGGTTTTAGTGAGTATAGCATGCATAAGGAGTGTTTTTAGGTAATTTGGAGACAATTAGGCATGTTTGGAGAGTTGGACCAAAGTAGAATGCAAAGTCCATCCGAGAGGCCGGAAAAGCGTGGCTGGACGGAGAACGTCCGATCTGAATCAGCTTGGATGACCTTCATAAAAGTTGTAGATGAGTCAGTAAGATGTCTAGGGAAGTTTGAATCAGGCCATTCGGACTAGTGGTTCGTGAGTTACCGCAGTTGTACTGAAGAAGTATCCGCCTGGCCGAGAAAACGCACCTTGCACCATCGGCATGGTCTAATGGGGTCGGTCCTAGCACAGAGAACTCAACCGACCAAATCTAACCGCCCAGATCATGCTCGGTTACAGACAAGACCAATCTCAACCGACCAAGATCCACTCGGTTAACTCCACCCGGTCCAAACATCCAATATGTAGCACCAGCTGAAGTGACTCAAAGATCAGGCCAATTGAAGATCTTCCCGTGCCCAGTTTAATCTGAGGTCTTCATAAAAGTCATATACAATCGAGCTGACGTTCGTTTAGTGTTGGTTTCATGTCATTCATATATGCCTTTCAAGAGATATGGTAAATATAGCAAGGACATATCTGTCTGGCATCAAAACGAGTTTTGCTCCAAATACGATGTCTGAAAGATCAACCCAGACGAAGGGTTTCCACTCCGATTCAGCTTCTAAGTTCTTCATATAAGTTGTATATAATTGAGTCGGCTGTCTTCTAGAGGTAATTTCAGGTCATTCGGATGTCAGGTTCTGGAGTTATGGCTAATTCACTGAAGACGTATCTGCCTAACCGAGAAACTGCACCTTGCACCTTGCACCTTCCACTCGGTCCTAGCACATGGAACTCGACCGACCAAAGCTAAACGACCAGATCATGCTCGGTTACAGACAAGACCCACTTCGACCCAGATTTGACCGGGTCAATATCCGGTTTGTCCCGGATTGACCCGGTTTGCCCCCTTTTTCTATAAATACTATAAACCTAATTTTTGTGATCTAAGCTTTCTTTTTCTAGAGTTGGGTTTTAACCCAAACTCCTCTTATGATTTTGGATGGATATTCATCACAAATGCCACTCTAGAGAAGATTTTTTCAACTCTATCTTTATATTAATGCATCTTCTTTATCTTTATGTCTTTTTCTTTTATGTTCTTCATGATTAGGCATTAGATCCCTTTTTGTTGGATTTTGGATTATGCTTGATTTTGATGATTTGATGATTGATTTGTGTTGCTTATGTTCTTAATCCTTGCTTTCCTTTCTTTCTAAGTGATCCTAGTGCTAGATTGGGATTGAGAGAGTCAATCTAGATTATAGGGAAAATCATGCACACCAAGTATTCGATGAAATTCCCCTAGGAGCTTAGTAAGAGATAAACATTCTTAACCTATGAAAGTAGTTGCTTAAGGTGTTTATTTGTTGATTTGAATGTTGCTCTTAATGCTTGCTAATCATTTTATCACAAACGAGAGGTTGATCTTGATTTAGTGATTAGCAAAATGATTAGTACCTTGAGAGAGGATTAGTCATAATTAGTGATCTTAACCAAATGATTAGCATTGATTATGTGTATTAGCATCATTAGTTAATTGTCTTGAAGGTTAGATGATGATGATTTAGGTTGATCTTTGTTAAATTTTTCACTTAGGTTGGTTCTTAATGCTAGATTTGATAAGATAAACCAAAGTCTAGAACTGCACCTAGATTAGGTAGTTCTAGTTGGCGTGACAAACCAATCTAGAGCTACACCCTAGGATTTATGGTCTCATCCCATGCATTAGGAAGATATTCGAGTAAACGGTGTTAGTGCTAGATTAGGTTTATCCATTCGAGTCTTGAACTTAGGTATTTCACTCCTAACCCGAGTTTAAATGAATTGCTTGAACAAAACCTTTTGTGAGCTTTTATTGTCTACCCAACGAGAGTTGATGTCTAGGATGATTAGTGAACTAAGTGGGATTGGAGATTAATGTTTGTTAATCATGTTATCACAAACGATGGTTTGTTCTTGATTTGGTGATTAACAAAGTGATTAGTGCCACAAGAGTGGATTAGTCATAATTGTGAATCCCATGTTCTAGGATATTGTTTGATGCAATCTTTATCATCATTATTCGATTGTTAATCATTCATTTGATAGTTAATTCCATGATCCAACAATTCTATCCTTTGTTTTCCTTCTTGCATTTGTTTTCTTTGTTCAAAAATATAAAACCCAAAAGATTTGCTCTAGCTTATGAAGTTTCATGTATTTTTAATACTTCAATCTTAACCTCTTTGGTTCGATCCTCAAATACTACAATGATATGAGTAGGTTTGAGTAATTGATATGAACTTAATAACACAAAATCTATCTATCAGTGGGGAGTATTACAATTGGCACAAGAAAAGTATTTTCTGGGATTTGCCATATTGGAAGGATCATCTGCTGCGCCATAATCTTGATCTCATGCACATTGAGAATAACTAATTGACAACATCAAGAACACTGTACTAAATGTGTAAGGAAAGATGAAAGATAATCTGAAGGTCAGATTAGACTTGCCAGATATTTGTTCCCGTAAGGACCTGCATGTAATGCCGAATGGAAAATCAATGCCCACTGCTTTCCGGTTAGATGCGCGTTCAAAGGAAGAGTTGTTCAAGTGGATCAAGGAGAGTGTCAAATTCCCTGACAAATACGCATCTAACCTTCGTAATTGCGTTGATAGTGGAGAATGGAAGTTTTATGGGATGAAGAGTCATGATTGTCACGTTGTCATGCAACGCCTCCTTCCATTTGCCTTTGCCGGTCTTCTACCTAAAAACGTCCACATAGGTATTGATGGTAGATTTAATTACTAATATATTTTTACTTGCAATTTATTGATTCCATATATATATATATATATATAGTAATGATCTTAATTGTTTTTGTTCAATTATGCAGGGATCGGTTCTTTCTTCCGGGATCTATGCACGAGATCATTTATAGTAGACGATATCCGAAATCTGGAGAAAAATATACCCGTTCTCCTTTGCAATCTCGAAAAAAATTTCCACCGGCCTTTTTCGATGTTATGGAACATCTTTCTATTCATCTCCCTAAAGCAGCAACACTTGGCAGACCAGTTCTGTAATGCCCGTGTCCGGAAGAATTGATTATTAGAGTGAAATAATCAATTAGGGCTGTTCCGAGGCCAGTATCGATCGATACCGGCCTGTATCGATCGATACCAGCCGGGTTTTCTCGTGGTTATCTTCTTCTTCTCTTTCCTTTTCGAGTATAAAACCTATCCTTTGGGAGGATAAGAAGATAGAAAGGTCGAGAGAGGTCGAGAAAGAAAGAGAGAGAGATAAAGAAGGAGAGAAAATGAGAAGAAGCTTTGCGAAGCTTAGATCTTGCGAGATCAAGGAGTTTGAGCTTGGTGAGGAGCTCGAAGGAGTAGTTGGAAGAGCGTGGTTCGACGTAAGCTTGTGAGAAGAGGGGGGGAGACCTTCTTAAGCTTGGGAAGTCGTTTTTAAGCTCGTTCCATCGTTTCTTAAGGTGAGTTGTGACCAAAGGTGATCAATTAAGCTTGTGTGATTCCTTGTTAAGCTTGATTGGTGGTTTTGGTGGTTGTTATGGACGATTCCTGTGTTAGGTCTCGTGGGTATCGACCGATACTAGATGAGTATCGATCGATACGAGTCTTTTGGGGATAGACTCGAGTGTGTTGTATCGATCGATACTAGGGTTGTGTTTGGGTGTCGATCGATACTAGGCCCTTGTCGGGTGACGCGTGTTGTTTGGGCATCGATCGACACCATGGGCGTATCGATCGATACCGGTTGCTTTTGTGCTGATGTTGTAATTAATAATTGATTGTTGATTGTTAATTGGTGGCCTGTTGTTGGGATGATCAATCTCACTCAGCATTTGGTTAGCCAAATGTTGATGCATCACTTTTGTCGATGCAGGTAAAGATAAGGAGTGATCGTGGAATCGAGGCGGTGAAGAGAGGATGGTTAGGACCCGGGGCTTGCTTTTGTTGTTTGGGGTATCGATCGATACTAGGGGGTATCGATCGATACCAGTTGTTGTTGTTGTATAGAATCGTTAACCTGTGCGTAATAATTAATTAATGGTTGTTTAATTAATTATGAGTTAATGATTGTTTAATTATTATATGCAAAAAAAAATAAATGCGGTCCTGTCAATTGTGGTATCAGAGCCTATGCGGTTCTAGGAGCCCATACGGTTCTAGGAGCCTATGTGGTTCTAGAATAGATTTGGTGGTTGTGTGGGGTCGTAGAATCATCCTCTTCGAGCCTTGTGTGGGATTCCACGGTGAGTATCTTTATTGTGATGATTGATTTTTAGTTCTCTTAGCGTGTGCTTCTGCACGTGTGCAGATGGCTAGAGGGCGTGGTAGAGGTCGTGGCCGTGTGCCGGAGGAGCAGGTCGAGGAGTCGCGTGCGAGTCAGGTGGGGTCTGAGGGTGTGGCTGGCGTGAGTGCCAGTGTGGCTGATGTTTCAGCGGGTGCTGCGGGTGTAGCAGCGGGTGATGCTCCGGCCCGGGATGATCGCATAGCGGATCTTTTGACGAGGTTGTTGGAGCGGTTACCAGAGAGGGTACCGGCTCAGGCTCCAGTGGTCCCGGCGGTTGTGGAGGTTCAGCCTCAGGTGGCAGCTGCGGTTGCTGAGGAGCTCCCATCCTACCTCAGGATGATGGAGCAGATGCAGAGGATTGGCACGGGGTTCTTCTCTGGAGGTGCTAATCCTGAGGACGCTGATGCGTGGTTGAGGAGAGTGGAGCGGAATTTCCTCTCGAGTAGGTGTCCCGCGGGATACCAGGTGGACATTGCGGTTCATTATCTGGAGGGTGATGCGCATCTCTGGTGGAGGGGTGTGGCAGCACGGAGAGTTCAGGCCGCGATGTCTTGGGCGGATTTTGTGGAGGAGTTTAACTCCAAGTATTTCCCTCAGGAGGCGTTCAACCGGATCCAGTCGAGACTTGCGAGTTTGACTCAGGGGGATCGGTCGGTACGCGAGTATGAGGTGGAGTTCAACCGGCTCGGGTCTTATGCTAGACGAGCGGTTGAGAGTGAGTCGGCCCGTGTGCAGAGATTCTTGATGGGTCTTCGGGTCGACTTGAGGAACCGTTGCATGGTGAGGGCTTTTTGCACGGTGGATGAGTTGGTTGAGACTGCGGCCTTGCTGGAGGAGGGTCTGAAGGACGAGGTGGTAGTGGCTACACCGAGTGTTCAGATGAGAGCGGTGCAGCAGCAGTCCGGTCCGAGCAGAGGCGGTAGACCGATGCAAGGACAGAAGAGGAAACGGGAGAGTGCTTCGAGAGGTAGTCGGACTGGTCCAGGTTGCTTTGGTTGTGGGAGCATGGATCACCGAGTGGCGAACTGTCCTCAGAAGGGTAGAGCGCGAGTGGATACTCGAGTGTGCTATCACTGCAAGGAGGTGGGTCACATCAGGCCTCAGTGTCCCCAGTTGCGACAGAGTGAGCCCACGGTAGTGCAGCCCCTCAGGCAGGTGGCACCAGCGCCTCGAGTGTACTCCATCACCGAGTCCGGAGAGCCGAGTTCCAGACCGATCACAGGTATTTTCTTAGTTGTATTTAAGTTTAATTCTGTGATGGGGAATGTCGTGCTTGTCCGGGGTGTTAAGGTTCTTGGCACATGTATATGTGCAGGGACCTTGTGTGTTGGAGGTGTAGAGTGTCATGTGTTGTTTGACACGGGAGCATCGCATTGCTTCGTTTCTCCGGAATTGGCCGAGAAGGCTAATCTGCGAAGTGAGCCCGGTGTGAGTTTGGGTTTCGTGGAAGTTGCCGGAGGGAAGCTCCTGAGGATCCACGGTCGGGTGCGAGACGTGGATGTTCAGGTAGCAGGAGAGTCCATGCCTGCCGATTTGATTATCTGTTCCGTGGAGCTGTACGATGTCATTTTGGGCATGGATTGGCTCGGGAAGTTCAGAGTGCATCTGGATTGTCACCGAGGGCGGGTTGAGTTCGACCAAGAAGAAGGGAAGTGGGTGTATCAGGGTGTGAGACCGACTTCTGGGAGTCTCGTGATCTCGGTTGTGCACGCGGAGCGTCTGATCGAGAGCGGTTGCGAGGCGTATTTGGCTTCTATTTCTTTGCCGGAGGCCGTCGGGGAGGCTAGGGTGCAGGATATTCGGGTGGTTCGAGAATTCCAGGAGGTGTTCCAGTCATTGGAGGGATTGCCACCATCTAGGTCAGATCCTTTCACGATCGAGTTGGAACCAGGGACAGCACCGATATCCAAGGCTCCTTATAGGATGGCTCCAGCAGAGATGGCAGAGTTGAAGAGGCAGCTGACTGAGTTGTTGAACAAGGGGTTCATTCGTCCGAGTTCTTCACCGTGGGGAGCGCCGGTGTTATTCGTGAAGAAGAAGGACGGAAGTTTTCGGTTGTGTATTGATTACCGAGGACTTAACCGAGTCACTGTGAAGGACAGGTATCCTCTTCCTCGGATTGATGAGTTGTTGGATCAGTTGAGAGGGGCTACTTGGTTCTCCAAGATTGACTTGGCGTCGGGATATCATCAGATCCCCATCGATGAGGTAGATATCCGGAAGACGGCTTTCAGATCTCGTTATGGCCATTACGAGTTTGTGGTGATGCCATTTGGGTTGACGAATGCACCGGCTGCATTTATGAGATTGATGAACCGCGTCTTCCAGGAGTATCTGGATGAGTTCGTGATAATCTTCATCGACGATATCTTGGTGTATTCGAGGAACCAGGAGGAGCATGAGGTGCATCTGCGTATGGTTCTTTCGAAGCTGCGGGAACAGAGGTTATTCGCTAAGTTGAGCAAGTGTAGCTTCTGGCAGCGGGAGGTCGGTTTTCTGGGTCACATTATCTCTGCGGAGGGAGTGTCGGTAGATCCAGAGAAGATCCTGGCCATTAGCACTTGGCCGAGGCCGAGGAATGCCACTGAGGTTCGGAGTTTTCTCGGGTTGGCAGGATACTATCGGCGGTTCGTCAAGGGATTCGCGAGTTTGGCCAAGCCTATGACGAAGCTGACGGGAAAGGATGTTCCCTTCGTGTGGTCCTCGGAGTGTGAGGAGAGTTTTGCAGACCTGAAGGCCATGTTGACTAGTACTCCAGTATTGGCGTTGCCAGTGTCGGGCGAGCCTTACGTGGTGTACACCGATGCGTCGGGAGTGGGCCTTGGTTGTGTGTTGATGCAGCAGGGGAAGGTTATCGCCTATGCTTCGCGGCAGTTGCGGAAGCATGAGGGCAACTATCCTACCCATGACCTGGAGATGGCTGCAGTGGTTTTCGCCTTAAAGATTTGGAGATCTTATCTGTACGGCGGAAAGGTGCAGGTGTTTACAGATCATAAGAGCCTGAAGTACATTTTCACTCAGCCTGAGTTGAATTTGAGGCAGCGGCGCTGGATGGAGTTAGTGGCCGATTATGATCTGGAGATTGCTTACCATCCTGGTAAAGCTAATCTGGTTGCGGATGCGTTGAGTCGGAAGCGGGTGGCTTTGGCTCAGGAGCGCGAGATTGAGTCGTTGGTGAGCGAGATTAGCACATTGCGTTTATGTGTTATATCTCAGGAACCTTTGGGCTTAGAGGCGGCTAACCAGGCGGATCTTTTGAGCAGAGTTCGGTTGGCTCAGGAAAAGGATGAGGTTCTGGTTAAGGCTTCGAGAGCAGAGGGTTCGGAGTATCAGGTATCTGCGAATGGCACTATCCTTGTTAGCGGGAGGGTATGCGTACCTTTGGATGAGGATTTGCGGCGTGAGATCCTGAGTGAGGCTCATTCGAGCATGTTTTCGATTCATCCGGGAGCGACTAAGATGTATCGCGATCTCAAGCGCTACTATCATTGGGTCGGGATGAAGAAGGATGTGGCTAACTGGGTTGCGTCGTGCAACGTGTGCCAGTTAGTGAAGGCGGAGCACCAGGTCCCGAGTGGTTTGTTGCGGAGTTTACCCATTCCAGAGTGGAAGTGGGATATGATCACGATGGATTTCGTGGTGGGTTTACCAGTTTCTCGGACCAAGGATGCTATTTGGGTCATCGTAGATCGGTTGACCAAGTGTGCGCGTTTTCTGGCCATTAAGAAGTCCGATGGAGCGGCAGTGTTGGCTAGGAGGTACGTACAGGAGATTGTGAGACTATATGGAGTACCGGTGAGTATTGTTTCAGACCGGGATCCTAAGTTCACATCAGAGTTCTGGAATGCGTTTCAGACAGAGATGGGCACGAAGGTGCATTTGAGCACGGCGTATCATCCTCAGACAGATGGGCAGTCAGAGAGGACCATCCAGACTCTGGAGGATTTGTTGAGGATGTGCGTGCTGGATTGGGGTGGTCACTGGGTGGATCACTTGAGCTTGGTAGAGTTTGCGTATAACAATAGCTACCAGGCGAGTATTGGGATGGCTCCATATGAGGCTCTGTATGGGAGGCCATGTCGTACCCCCTTGTGTTGGACACAAGTGGGGGAGAGGAGCACTTTGGGTGCGAGTTTTGTTCAGGAGACTACGGAGAAGATCCGGGTTTTGAAGCTGAACATGAAAGAGGCCCAAGATCGGCAAAAGAGTTATGCTGATAAGAGGCGGAAAGAGCTTGTGTTTGAGGTGGGAGATAGTGTGTATCTCAAGATGGCTTTGCTGAGAGGTCCGAACAGGTCCATTGTTGCGACTAAGTTGAGTCCGAGGTATATGGGACCGTTCCGGATTGTGGAGCGTGTTGGACCGGTAGCGTATCGGTTGGAGTTACCCGCGGTTATGCAAGCATTTCATAAGGTCTTCCATGTGTCGATGCTGAAGAAGTGTTTGCATAGGGGTGACGAGGTATTGGCTGAGATTCCGCCAGATCTCCAGCCTAATATGACCGTTGAGGCGAGACCTGTGAGAGTTCTCGAGCGGAGGATCAAGGAACTTCGTCGGAAGAGGATTCCGATGATGCGTGTCCTATGGGACTGTGGCGGGGTGCAGGAGGAGACTTGGGAGCCAGAGGCGAGGATGGAAATGAGGTTCCAGAAGTGGTTCCAGAAGCAAGCTGCGGCTTGAGTTCCATCGAGAGGTTCCAGTTTCGGTTATAGCTGTATGCTATGTGTGTTTCATTTTGTATTTCCGTTGTGTAGAACGATGTTACATTATGATGTGTAATAAGATGAGTATTTCTTATTATTGGTGACTTTGGGAGTCACGGTTTCGCATTACGTTTGGGGTAAAAGCGTTAATGCGAGAGAGTGATAAGATGGATGTTCTTATTGCTGTTGTGGGCGGTGCGATGACCGGGTTATTGGTTATGCACGCCAGATATTCCGGGTATGGAATATGGGTGATGCCGGTGTTGCCTTGCGAGGATTTACACGGATCACGGGAGGTAGTTCAGCCGAGATGCTTAGAGATATGTGACTTATTGCTCGTTGAGAGGACAGGTTCCTCTGGTGTCGATAGCTCCCAGGACTGCGGTCTTGAGAGTGTGAGTGGCGATGTACCTAGACTCGGGAGGTTTATAGCCTAGAGTAATACGTGATACCGTGGATTCGTAAGGAGTATATCATAGACGTATGATGTATTCCCTAGAATTGAGTGGTATGGGGTATGGAGACTCGTCAGGTTATATTACCGAGGGGAGTGGTACGGTAGATACCCAGAACTCGGAGATGCTGCGGTGTCTTGAGTGATGTGGTATGGTTGATACCTTGCGAGGTATGGTGCATATCCTGCGGGATATGGCAGATACCCAGAACTCGGAGATGCTGCGGTGTCTTGGGTACTGTGGTATGGTGGATATCCTGCGGGATATGGCTGACGCTCGAAACTCGGGGATGCTGCGGTGTCTTGGGTGACAGGGTTAGTGTGTGTGTTGAGCAATAAAGTACATATGATGCTGCGGTGTCATAAGCATAATGGACTGAATGGGAAACCTTGGAGGTTGGTTTTGGACCTCGTGTGAGTGTTGAGTTGGCCGGGTTGGCCAAGGTTGGTGTAATCGTTGCGACGATCAGGGTTCATTGGAGATGGACGGTTCATTGGAGATGAACGGTAACGAAGATTCGAGGTCGAATCTAAGTTACTGGGGGAGAATTGTAATGCCCGTGTCCGGAAGAATTGATTATTATAGTGAAATAATCAATTAGGGCTGTTCCGGGGCCAGTATCGATCGATACCGGCCTGTATCGATCGATACCAGCCGGGTTTTCTCGTGGTTATCTTCTTCTTCTATTTTCCTTTTCGAGTATAAAACCTATCCTTTGGGAGGATAAGAAGATAGAAAGGTCGAGAGAGGTCGAGAAAGAAAGAGAGAGAGAGAAAGAAGGAGAGAAAGTGAGAAGAAGCTTTGCGAAGCTTAGATCTTGCGAGATCAAGGAGTTTGAGCTTGGTGAGGAGCTCGAAGGAGTAGTTGGAAGAGCGTGGTTCGACGTAAGCTTGTGAGAAGAGGGGGGAAGACCTTCTTAAGCTTGGGAAGTCGTTTTTAAGCTCGTTCCATCGTTTCTTAAGGTGAGTTGTGACCAAAGGTGATCAATTAAGCTTGTGTGATTCCTTGTTAAGCTTGATTGGTGGTTTTGGTGGTTGTTATGGACGATTCCTGTGTTAGGTCTCGTGGGTATCGACCGATACTAGATGAGTATCGATCGATACGAGTCTTTTGGGGATAGACTCGAGTGTGTTGTATCGATCGATACTAGGGTTGTGTTTGGGTGTCGATCGATACTAGGCCCTTGTCGGGTGACGCGTGTTGTTTGGGCATCGATCGACACCATGGGCGTATCGATCGATACCGGTTGCTTTTGTGCTGATGTTGTAATTAATAATTGATTGTTGATTGTTAATTGGTGGCCTGTTGTTGGGATGATCAATCTCACTCAGCATTTGGTTAGCCAAATGTTGATGCATCACTTTTGTCGATGCAGGTAAAGATAAGGAGTGATCGTGGAATCGAGGCGGTGAAGAGAGGATGGTTAGGACCCGGGGCTTGCTTTTGTTGTTTGGGGTATCGATCGATACTAGGGGGTATCGATCGATACCAGTTGTTGTTGGTGTATAGAATCGTTAACCTGTGCGTAATAATTAATTAATGGTTATTTAATTAATTATGAGTTAATGATTGTTTAATTATTATATGCAAAAAAAAAAAAAATGCGGTCCTGTCAAGTTCAATACCGATGGATGTATCCTTTTGAACGGTATATGTTCCACCTAAAGAAGAAAGTGAAAAATCTTGCAAGGGTCTAGGGTTCTATTGTCGCACAGAGGATTAATGAAGAAACCTCGAACTTTGTCGGCTACTACTTTTTATCTTCGGTCAAAACTAAAAGCAGATGACCTACACGGCATGATGATGGAGGAGTTCCACCGAGTTATCCGGTCTATGTCCCAAACATATCTACACAAATTGGACAACTTAGTGGAAAAGGGAGGCCCCGAGGACTAACAGAGGAGGAACAACGGCACTTGCATACATATATTCTGACAAATTGCGATGACGTTTTGGAATATGAGAGGTACATATATAATTAATTTTTATTTTTAAGTAGTGAAGAATTTTTTTTCATCGTACGTTTTTTTCCTAATGTATTTGTTGATTGAGAGGATATACATGGCCCAAATATGCGAGTGGTATCCAAATAACACAGAGGATTAGCTAACGGTTCGGAAACAGAATGAGTTTTCGGAATCGTTGAAATGGCATGTAAGTGTTTAATGACGCTCGATTGTAACTAAGTTTTAATTACATGTTTATATAGACATGCAATTTTAGCTACTCGTGATGATTAATATTATCCACATTTGGTACATGTTGGATCGAAGAATAATACAGGGATATCGTTTCCCACGTGGCTAGTTGAGATAATGTGTGGCCCTACGTGTATTGCAATGTCGTATCCGATGTAATGCACTCGGGGTTATGCAATTACGGTATATCGTCTACAACCGGAGACTTTGTCTACTACGGTATACTCCGCAAAATACTAGAAATCCACTATCCGGGCTAGATCGGTTTGAAGGTCGTTGTGTTCTATTGCGATTGGTATGATCCTGTGGAAGGTCTACGCCAGGACGAATTCGGTGTGACTTTTGTCCACTCTCAAAAGCGACTTCGAAAATACGATCCATTCATTCTTACGTCACAAGCGGATCAGGTATGCTACATAAGATACCCCCGGTTTACGAACATGCAAAATCTGTGGATGATAGTTACGGCCATACACCCAAGAGGAAGGGTATATGGTGTTTCGGAACACGAGCCGTTGCAGGAAAACGCAATTGGTATACTTGGTCTGATCCAGCCATCACTTGAAGTTGACCTTGTCGTTGACTTCACATGTATGGACGACGATTACGAGGTATTTGAGGATTCGGAGAGAGAGAGAGAGAGAGAGAGAGATTGGCGAATTTGACGAGGATTCTGATTCCGCTACTTCAGATTCAGAATAATTTTGTATACATATATATATTTTACAAGTACTTTTTCTGTATTTTTTTATTAAGGTATTCTAATTTTCTGTATTATTAAGGTATTATAATTTCTGTATTTTATCTGTATTTTTCTGTAATGCATTATTATTTTTGGGTAATTTTTTTAAAAAAAAACCCGTGGCCGTCGGAAAGTCCTCGGTAATTCCCGACGGAATCCCAACGGGTGCAGGTATTTTTCAATAAAACATAACATAAACGTGTGTTATACGATTTATAACATGTGGTTTTATACCTGTCGGAATTTCCTCGAGAATTCCCGACGGAATTCCGACCACTTGAGGTTTCAAACCTCAAAGTGCAATTAATTGTTTACGTTTATGATTATTAGAGGTAGATATGTTATTTTGAAAGAGTTGGTTGTTATAACATCTTCAAAATCATTCTTCTATATCTTTTAACAAAAACCCTACAAGAAACCGAGAAAGGTAAGCATAAATTCTATGTTACGTTACTAAAGGTTTAATTCGTTTATTTGTTGATTTATAGAAATGGTTATAAACTCTATGTTACATTAAAATCTTAAGTTTTTTTGGTAAAAAAATAGGAACCTTAAAGTTTTGAAACCCGTAAAATGTCTGAAAACTTGGAATTTCAAACCTTATACTCTAAGTGGTCAGAATTCCGTCGGAAATTCCTGATGAATTTCTGACGCATGCCAATAATTTATAATTTGCATTTAGCATTTTTTGAATTTCACCAATAGGGTAACATGCAATTTTTTGAAGTGCCGTCGGAAATCCTTCGGGATTTCAGGGATTTTTGACCGTTTCTCGTCCAATCTAAAAAAAAAACCAGGAAACCCGAAATATACCCGCGAAAACCGAAAATTTTGGTTTATTGGTTTTAATTTTCCCGACTGGTATATCCGTCAGGAATCGGCCTTTTTAACAAGCGATTTTTCTTCTCCTCTTCATTGTCGTTTCGTTTCTAATCGCCGCTTACCTCTCGATCTTGCCATGATTCTCTTTCTGCCGGATCTACCCGCCGCCGTTTCGTCCTCGCCGGTGAGTTCTTCCTCTCCCACCTCCTCTCTTCTTTCTCATCTCCATGGATTGAACTTAATTTGGTTTCCTCTCCTCGCCGACCTCGCCGCCGCCGCCGTGCCCACCATGTAAGTTTCATCTCCTTCCCTTCACACCATTTTACATTTGTGTTAAATTAGGATTTTGGTTATGAATTTTGTGTAAGACTAGGATTTTGGTGACGAATTTTGGTGTTAGATTAGGATTTTAGTGATGATTTTTGGTTAGATTTGGATTTTAGTGATGAATTTGGGTTAGATTAGGAATTTACAAAAACGTTTTGGTTAGATTAGGAATTTTGATGAATATATGGATTTGTGTTAAAAAAAAACGTTTTGTATTTATTTAATAATTTTTTGGAGTTGTTAGAATGAAAATTTGATGTTTTTGGTCATTTATATGATTAAAATTAGAATTGTGTTTTTAGCATTTTACATTACATGTGATTTTTTAAACAATGTTATAATATTTTTGGCAATTGTGTTAAATTTTCTATAATTTTTTTTTTCATGGTCGGACTATGGGGAATTCAATGATCGTCACCGCGGTTCATCTCGATCGACACAACAACAAGGTAGTTCGCCATTGGCTCACATCCTGGAGGAGCACAGTGAAGCTCCTTCTTATATCATGTCTACCCAGGAGTTAGTCATCAATCTCGATCCGAGACGCCGAGGGAGATCGACGTGGTACGAATTTTTTCCTTTTCGAATTTCAATTGATTTTATTGATAAAATTGATAATATATCCTTTTTCATAGGTTTGGTGTTTCAAACAACGGGATTAGCAAGTCCATTTTGAGAATGTTGCATTCGATCCTCGACACACCGTACAAGAAGTTCACTGATGTCCTGTCTGATGAGAAAAAAAGTTTGGTTTAGACAATTTGCCGTAAGTTTTGTGTTAAATTTTGTTTTTTCATATTTATATGTTATATTAATAATTATGATATGTTTTTTTCTATTGGTTTTTATTAGCAAGTGTTTAATTGGCATCCGAACCATAAGACTATGATGGAAACCGAGTTTCTGAGTGAGGCTGCTAAAATTCTCCAGAAACATTAACGAGTGGAAGCAAAAGTGTAGGAACAGGAAAGATAAACCGAAAGGCATGAATGCCATGATTTGGGAACATTACAAACCATATTGGGGAGATGCCAATACTGAAAAAACTTCGAAGTGTAATTCGAGCAACCGAAAGAGTCCACGGTCGGGTAAGGGGATGTACATCCACAACTCCGGTTCGACCAGTTTCGTGAGCCGAAATGAACAAATGGTAATTATTTGTATTTTTATTTTTTTTTATTTTTTTAATTATTTAATTGATATTATTAATTAATTTTCTCCTTTTTACAAGACGAGGGAAGCCGGAGGTGTGAGTCCGGAACACCATGAGTTGCTAAGGGTGTGTCACACCAGCAAGAAAACTGGTAAGATCCAGAATGTTCTCATGAATGAGATCTACGAGAAGGTGGAGAAGAGGAAGAACATTTTGATCCAGTCTCAGGGCGACTCTTCCTCTTCTGCCGATTTGCCGCAAAAAGAAATCAACCGCTTAACTCTCGATGTAAGTTTTATTTAGTTTTGATTTACATTTCCTATTTTATAATTATTGTTCTAACTTTTTTTATATTTGTATAGGAACTTCCCTTTAAAATGGGGCGTCGTGGTGGTTTGGGCAAAGTCTCGCTTATGGACGAGATGACAACCTCGTGTTATCCCGATTTCTCGGAAGACCTTCTCCAACAGAACGAAGAGCTGAAGGCGAAAGTATCCACTTTTGAGGGGTCGAAAGCGGAGACGCAAGAGGAGCTGACCACTGCAAAGACGGATTACATGAAATCGAACTTCTCGGATTTCCAGGGACTCAGATCTTCGGGAACAGGCAATTCAGGAACCGCCTAGTTTTTTTTTTGGTATTTTGAAAATAATTTCATGTAATTTCAAAATATTTTGAATTTAATTATAATTTTAAAATTATTTTTGATTTTGATTTTGATTTTCGATTTTGAATAATAATTTTAATAATATTTATTAATTTAATTAGGAATAAAAAAAAAATATTACATTTCCGTGACTCGTCGGGATTCGATCGGAAAATGAGCTGGCGGGATTCAGTCGGGATGCAGTCGGGATTTCCAGACCGGCGAAACCAGTCGGGAAACCGTCGGAGATTGTGATTCCTCGGGATTCCATCAATAAATCGCTGTCGGGATTTCCTAGCGATTTCCAGACCGGCAAAACCAGTTGGGAAACCGTCGGGGATTGTGATTCCTCGGGATTCCATCGGTAAATAGTTGTCGGGATGCAGTCGGGATTTCCAGACCGACGAAACCAGTCGGGAAACCATCGGGATTGTGCTTCCTCGGGATTCCATCGGTCCTTACTGTCCCTCGAGAATCCGTCGGGAAGTACCGAGACGTTCCCGATGGGGTTTAGTTCCCGACAAGATAGTCCCGACAAGATAGTTTCGTCGGAAATTAATCGGTGCGTAAGATGTACGAAAGTAGGTTACACCATTTATTCTGTTCAGTTCGTAGAGTTAAAATCTAGAATCGTGTTACTAAGAGTTAAGGGGCCGTGTTTGAATCGAACATATCCTAAGATATCACTGTCGACCCAACATCGTTTTATTATTGTTTACGAATCGCTTTTCCCTTTTAGTTTATGCCATCGATTTTCTTAATTTAATTTACAAGCAATTTTCTGTTTTTCGTTTTTTACAATTTTCGTGATAAAACCCCTACAAAATCTTATTTTCGTTTTAGACTTTGATACTGCTAGGGTTTAGCATAGCTTCAGGTAATAATATTTATAACTCTAGGTGACTGCAAGTGCACATCAGTGCGATGTAGTACTTACGGTATCGATCCACAGGGAATCCTCGCTTACCTACAGAACCTTAGAACCAGAATTAGTAAGGAAGCCTAACACGAAAATAAGGTTTTTGGATAGATTGTCACGATTTCTAGATGACTGCAAAGAAAGAAAATAAGACGCTATTAAAATAATAAAGACTTATGTAGAGTTGATGGGCATATCTATTGGATATATGATCGATTCAAAACACGGTAACAAAGCTCTTAGTAACATTGATTCTAGTAACTCCATGAACTGAACAAAATAAACGGTGTAACCTACTTTCGTACATCATACACACCAATAATCTATGTACTCGATCAGTAGATTTCATCTCTAGCCGCACAGAAAATCGTGCTGTTGGCGCTGGTTCTTCTTAGTTCACGGCACTACGTAAGTATACTTTCGTATCTTACGACGTGACATGCTCTTATAGATGAACGATTTGGGTGTTTAGATTCATCACTTTTGGTGGTACATAACACCTAAGATCAGATTTTAACAACGATCTATAGGAAAGAGTTATAGAATTCGGCTAAGTTTATCTCGCAAAGATCCTTATCATAGTCGATTCCCTTCGATGGAGCCTTTATACTCAACGACGAATTACTCAAACATAATTAAAATCGAAGACATAATGAAATAAAAAGCAAGATACGGAAGGAAAAGTCTCTCGATTTTAAGAACTAAGTCCGGAGAAAACTTCTCAACTAATCTCGAAAAGAAAAGTAAAGATAAAATAAATCCAAAGACATAAACTAAGATTGCATAATATAAAGAACATAATAGAAAATAGGGTT
Organism: Eutrema yunnanense; assembly: GCA_002933935.1. Classification (NCBI taxonomy): domain Eukaryota; kingdom Viridiplantae; phylum Streptophyta; class Magnoliopsida; order Brassicales; family Brassicaceae; genus Eutrema; species Eutrema yunnanense. Next base: position 113,333 of record PKML01060542.1, read on the forward strand.
CAAAAGAAATCCCTATCTCTCTAAACAAAGAACGAAGAAGAAAACAAAAAAAACCCTAGAAATCGTGATGGTGGCTCCCAAAGGGACACCCAAGAGACATGACCCGCGAGTTTTCCAAGACTTGAAGAATTGCAAAAGTGCCCAGAAGTCTTTAATAATTACAAAAGACCCCAACTCGTGTTTTAGGTTATAAATAGGATTTTACAGCCACATGTTTAGGCTAAGCTTTATTTTCTATACTTTGGTTTGAGACAAGTCTGAATCTCCCTTCGTCCGAGATCAGATCTCAAAAACCTCTTGTTATTCTTATTCTATTGATGATTTATTCAAACATATTGATTGTTTCATTCTCTATGTCTGAGTAGATCCACTTTAGGTTTAGAGTTTTCTCATAAAGGATTTCTTTGAATGCTA
>PKML01060542.1:123333-140077 GCA_002933935.1 Eutrema yunnanense
TTATCGAGATAGAGTCTTAGGGGCACAGAAATTTACCATGATTTTGAGTTTTTCCAAGGCAGAACCAAGATCTCGTCTTTGTTGAATTCACCTCCACCGATCGCGTATAGTCTCCGTCTTTAGTGACTACACACTATGTCGTTCCTCCATCTCCGGCGTTTTTGCACATATCTGCATATGAGACACGAAGAAAGATGCATGAGGTTTGAACAATGGTTAAGTTTCGGGAGGGGTACCATCTAAAGATGAGTTGGCCATTCAAGTACGACAAAGAGTGGTAAAAGATAAAAGAACGTCATGAATGTATGATTTGTTACATTTGCCTAAACCTTTGATGCGAAAATTAAGTCAAGTTAAAGTTCAAGTATATTAGAGCTAGTATGTTCCATCTTAAAGAATCTCTACGGTCTAAATTCTTCTAGGAATTTCGCATTAACAGAAAATCTAGCTACCGCATAGTTTAGAACCAAATTACGAAAAACATGTTACGAGGAAATAGCATAGAAGCACATTGGTCGGTTATCGTCATGAATTTCTTTCATCATTCCCTCAAAACGTATTCCTACTTTATTGAAAAACTTGAAAATTTTAAAAGAAAGCTTGAAAAATGCAAAATTCAAAGACTCATGAAAGAAAAGGTGGTTAGTAAGGGATGTAATCCTCCCCCAGACTTAAATCACACTTGCCCTAGTGTGAAATAGATCGAGCAAGGACGAGAAAATATATGTATGCAATAATTCAAAAAGTTTAAGGGAAAAATCAAACTTACCTGGAAGTGTTGGGGAATGGATGTGGGAATGGAATGGTGGGGGGTGTGGGAGTGGTAGATGGTTATGTGGAGTTGGGGAATGGGTGTGGGGATGGTCAAGAACAGATGGGGATTGTTTGCGGATCGAGGGAACTCGATTGCAAACGATAGAAAGCAGGCCGCGGGTCGAAGGGATGTGCTGCAGTCGAGTGGTGCATCACCGCGGGTCGAGAGGACGCAGGCGCGGTCGAAGGGGGCTTGGCCGCGGGTGTAGACGATGCAGGTACGGTCAGGGGATGTCTCGCCGCGGGTCGAAGGGACGCATGCGCGACCATGATCTTTTGTGGCCACAGTGATTTTTGCTCAGTTCGTGATGAGCCGAGCAATCTTGAACTGAAATCCTATTTTTTGTCTTCTCGTTTTTAGATTTTTTTTGGGTTTTTTGAATTTTATGAAAGCCCGAAACTAAGAACAAGAAAGCGTTAATAGAAAAAAAAAACTAAAAAGAAAAATGTATCGAAAAATTGGTTGCCTCCCATTGATCGCTTTTGCTTCATGTCGGTTAGCTCGACGTTATTGGCGAGATGAGCTTAGTCGAAGAAGGATCCTTTTCTAAGACGGTAAGCTTGAGGTCGTCAGTTAATAAAAAAATCATCTCGGTAATAACATGCTCTCAAACGTTCTTGATAGTAGTTGGTCGATCGATTAGAGTAAAAATCGTGATCTCGCACCGGAGTTTCAGAAACCTCTGAGATTGTGTCTTAGAGTTGTCTTAGAGTCGATTGACTAACCTCCGAGATTGTGTAGGTGAAGCCAATTGGATTCCCCGGCAACGGTGCCAAAAACTTGATGCTGCTAGGGTTTAGCATAGCTTCAAGTAATAATATTTATAACCCTAGGTGACTGCAAGTGCACATCAGTGTGATGTAGTACTTAATGTATCGATCCACATGGAATCCTTGCTTACCTTCATAACCTTAGAACCATAATTAGTAAGGAAGTCTAAGACGGAAATAAGGTTTTTGGATAGATTGTCACAATTTCTAGATGAATGCAAAGAAAAAAAATAAGACGCTATTAAAATAATAAAAACTTATGTTGAGTTGACAGACATATCTATTGGATATGATCGATTCAAAACACGATAACAAAGCTCTCAGTAACATTGATTCTAGTAACTCCACGAACTGAACAGAATAAACAGCGTAGCCTACTTTCGTACATCCTAGGCAGCAACAATCTATATACTCGACCTGTAACTTTCGTCTCTGGCCGCGCAGAAAGTCGTGTTGTTTGCGCTGGTTCTTCTTAGTTCGCGGCACTCCGTAAGTATACTTTTGTATCTTACGACGCGACACACTCTTATAGACGAACGATTTGGGTGTTTAGATTCAGCACTTTTGGTGGTACTTAACACCTAAGATCAGATTATGGGTTGTAACACTAGATCTGAACAACGATCTATAGGAAAGAGTTTTAGAATTCGGCTAAGTTTATCTCGTGAAGATCCTTATCGAACATAATCGATTCCCTTCGATGGTGCCCTTAAACTAAACGATGAATTACTCAAACATAATCAAAAGTGAAGATATAATTAAATAAAAAGCAAGAGATGGAAGAAGAAGACTCTCGATTTTAAGAACTAAGTCCGGAGAGAACTTCTCTACCAATCTCGAAAAGAAAAGTAAAGGTAAAATAAATGCAAATACATAAACTAAGATTGCATAATATAAAGAACATAATAGAAAAGAGGGTTTAAGAGAAATCTCTATCTCTCTAAACAAAGAACGAATAACAAAGAAAACAAAAATCCTAGAAATCGTGATGGGGGCTCCCAAAGGAACACACAAGTGGGATACAATGAGACACACGAAATAAGGTCTGTAAAAAAAGTATTTATAGGTCTTCAACTCTTGCTTTGGTCGTCCTTAGGGTTTATTTGAAGAGAAAACGAAGTGGGCTTCGAACGAGCTGTTTTTTGGCCAAAATTGGTCGACCGCGGGTGTGTGAGCTCGACCTGCGGCCCAAGGTGATTTCGCCGCGGTTGGAGAGCCTCGACCCGCGGCCAGGAGTTTCTTCGCCACGGCCAGGAGTGTTGGACCCACGGTGGATGGCCTATAAGGTTCAATCTTCATTTATATATTATAAGATATACATTTGGAATCAATATAAGGTTCTAAATTCTCTTGCTTCTTTCGCGAGACTACAGAACGTGTCTTCAGTCAATTGGATATATCTTAAGCTCTAACCGTTGGATTGTCTTGAAACCAAGTGGCTATGAAAGATGCTTCTCCCTTCTATCTTGTTTCCAAAGTTGGGCGTGATCAGATGGTGAGAAGGTCTCCATCAGATATCAATCTTCTGATGGTCCAAAATTGTCCAAAATCTGGTATTTCTCATTTGTGTCGATTTTGCCTAAGTAACCTGAAAAGAGTCTTGAAAGTACAAATATGCGAAAATCATAATAAAAGCATGTAAAACCAAGTGAAACACTTATTAAAGGGTTCTAAAATAGATAGTAAAACGGGTAAAAATACGGTGTTATCAAACTTCCTTGCTAATTCTCTGTCTAAGGTCTCATATAAAAGCATTCCCTCCATGTGGATCGATACCTTAAGTCCTACAACGCACATTTGTGCACTTGCAGACTTTTAAGTTTATAAATTTAAAACCTGAAGTGTCGGAAATAATCCGACCGCATCAACAAGGAAGAAAGTTTTGTTCAAATGATTTCCACACTAGAAGAATTAACAAAAAGTTTCAAGGAAATGAAGTTGGTCACGTGGTGAATAAGCAACATAAAAATATTTGGTATAGATGCGGTATAAAAGGACATTGGTCTCGTACTTGTTGTACGCCGAAATATTTGGCCGACATGTATCAAGAGTCGCAAAAAGTGAAAGGAAAAGAAGGTGAAACAAACTTCATCTATGGTGAATTGATGTGGTTCGTAGTTTATCTCCTAATTTCAGGTTTTAAAGTTATAAACCTAAAAGTCTGCAAGTTCACAGATATGCGTTGCAGCACTTAAGGTATCGATCCACAGGGAGGGAATGCTTTTCTGTGAGATCTTAGACAGAGAATTAGCAAGAAAGTCTAAAACGGGAATAAGGTTTTTGTAGGGTTTTTGTGTCAAAAATTGTAAAATATGGAAAACGGAAAATTGCTTGTAAATTGAAGTATGAAAATCGATGGTATAAACTAAAACAGGAAAAGCGATTTGTAAACAATAATAAAATGATGTTGAGTCGACATTGATATCTTAGGGGATGTTCGATTCAAACACCGTACCTAAGCTCTTAGTAACATTGATTCTAGTAATCTACACTAACTGGAACATAATAAATGGCGTAACCTACTTTCGTACATCCTACGCACCAATAACTTAAATACTCGACCAATAGCTTTCGTCTCCGGCCGCGCAGAAAATCATCAATCGAGCTGGTTCATTTACGTTCACGATGCTCTATAGGTATACTTTCAAAATCTTATATTACGACATGATTTATAGATGAACGATTCGGGTGGTTAGATACATCACTTTTCGTGGTTCTTATAACACCTAGGAATCAGCCTCTAGTTCATGATGCTAGATTCATGCATTAACAACGATCTATAAGAAAGAGTTCTATAATACATCTAGGTTTACCTTGTGAAATCCTTATCGAACATAGGATTCCCATTCGATAATCTCTTTAAACCCAATGAATAAACTACTCGGACATAATTGAAAGTGAATACATAAATAAATTAAAAGCATGAGATTGGTAAAGGAGCTTCTCGATTTTAAGAACGAAGTCCGGAGAAAACCTATTCACCAATCTACAAAGTAGAGAGCAAAAAGTAAAGATAAAAAAGTAAGAACAAAATTAATCTAAAAAATGGTGTAAAAGCAAGCACACATATTAGGTATCTTATAAAGCACATATTTTTAGGTCTTGAGCTTTGTTTTCGTAGTTCTTTAGGGTTTCTCCTTGACGGGATTCGAACGGGATTGTAATTGGGCTTACGGGACAAAACAAAAGCTGGCAGCATGTCCATAGACTCTGACCGCGGTGACCTGCACCTTGGTCGCGGGTGGAGCTGCTCTGAGAGTGGCCGGATGGGACGACTTGATCTAGATGTAACTTTTGATTGGACCGTTGGATTGTCTTCAAAACAATTAGCTGGTCCTTCTTGAATATCTCCAAAATTTGGCTGGATCAGACGGTGAGAAGAACCTCTTTGGCAGTTGAACTTCTGACGGTTTGACTCTGAGCCGAAATTTTTGTTTTTCTCTAATTTGCAATGATTTTGCCTAAGTAACCTGAAAAGAGTTTTGAAACTACAAAAAAAAACCACGCTAAAAACATATACTTTGTAGAAAACCACGAAAAACATATAATAGTGAATAAAACACTTATTAAAGTGTTCTAAAATAGACGGTAAAATGGGTAAAAATACGGTGTTATCAACTCCCCCAAACTTAGACTTTGTTTGTCCTCAAACAAAAAGAAAACCAAAGCTCGGAAAAATCAAACAAAAATCATAGGGAACTCGAAATCTCGGAGACCGTCCTTCTAAACGATAATCATAGAACTACATCAATTGCAATCTAGCCTAGAAAATTCTCACCAGAAGTTTTCGTAACTCTAGTCCACGGTATCCGTCATACGAAATCTAAACTTTCAAAATCCAAAATTTCGGTCAACTAGCTCTCCAAATTCATTAAGTACAAATGTGAAATTCTCATCAAAGGGATCAAACAAAGACAATCGATGCTAGGTATTAAAGGTATTTAGAAGAAAGGGTGTGAGATATTATGCAAAACAACAAGAGAGGAAAAACCTATTAAGAACCACAGCTTCCAGTCACTTTTTCTTGCGTAAAAATGGTGCACTTCATCCTTTCTGTCATTCCCCCAGACTTAGAATTTTCTGCGGAATGACACACTACTTACAACGAACCATGGATGCCTCATAAGAATTTCGACCACCCTAGACTCTCTTTAGGCTCTTGTTTCCTTTCCCTTTCGATTAAAAGGGGGAAATGCCTTTTATTGAGATTGAGTCTTAGGGGCACAAAAATTTACCATGAATTTGAGTTTTTCCAAGGCAGAACCAAGCTCTCGTCTTTGTTGCTTTCACCTCCACCGATCGCGTATAGTCTTCATTTTTATTGACTGAAAATTGTGTCGTTCCTCCCTCTCCAGCGTTTTTGCACATGCGACACAAAGAGAGAATGCATGAGGTTTGAAAAATGGTTAATGTTCGGGTGGGGCACCAACTAAAGATGAGCTGGCCATTCAGGTACGACAAAGAGTGATAAAAGGTAAAAGAACGTCCTGAATGTATGATTCATTATCTTTGCCTAAACCTATGATGAGAAAATTAAGTCAAGTTAAAGTCCAAGAATAATAGAGATAGTATATTCCATCCTAAAGAATCTCTTCGGTATAAATTCCTCTTAGGATTTTGCATTAACATAAACTCTAGCTACCGCCTAGTCTAGAACCAAATTACGAAAGATCATATTACTAGGAAATAACGTAGAAGCACATTGGTCGGTTACCGTTATGGATTTCTTTATAATTCCCTCAAAACATATTCCTAATTATTGAAAATTTTGAAAAATTAAAAGAAAGCGCGAAAAATTCAAAATGAAAAGACTCATGATAGAAAAGGTGGTTAGTAAGGGATGGAATCGTCCCCCAGACTTAAATCACACTGTCTCAAATGTGAAATATATCGAGCAAAGACGAGAAATAGAGTATGTAATCATTGAAAACGTTTAAGAGAAAACAAAAACTTACGTGGAACTGGTGGGGAATGGATGTGGAAATGGATTGGTGATGGTAGATGGTGTTGTGGTGATTGGGAATGGGTGTGGGGATTGTCGGGAACAGATGGGGATCGATCGCGGATCGAAGGAAAACGATCACGATCGACAGGTGGTTTGCCATGGGTCGAATGGACACGCCCGCGGCCAAAGGGGAGCTCGCCGCGGGTCGGTTGATCAGGAAAGCAGTGTAAGTAGGGCTGGCCGTGGTTCAGGGTTCGGCACCAGCAGCCGGGTTTCTTTTGCGGCCAAATGTCTCCTCGCGGTTCGTGCTAGACCGAGCAGTTGCGAACCGTCTTTCCAACTTTTTGTCTTTTGATTTTTTTGATTTTTTTGATTTTTTGATTTTTTGATTTTTTTGATTTTTTTTTAATTTTTTGTGTTTTTTGATTTTTTTTATAGTTGAAATTAAGAATAATATAATGTTAATAGAAAAATAAAGAAAAACTAAAAATAAGAATGTACCTAAAATGGGTTGCCTCCCATTGAGTGCTTTTGTTTGAAGTCCTTTAGTTGGACGTTGGTAGTGAGATGAGCTCAGTCGAAGAAAGACAATGTCTTTCGACAAGTCTTCTTCGATCTCCTTTCGGTCTCTTCGTCATGTGTTTCATCTCTTCATTGTGAGTCGGGATCATGATCCTTTGATTTGAGGTGTTTTTCTTTCTTGAGCGCGACAACGGTGTAGAACACATCCTTGTTGATATTAGCAAAGGAAACACGTCGTTTTGGCCAATCCATGATGGCTCTGACAGTTGACAAGAAAGACCATCATAGGATCACTGGTGTAGAATCAACTTTCGTCGTCTTGACAATGTAGAAATCGACGGGGGCTATGCAATCTTTGATCCTAACGGGCATGTCATAAGCGATCCCCTTTGGTGTAGCACAAGTTTCCTTAGACATGCTGATTTTTGTTCAGGTACGGTGCACGTGCTTAATATTGAGCCGTTTGGCAGTTGATGGTTGATGTTGACATGATGCTAAGGCAGGCTTCAGAATCACAAAGGATGTCTTTAAACTCGACTCCACGGATGTTGCAAGTGATTAGAAATTGCCCTTTGTCTTTAATCTTATGGAGGCTTCAAACGGGTTTTCCGTTCCTAGCGTTCGTGAAGAGATCCTCTATCTTCGAAATGGATTCTTTTCTTTCACAAAATAAGTGACCAATCATGTGGTCCATGCAAGCTCTAGAAAATGTAGTTCCTTGAGGTAGATTGCGAACCACGCGATTGAATTCCTCTAACTTTTCTTGACAAATCTTGTTCGGGTATCCTTTGTATTTTTCGTGATGAAATAAAAGAATAACATAAGACGTACCATATGATGTGGTTGAGTGCCTTTCTCTCATAAAGTAGGTACAAATGTCTTCTCTACTCTCCTTGCTGTAGCAGAAGAAAGCTTGTAGACAACCTTTTTCCCACATGTCCGGGAAAGGCATGAACATCGGGATCAATTTCACGAAGGTTTTAAATTCAATCAATCTTTCTCGGGAGATTCTTTGTGCCTTTGGCTCCTCTGGTATTGGACTTGCTGGAGGTGTTGGTTCAAAGGTCGAGTAGGACTCGCAGTAAGAGTTTGTGGTGTCAAAATAGTAGTAAGAGTCGATATATGGCATATCGACATCTTCATCGGTGGGCTCCTTTGAAGTGGTGTTGAAGAAGAGGATGTGGCTTCTTCATGAGCTTGGATCACCTTGAAAGGTTCATAATGGCCGCGGGCAGAGAGCACGCACCCGCGGCGAAAGGTGTTTGCCCGCGGATAGAGAGCTCGCGACCGCGGTGGAAGGGCTTCGTGGTGACTTGTCTGGTTCGTCGTTTTCTTCATCTCCTTTTGTATTTCCTGGTTCTAAAGGGTCATTAGACTTCTCTTTTAGGTCAGGGGCAGGAACATCAAGTGTTTTATTGTGAGAGTCGAAACTCACACAATCAATTTTTTGTCGAGATTTTTTTAGGGAATCAAAGTTTCTCAGAAAAACACAGTAAGAGATCCAAAGATGGTTGTTTTATTACTATTCGAAAGCGTATGAGTACCAGTTGTTAAGAAATATTGATAGGTTTTTTTTATATCATGTGACAAGCGATTACAAATACTATTTATACAAGCTTATATCCGAGATTCTCGGACGTGAAAAGGAATATTTCCATCTTCCTTTGCGCGGCTAATTGAACTTGATTAGGGTAAGCGATGACTTGGGCCCTTAATCCGGCCCAAAATGGTTGACAGGCACTTGTATCTTGGCCCAAAAAGGTTGACATACACTTGTTTCTCGACCCATAACCGTTCTGACGAACTCGGCTATTTCCCCGAAATGGAACAACATGTCCTGGGTCGGCCTCGATTTGGTTGAGAAGTATCGTTCTCACCTCGGGTCTGCTCTACTAGGTGAATTGAGGCGTCCTCGAGGAACGTTCTTTTGTCATGCTTCGGGTCGGGCTAGTATTCCTCGTCGTCTAAAGTGTTAATCTCGGACAGGTGAAAACCGACCCGTCGACGTGGAGTGTCCAGGTTCCTAGGACTTCGCACACGTTCCTCAATTCCTTCAAATGGGAGCTCGACGATGAAGTCTGTTAGTACCTTGGACTACGCACACGTTATGTTCCGATACTCGAAGTCATATTCACTGATTTCGACGACCCACTTCGCTAGTCTCCCTGATTTGCTCGGACTGTGTAGGATGGCTCGTAAAGGGAAAGTGGCCAGCACCACGATGGAATGCGACTGGAAGTAAGGTCGTAATTTCCTCGCTGACATAACCACTGCGAGTGCTAGTTTTTCCATCTACGGATACGTGGTCTCTGCGTCGGTCAGAGTCTGGCTGACATAGAAAATCAGCCTTTGTATTCCTCGCTCCTCCATGACGAGCACTCCACTGACTGCTGTTGTTGACACTACAATGTAAAGGAATAAGGGCTCACTTTTGATGGGCTTGGCAAGGATTGGCGGGCTGGCCAAGTGTCGCTTTAGCTCTTGAAAGGCGTCTTTGCATCTTTATGTCCACTCGAATTTTTTATTGCCTCGTAAAATATCGTAGAACGGCAGGTATTTGTCGGTGGACCGTGAAATGAAGCGGTTTAAGGCGGCGATGCGTCCCGTCAGACTTTGAACCTCGCGTTTCGTCTTTGCTGATGCCATTTCAATCAGCGCACTTATCTACTTCGGGTTCGCCTCTATACCTCGGTGAGTAATGAGGTACACGTGGAACTCACAAGAAGTCCCGACGAATCTGCATTTCACCATATTTAACTTCATATTGTGCATATTCAGTTGTCGGAAGCAATCTCGCAAATGTTCGACATGGTCATCTCGTCATGTGACTTGACTATCATGTCATTGATGTAGATTTCCATTGTTTTGCCAAGATGTTCCGCAAACATCTTGTTGACCAACAGTTGGTACGGTACCCCTGCGTTCTTGAGCCCGAACGGCATCACTTTGTAGCAATATATTTCGCGGTCTGTGATTAATGCGGTCTTTTCCTTGTCGTCGGGGTGCATCAGGATTTGATTGTAACTAGAGAAAGCATCCATGAAAGATAAAAGTTTATTGCCGGTGGTTGCTTCGACAAGTCTGTCGATGAGAGGCAATAGGAAACTGTCTTTGGGGCAGGCATTGTTTAGGTCGGTAAAGTCTACGCGCACTCGCCATTTACCGTTATTTTTCTTCACTACGACTGGATTGGCGAGCCAATCAGGGTACTTTGCTTCGGCAATTGAACCGACCTTCAGCAGTTTTTCCACGTCGTCATTTACGGCTTTAGCTCGTTCTGGTCCCAGCTTTCTTATCTTTCGCTTAACGAGTTTGAAAGTGGGATCCACGTTGAGCTCGTGGTAGGCAATATCGATGCTTTCTTCTGTCTGTTAGGCCTCGGTGCGGCTCGCCGCCTCGAAGGATCTGCTTGACGACTTGACATCAAACGCTTGAGCTCTCTTATATCCTCGACATGATCCCAAAAGAATGTGTTCTCTACCTTCAATCCTCCAAGAATCACCTCAGTTTCGGGCGCGGCAATCAGATATGGCACGAGATCTTCAAACGGAACAACCTCGGTAGATCTAATTGCATCAGCTTCGTCGACCCCAGTCAAAGAAAGAGGTGCATCCTCGGGCAGATTCCCCTCAGAAGGATTTATCGCCTAGAATAATCTGTTCACCTCTACATCAGGCGTCGCGATTAAAGGAGAAGTCAGACATGCAAGAGAGTTCACTTCGGTAGATCTATTTGCTTCGGCGCCTTCTGCGGAGATATAGCCAAGCCGTGCAGAGGGGTTAGTTGAGCCAACTGAGCCGTTCAAAACGTCAAAATCTGACATTACACCTCGTCAAGAACTAATCGATGGAGACAAATCAGCAAGAATGAAGATGGATCGACAAATTCACAAACTCGCCGCGGTTTGTATGATGACGAATCGGATAATTTAAACAACGCAGTGGTGGTTCGAAAAACCCTAATTGGAATTTCAATAAACAAAATGGAGAAAGAAGAGAGAAGGGAAAGCTACATGATTTTCAGAATTTTGAGAAAAGTGAGAAATGAGAAGAATCAAGGGGAGACCTCGCTATTTATTAACGGTTCGGCTCGTGGGTACGCGTGACCTCGGGAAGACAATGGCGCATGGCCTCAGGAACTAACAAACGCGTCTTGAGATTACTGATGAAGTTAAAGCGAAGCACGTGGATTACATGAAGGTTTCAACGATCTCAAAAATCCATGAGGTGAATCAAACATTCGGATCATCCCGAGGCGAAGAAACGGTTCAAGGTTTTCAAGTTTTAAAAAATGCTTCGCCTCGCCTCGGCTAAGAACACAGCTCAACGCCAACAAGGAAATTTTTTGCCTCGTCGAACAAGAAGGCATAGCAAAAGCGCCGCCGCAACAATGGCTCGGCGTAAACGGGGCCCTCATTCACCTCGTCAATAAATTATTGTAACAAGACGCCTTGGTACTGTCTCGCCTCGGCATCATAAGAGAATGAGAGTCTCGGCGTCGCTTCAGCGCGGTAGTTAATCTCGATCTCAACAACTCTTATCTCGTCACAATCACATCTGAGGTGGGGGCTAATTGTTGGGGTCGGATTTCACACGCTCAAGATTAACGACCTAAAAGCGATTGGCTGAGCCGAGCTAAAAAAGGAAAGAAGATAGCGTAGCCGAGGAATAGCCCGCTCTCGTTCTGTTCGCCCTGGCTGATTAACCTAGGCATGATCACCTCGTCCGGTTCGCTTCTGCATATTCACCTCGGCAGGATCACCTTGTCCCGTTCACCTCGGCCAGTTCGCCTTGGCAGGTTCACCTCAGAAAGATCGCTTCGGCCAGTTCACCTTCAAACAAAACGTGACCAAGCCAAGGCCATATCGATATCGTATCTTTGACGAGACCATGCCTCGGTTGAACAAGAACCCAAACGAGGCCGAATCAAGATTAAACCAGAACCAAACCGACCTGACCAATTCATGAGCCAAGGCAAAGATTCATGGGCCGAAGTGAGGTTCATCTTTCAAGCGTAATGGGCCGATCTAAAGTCCCATTAAACGATCCAAATCATCAATTGACCTAGGAGAGATCTCGAGTCGGCGAACGTGCAAAGGGAAAAGGAAATATTCCAAGTGTATCTTATGAGATTCTCGCTTAGGCGATTTACCAATTCTGTATAAATAGATAGCATAGTCGATCATAAACGAGAGACACTTTTACCTAGCAATATATCTTGTATGCAATCGCTTCCTAAACAACAATAATAAAAACCCATCTTTGGATCTTTGTCCTTGTGTTTCGATCTTAAAAACTTGTGTTCCCTCTAAAATCCTTACAAGAATTTAGTTGTGCGAGTTTCGACTCCCACATCATACGAAATCTAAGATTTCGAAATCCAAAATCCAATATTAAAGGCATTTAGAGATGAGGTTAAAGGTGTTTCGGGTTACCGTAATTTATTATGAAAAAAAGCAAGAGAGGATGGACCGGTTGAGAACCACAACTTCCAGTCACTTCTTCTTGTCTAACATTTTGCACTTCCCCCCCTTTTTCCAAAAACAGAAGTTTTATGTCATTCCCCCAGACTTAGATTTTTCTGTGGGCTCGGAATGACATACTTCTCACAAACGAACGATGGATGCCTCATAAGAATTTCAACCAACCTAGACTCTCTTTAGGCTCTTGTTTCCTTTCCTTTCCAATTATTTTCAAATTTTTTTTTTGATAGGGGAAAACTCCTTTTATCGAGATAGAGTCTTAGGGGTACAAAACTTTTACCATGATTTTGAGTTTTTCCAAGGAAAAACCAAGCTCTTGTCTTTGTTGATTTCACCTCCACCAATCGTGTATAGTCTTCATATTTAGTGACTGAAAATTGTGTTATTCCTTCCTCTCCGACGTTTTTGCACATATATGCACATTACACACAAAGAGAGAATGCATGGGGTTTGAAAAATGATTAAAGTTCGGGTGGGGTATGATGAGGACATCCGAACCAAGATAGACCACATCAAGGAGAAGATGCACACGGATGAATATGTCATAGCCGATATTAAAGAAGAGACGATTGTCGAGGCTTCAATCGTCTATGTGAAAGCGCATGGAACTACAACCACCTCAGAGAGGGACTGTATTGTGCGTACGGAAGGCTTAGATCCTGATCCTATTGGCGACAGCATGACCTTTCTTGTTGTTGGGACTGTTGCTGCTACGCTACTATCGCTCATCACCCATCAAATGAAAAAGACGCATCTCTTGAAGGCGTATGGCCAAGCAAAGAGGATTTCAGCCAGAATCTGAGTTGTTATGTAATCAGGATCCATCATAGGAGTGCCTAGAAGTGGAATTAACCCAATCGGAGCTCAGACGAACAAGATATGTATTTTACAAATTGGGTGATCAACAATTTACCCGATTTGGACATACAAGCATCAATAGGAGGTTTCCAACCAAACTAGGAGGAATTAAGCTACAAACAGACTGGTTCTGGAATCTTGATCCATCAAAGACAACCCGAGAATTGGATTCATCTGAAAAACGGTTCAGACTTGGAAGTTATTGATTTTACAAATCAATTGACCTGTTTCGAACCCAATTCTGCGACAAGACCAAAGATCATACTACACAGCTCAACTCAGCAATGATCTCGACCCAAGACAACTTGGAGAATATTATTGGGTCTCTTGTGGATCCAACAAGCTCAAAATCCAAGGAAATTCCCATCGGATCCTCAAGTGACAACCAATTTCCCAAAATGTGTTAACATGGTTCTGTTAAAGAGAAGTCCTACATCCAATGGTTGCTACACCTTGCAAACATATCTATGGCGACCAGGAGAGATTCTAGGGCAACTAAGGAATCTTAGGAACACCTTCCCATGCACCGACACACACAGGATCAGGCGGATCCCCGTGCAAGTCAACTTGCCTTATTCGGATGCATTGACACTTAGAGTCATTAATCTCCAACGGCTCTATTCCTTAAAGATTGGCCACGAAATGAAGCTCCCTTACATTGACCAGAATGTATCTAGACACTATACATTCGCCCCCAAGGTTTCAAGACTCAAGCACAACTCGACTTACCTTATTCGGCCAAAAATCACCATTCAATTCCAACGACTAGTTTTTGGTGCGAATTTGATTTGTTTCTTGTTTAGAATTTTTAGACCATTGCTTTGTCTAGTCTTGAGAATTATATAAGCTCAACCTAGCTTTCATTGTAAGATACCTTTGAATTTTGATTAAGTAAAATCGTGTGTGTTTTGTTCTTTCAAGAACCGAGTTCTTGTGTGTGTTTCTTTTCATATTGAGTCTAGTATGCGACTTACTATTCTCTTGTGAGTAACAAATTAAGTTTGTTTGTACGACTCAAACATCCTTGTTCGCTCATTTGATTGAGCTTGTCAATCACTTCCCCAAGCTTGGAATCGTTTTGATCATCAAGTGATCTTAAGTTGGAGCGACTCCGATCTTATATCATTGGCCTACGATCTCTCTTGTTGAATCGTGTCAAGGGAAGTGATGGGGGATCGATGGCACCACATAGAGGATGGAGAGTTCTCTGATACAACAGTAATACTTTGTTAATGGTGGAATCACACACACTCAAAGACATAAAAAAGATCGCAAGCTAAGCTCGAGAGGAAGAAATGCGATATTTTATTGATCAAGGCAAAAGTGGTAGCTACAATGCTGCAAGGGAACCTCACATAGGGTTCGACAACTGAGACCTATTAGGTGAACTTAAAAACAACATGAAAAGATTCAAACCGACAAGAATTGTAAAGGAAAACAGTAGCACGTCTCACTTAAACACAAATAAGGAAAGTTCACTTAAAACATAAATAGAAAAGAAACTATATATGTCTTGGGCGTGGCTTGAACTCTGGTTGCTCACGGCTTCAATTACCACTGAGATGGTCTTCTTTCCTTGCAAAAAACGTATGGACAAGACATACCTGGTTTAAGCGCAAGAGTGGCCTGATTTGGTGATGCTCGTCCTTGGCTTGTGTTGGAGCGTTCCTCATGTGGTCTTTAATGTTGAGGGGGCTTGAGTTGTTGAAATCACCATTTGCCTTGGACTTGGTGTCTTCAGCTCCCAAAGCTTAGTTGGACGCAACCTGGTCGTTAGCGGCTAAATTAAGTTCATCCAGGTCTTCTTGCGTTCTCCTCGCGTTCTCTGGTGTTCTCAGCTCCTATTCTTACCAAAAGAGTTTTCATACCTTGTTTTTATTAAGCTGTGGTGGTATGAGACTGCCAAACGGTGTGTCCAAACGCCTTCAAACTTCACCATCCGATATAAAAAGTACTATCGATCGACAACTTTTCAATATGAGTCAAGACATTCTTCACGGATTGAGCTCTAGTCTGAAGACATTCTCACTTTCGGTCAGCTCACAGGAACAATTGTGTAGAGCTTTGCTACGTTTTTCTATCACTCTTCTCTATTTTGGGGCTCTCGGGTTTATATAGACGAGATGGAAGAAAGACTCTAGGGATATATTTTTTTTAGAAAAGACAGGATTATACTTAATGGAAAAAGATTTTCAAAGTTTTTTTCGGATTTTAGGGTTTTAGATAACTTTTAAGTTTGTATTCAGACTTAAAGTTTTTTTCTGTTCGGTCTAAAACGTGACACACATGCTCCATTGGAAACTATTATTGGCTTCATCATCATGGCGACACTTATTACCAAGAAGCATGGAAGTTATAATTAACCAAAGCCCTTTTTTTCCTATTTCCTTTTTTGCTGTTTCAATATTTTGAAAGAAAATTGTTAGATATAGCTTTCGCAAATCAGACTAGAAAATAGTTACATTCCAGATTAGACGCTTTGAAAACTTTGTGAGGTTGTTTTGTTCTTTCTCTATTTATTTCAAACAATTACAAATTTAGACCATGATATGATTGGACTGCGTTAAAAGCTATAACTACTTTCCTCCTCTCAAACATATAAAGCTATACAGTTGACAACCAAAAAACATACAAAGCTTCAATAACTCAATCTGCCCATTTTTTTGAACAGATTGAGGTAAACATATAAATTGTAAAAGGGAATTAAAGGAAAAGAGGTCGACAAGAAAATGAAG
Source organism: Eutrema yunnanense (assembly GCA_002933935.1). NCBI lineage: Eukaryota > Viridiplantae > Streptophyta > Magnoliopsida > Brassicales > Brassicaceae > Eutrema > Eutrema yunnanense. The sequence goes on from PKML01060542.1 coordinate 139,460, forward strand.
GCTTGGGTGATATGTTTGATGGTAATAAGCATTGTCCTGATGGCAGAGCCATCGTCATCAGAAGAAGGGCATAAATTTTTAGACCCAGGAGTTCTCAATCCATGTTTGGGTCCTAATCCTCCAGCAGGATGCCATCCCCCTGGATCCGCAGGGAAACCTATGGAGGCCGCTAACAAACATAAACCAGGATGCTCCAAAAGTCAACGGTGCCGCCCAGCTGATCTATGATGATCATGCGATTATTCTCTTCACCATAATAACATGGTCTTCATGTAAAAGAATAACTAATTACGATTGTAACAATAAATTGGTATAAATAAAAAATATATATGTACCAATTTTAAATGATAATAAAACAACAAAAACACAAATTGTTTTCGTTTTTAATAGTAACTAGATAAGTAACGAGCGGGGTTAAAACTGTATCAAATTCTAATTTGTTATTTTTAAAATTTCATTTTAAGTATTTGTGTTTTACGCTTTTAGTCTAGTTTAATGTTTTGGTTGGTCACTAAATATTAAATTAAATAAATTTAATATTTGTATTCTTCTTGATTTTTATATACTTTTTTTGCATAACCTACATACTATTTTTCTTATCTTTATGGTTAAAAAAAA
>PKML01060542.1:145932-156442 GCA_002933935.1 Eutrema yunnanense
ATATATATATATATATATTTTGTTTAAAAACACAATATCATAACACTTTAATATTTCAAGCCATGTAAAAAATAGCAAGCTTTTCTTATATGGTTCCAATGAAAATTACTTGTAAATACTCGACTTCCATCTATGGTATATGGAAGCAAAGAAAAAAAAAGATATTCTTGACCTATTTTCTCAATTTCTAGAGCAAATTTGTGAAGAGATTTTCGAAAAACTTAATTATCCTTGATTTTTTTTTTCTGATCTCCTAACACTCAAATTTTTAATTTAGTTTTGACTATTTATAATCTTTTAGTCCCTTTTTAAATATTTTTTTTCTCTCTACAATGGTTTATCCATAATTTGTTTTTGTTTTGTCATCATTTTGGGCCACAACAGGCCGCCGGCCCAATAGCCAAATACCCCCACACATGAAGGACATGTGGAGTCGAACTTGACACCGGTAAGATAACAACAGAAGTGTGGTAACCACATGCCCATTTGCTCCTTCTTCCATAATTTTATTTATTTGTTTTTATATTTGTCTTATTTTACATGTTCTCGGCTTTGTGACTCTAAAAATGAAGTAAATTTCATTATAATAAATTATATATTCTTTGACCAAAATTGAATAAATAATTTTTTCACTATATATAGTAAAATATATTTTACATTCTTAATTTCATAAACACATTCTAACATTTTAAATAGGGTTGACGATCTATTTCTCCCTGTGAACTTCCATATAATAACACATCCACACCAAGTTTAACCCTAGTTCTATTTCTCCATCATTTGAAAGTTTGAATCCTATTTCCTCGTGAAATCAAAGTTCCAAACTTATTTGCCCACATATATCGGTTATATCGGTTTGAAGTCGGTTTCTAACGGTTTGTAACGTAAACCATAAACCACACATGTTATACCTGAAATGAAACCGATTTAGAAAACCCGACCGACCCAAGATCCGACCAGCGATAAATCCCATTAAAACCCAGAATATCCCCAAATCGATTTTTCGAAATCTAAGAACCTTAGAAATCGATTTTCCCAAATGGATAGCTCTGAAATTGAATTATCTTCTGGAATTGTAAGCCTATAGTTGGATTTGATTTTCGGGGGTTTCTTATTTGATTTCTTAGTCTAATAGGTCGATTTCATAAGTTTTGAAGTCCAATCGCAGAGCTTGATAGATTATCAATTTTAAATCACAAAGCTTGATGGATTTGGGGAATATGTGGTTTAGATCTTTCGAAAGTGAAATTTTAGATGAAGAATTTGATCTTACGATTCAATAAGACCATGTTCAACGCGGGTTCTTAAGTGGGGATCTTAGCATTTTTTGTAATAAAATTAAATAAAAATCAGGTAATAAGCTAAGAATCGTTTCTTAAATAAGACTCTTAAGAATCGGTTCTTAATTGCCACGTGTATATTTCTGATTGGATCTCTTCCTTTCTCTCTCTCTACGCTTCTCCTAGCTCTCTACGTCGCCAACCTCCATATTCCCATTCGATGTTTCTGCTCAATCAACTCCTCTTCAACCCCTCTGTATCTCCTCTTCAACCCCTATGTATCTCCATCATCACCGTCTTCGTCTTCCTCCTTGTCTCTAAACCGGAGGCAGTTTCTGTACCAATCTGCGACGGTTCAGGTACTGATCTGAGCAAGCTGTTCAGGTACAAAATTCAATTCTATTTCTATCGTTTTTCTTTCTTTCTTTCTCGGGTCAAATTCAAATCTATTTCGGTATTCTTGTTTTTTTTTGGTGATGCTCATTTGATTTACTTGAGTGTTTTTTTTTTAATTGGAATCGTTAAAGAGGAGGAGAAGCAATCGGCGAAGACTGAGAGTGACCCTAAGGTACATTCATTGCACAGAAAACAATCTTGGGATATAGAATCATAGATTCGATTTCAGAAAAAAAAAACAAATTCTGGGGAAAACGTATAGAAAAATAATTATCAATGATGTGAAGATTATACATTTTGAAGGATTTAGTCTGAATTTGAATTTTGGAATTGAAAGTAAGCTACTCACTTTCTTGCTCGTTTCGGTAAGAAAAATTGCAGAACATAGATATATGTTTGTTTTTGGTGATGAGAGAATGAAAAAAAAAAACAGTTTACTTGAGCCATTTGGATAATATTCAGCATTTCTTTGCCCTTTCGAATTCATGATGAAGGGGAATGCTATGTGCGTATTGTCCATAGGTACATTTTTAGTATCTGTTAATTGGAAATGTTGGACACAGTAGGAGAATGAATTGAAGCCTCAGGGATGGAGAACTGCACATGTTAGGAAAAAGCAAGAGTGGCAAAACAAACTGAAAAACTTGAAAATTGGGAAGAAAGGAGTCGAAGATCAAGAAAAGGTTGAGGATTCAATCATGGCTGCCCCTTTCTATGACGAAAATTTATTCATTCTTAAAGCAAAGCAAGAACAAGAAGCAAAGGTATTAAGGGTCCACCTTTTCAGATCACTTCCAAAGCATGCTATTTGCCTGTAGTCAATATTTTGGCTAATTAGTATGAAGAAGCTCTAAAGAAAAAGCTTATTACAGACATGTTGGCTAATTAGTGATCTCATCTGTTTTATTTGAATCTTTGAAGTTGTGTTTGTTGTTTGTTTTATGTTAATTGTTTGTGTTTTAGATTTGTAGGTTTCATGTTATGTTTTAATTAAATGAAACGAGTTTGTTTTATGTTAATTGTTTGAGATTGACTTGTTAAAGGTGCTAGAGGTGTGTATTCTGAGTATCTAATCCACATTTGCTTGGAAACAAGCAACAACAATATGACTATCTCTTAAACTGAACCAACTTCTTGGAAATTGCAGGGGGGCAAGAAGAGTATCACCTTGGGTTCGATTCAAGCGGGAGGAGGAGCTATGGTTGCAGCCATTGCGTGGAGGCGGATTAGGAAATGTCGATTATACTATTGGTTGATTTCATTTTTGGTCCATTAATTATTGGATTTGCTGCAAAAAAGACTCAATTGACCTGATCATAATAGGGGTTATGTTAAACTTTGTGACAATGAGATTATTATTAACCTGATGCAAAGTGATAGAGTTTTTGGATCGTTTGTACATTAATCTGAACCAAGAGATCAATTGATGGGTTTGGAACTTTGGTTTACAGTGTTATTTTTTTTCTTCTCTTTATCCTCCAATTTTTTTTTTTAAAAAACTCCTAATGGGTTCTGGCATTGGAACAGAGAAAACAAAGGTTTCTTAACAAAGGTTCTTAACATATATTTTATAATTAAATATTAACTAAGAACCCCATGGGGATCGAAAAATTCCGTTTCATTACTGTTCAAAAACCATGAGTCTGGAGTTTTCAAATCAAACCCAGATCCCATAAAAAAAAAACCATACTAAGGTGAAAAACTCAAGAAATAAAACACCAAAATCAATTGAAAAAAAAATCAGGAGAAGAGAGGTGGAAAGTACAAATAGGCAAACGATGAGAAACATAGAGAAAAGTCAATCGAAGAAGAAAGAGAGGAACCTCATCATTATTATTATATACCCAAGAGAAAGAGAAATCCAATTCGAATTTCAGCGATGATAGGTTTTTCTGATTCCGATGTGCGATTTTTTCAGATTCGTTCAGTACTTCTTCTCCATTGATTTTTCCACCGATAGAACGCCGAATAATGAAAACCTCTCCTCCGTTTCTTCTTCTTCTTCTCGTAGCAATCACCAGAGAGAGAACAAAAAAAGAAAGAGAAACCCGAAAAGGCTATGAAGAAGAATCTGTGTAGATAGACAGAGAAACGAAGGAGAAGAGAAATGGGTTAGAGTTTTATCGATTTGTCAAGTGTGGGGATTTCGATTTCTGGGTTCGAATTTTTAAGGTTCTACGCGATTTGGGGATTTTTGGTTTTGAGGATTTTTGGTTATGGGGATTATAGGTTTTAGTTTCGGGTGGCGCGCATTATGTAATCGGGTTTACAGGTTCAATTAGATTGCAATTGGGTTAATTTGGGTTTTCTGGTTTAACTGGATTGTAATTGGTGTTTAGCTGATTCACTCGTAATTGGTATACCCTAAATCAAGTTAAATTGTGGTTCGTCGGTAAATAAGTTTGAAATTTTGATTATGTGGGTAAATAAGTTTGAAATTTTAATTTCGTGGAGAAATAAGATTCGATCTTGAAAATGATGGAGAAATAAAACTACGATTAAACTTTGTGTGAATGTGTTATTATATGGAAGTTTTCAAATGGAAATAGATCGTCAACCCTTTTAAATACGATAAACCTTTAATTCTATTTTTTTGTTGAAAATCTAACAATATACTCCCTCATTTCCATTAAAATGGAAGTTTAAGGTTTTGCACACACTTTAAAAGCAAACTTACAATACCAAATATAATCTCATTAGAATGTTGTAATTTCAAAATAGTTTTAATTTTTTATGTATTTATTTTAATTAGTATGGGTAAAATAAGTAAATTAGCTAAATTTTACATTGAAAACATAAAACTTCTATCTTTGTGAAACAAATAAAAACTCAAAACTTCCATCTTAATAGAAAGGAGGAAGTATCGTTTTCAATAAAATATTTCATTATTTTTTATCCGATTAAAATTATAATTTTCTTTAATTTTTAATATCGAATTGTCACATTTTGTCTATTTATTTACACTAAGTTTGTTTATATTTTTGTAATTTATATTGAATAAAAGTAATGATAAATATAAATACGCATGTATTAAATGAATATTTTAAATATGTTTTAATGTAAAAATTTGTGATTTTGCTGATGTAGATAGCTTAGATTGAGAGAGAACTCTGCCATTATATAATAGATTTGGTACAAATGATAACATATACATATTTGTATCAAAAAATCCGGACGGCGTTGCATTAATTTTTTTATTCTTTTTTGTAAATGAAAATGAAATATACTTCTTAAGGAAGATACAATTCCATTTGAAATGTAAGAGGTGGCAAATGACCATCAATAAGCTTTTAGCTTAAAATCCTGAAAATATATGAGTTTAGTTCTCTATAAAATGTTGAGAGGAATTGAGACATCATAACCTCAAAAAAACTACACTTAACCTGAAAAGGAAAACATGGTGAGCAACCAATGGACTTAGTGAGGGTGGGCACGAATGCCCATAAGATTTAATTCACCAATAACGCAACATGCTAGCCAATAAATTAAATTGTAATGTCAATTAAAAAAAATGCAGTCAACAACATTAATGCAAGACCCAAACAGACCTATCTTTACTCTTCACATTTCCAAAGGTCGTAATCCATGATACTCATTCTCCATTAATCATTCTCATTCCCATTATCATTATCATTCATGGTTCGTCAACCGTTTGGTCCACGCTCACTAACGAATCCTTCGTGTGACCATGGCACTACACTTCACATCTTGTCATACGTGCCACCAACTAACAATATCGTTGGTCCATGGCTCACACCCATGACGCTGATGACACACAATAACCCGATTGGCCATATACACATTTCTATCATTCCTAATGTGATAACCCAAACCGGTCCGATTTTAATTTTTTGTCTAAACCGGATGAAAGCCCGTATATAAGCCTAAAGTGAGGGAAAGAAAAACCCTAATCTCTTTTTTTCTCCCTCCCTCTTTCTCTTCTCTCACTCGCGGCCGCTCTCTCTCAGCCTCTGCTCGTCGTCGCCAACTCCTCCTTGCCGTCAGCCACCGTCGCAAGTCACCACCACCGCCGTTTCTCCTTCTCCCTTCGTTTTTTTGTCGCGCAGAAACATCAGTCACTTCGCGAAGCTCCTCCAGATCGAACCGTGACGAACCAGATGACGCATAACATATCACCCTGAACCCCTGTATCTCCTATTTCTTTCAAGACTGAGTTTGACCAAAACGGAGACTCGAGTCTTCAGATATCGCCATTCAAGTGACGAGTGTCGGATCTGTCGTTCGCCAGAAACCCTAACCGCCGCCGTCACCTTTCAGGCTCTTTTCCGGACGAACCGCCGCGAACCAATGGAGCCATAACCTATCAAATTGAAGCCCCGGAGGTCCTATTTCCGTTACGGCAGAGACCGCCCCGATCCGAGATCCGAGTCGGAAGTTATGACAGTTCCAGTACTCGATGTTGGATCTGATTCTTCTCCACCTCCTTCACCGAGCTCCTACGACGAGACCAGGGGCGAGCTGGACACGTCACCTTGACCGTCTCCTCCCCCTTCTCCACCGCATGCAGTCAGGTGAGGACTAGCTGCTCCCATCCTCTCGTCAATACTCGTTTTAATGATGCGTTAGTCTAGTTTTAAACCATGGCTGTTAGATTGGTTTGCTAGGATTAGATAAAGGTTAGGCGCTAGATTTGTGTTGCCTGCTTGATGATGATTGATGGTTGTTGGAGAATGTAGAGCAAGTGGAATTTGAAATTAATCTGATAGAACCTTAAAAAGAATCCATTGCTTGATAACCTGCTTATTTTCTTATATATGTATTTCTGATAAGAAAGAACCCAACATCGAATGTGCATCTAAGAAAAGGAGCGAGAACATTATAACATGGGTTGCTTGTGCTTGTTAAAGGATGTATGTTGTTATTAGAACTGCTAGGTTGGGGGCTGTTTTGACTTATAACGGTGAGTAGCAGTTCCCCACGGTGGGAGGTTTGCCGACCCTCAGATGGGCTGTTTTGACTTATAACGGTGAGTAGCATATACCCAACGGCGAGGTCTTACCAAACCTCACATAGGCGCTGTTGTGACTTATAACGGTGAGTACCAGTCCCTAGCGGCGGAGGTTTTGCCGAACCTCGAGTATTACGATGTGACTATGTCTGTGAGACCGTGTTGTGTGTCCATGACTGTAGATAAGTAAAGTTTGAGCTTGTTTTAGGATTAGAATTTCTCTGATTTATCTCGGTTATTGTCTGACGATGGAAAGTGGGTCTCTTATGACTCATCCTCACTGGGTAATCTTTGATTACTCAACCCTCTTCCCTTGTTTCCTTTCAGGTTAGTTGGGATCGTGACGTTGTGCTGTTGTTGTTACCGGGCGTTTTCATGGCGATCCTGTGTGCCCTCCATCGCGTAGCATACCCTAGTCCCGGTTCTCCTAGGAGACCTGGGATAGGGATGTTACAAAGTGGTATCAGAACCCAGGATTAGATCGCTCTAGCGCTGTCCTAGAGTGGTCGCGCCCAAAGTTTGAAAATCGTTTTTACAAAAATAAATAAAAATATTTTTTTTAAGTTATGATTTTTATTATGTAAGATTTCAAACCGAGAACAACAACAACATGGACGCCGATTCGATAGTGTGTTTCCTTTCTTGTATGTTTTTTGTTCTAATCTGAAGCCTAAGTTCAAGAGACGGGAAGCATCGCGCAAGAAGGTCACTCCTCTTCCTCAAGTGAAGCTTAGCAAGGAGCCGGTTGTCATCTCGTCTAATAGTGAAGCAGAAGGAGGATCCATCGGAAGAATCTTTTAGTGGCTACGGAAAAAAAAAATTTCGCTTTTATATAGGAGTAGAACTTAGTTTTATTTTCCATTTTCATTCTTTGATGCAATTTTGCCTTCTTAGGAATTAGTTAGTTTTCGTGTTGATTTTTGTCGCTTTTCCGATTTAGTGTTTTGCAAAAAATGTTCTACTCCTCTTTTATATTAATAAGAAAAGCATTTTTGTTTTAATAACGCTTCCTTCTGGTTCTCCCTCTCGTTGTGTTTCCGTCAGCCGTTCTAGCAACCTTCTCTTTTATGTGCTTCCCCGTTTCACCGTACTAGTCTTTACGCGCTTTCGTTCTTTTCGTGCCATTCTCTTTCTTACTTACCTGTCACCTTCTCGTTCGAATTTCGAAACGTTTCATTCCCGTTTCGTTCTCTCACGGACTTCTTCCTTGGATTCGAGGACGAATCCTCTTCATGGGTGGGAGAATGTGATAACCCAAACCGGTCCGATTTTAATTTTTGCCTAAACCGGATCAAAGCCCGTATATAAGCCTAAAGCGAGGGAAAGAAAAACCCTAGTCTCTTTTTTTTCTCCCTCTCTCTTTCTCTTCTCTCACTCGCGGCCGCTCTCTCTCAGCCTCTGCTCGTCGTTGCCAACTCCTCCTTGCCGTCAGCCACCGTCGCAAGTCACCGCCACCGCCGTTTCTCCCTCTCCCTTCGTTTCCTTGTCGCGCAGAAACATCAGTCACTTTGTGAAGCTCCTCCAGATCGAACCGTGATGAACCAGATGACGCAAAACATATCAACCTGAACCCCTGTATCTCCTATTTCTTTCAAGACTGAGTTTGAACAAAACGGAGACTCGAGTCCTCAGATATCGCCATTCAAGTGACGAGTGTCGGATCTGTCGTTCGCCAGAAACCCTAACCACCGCCGTCACCTTTCGGGCTCTTTTCCGGACGAACCGCCGTGAACCAAGGGAGCCGAAACCTATCAAATTGAAGCCCCGAAGGTTCTATTTCCGTTAAGCCAGAGATCGCCCCGATCCGAGATCCGAGTCGGAAGTTATGACAGTTCCAGTACTCGATGTTGGATCTGATTCTTCTCCACCTCCTTCACCGAGCTCCTACGACGAGACCAGGGGCGAGCTGGACACGTCACCTTGACCGTCTCCTCCCCCTTCTCCACCGCATGCAGTCAGGTGAGGACTAGCTGCTCCCATCCTCTCGTCAATACTCGTTTTAATGATGCGTTAGTCTAGTTTTAAATCATGGCTGTTAGATTGGTTTGCTAGGATTAGATAAAGGTTAGGCGCTAGATTTGTGTTGCCTGCTTGATGATGATTGATGGTTGTTGGAGAATGTAGAGCAAGTGGAATTTGGAATTAATCTGATAGAACCTTAAAAAGAATCCATTGCTTGATAACCTGCTTATTTTCTTATATATGTATTTCTGATAAGAAAGAACCCAACATCGAATGTGCATCTAAGAAAAGGAACGAGAACATTATAACATGGGTTGCTTGTGCTTGTTAAAGGATGTATGTTGTTATTAGAACTGCTAGGTTGGGGGCTGTCTTGACTTATAACGGTGAGTAGCAGTTTCCCACGGTGGGAGGTTTGCCGACCCTCAGATGGGCTGTTTTGACTTATAACGGTGAGTAGCAGTTACCCAACGGCGAGGTCTTACCAAACCTCACATAGGCGCTGTTGTGACTTATAACGGTGAGTAGCAGTCCCTAGCGGCGGAGGTTTTGCCGAACCTCGAGTATTACGATGTGACTATGTCTGTGAGACACCGTGTTGTGTGTCCATGACTGTAGATAAGTAAAGTTTGAGCTTGTTTTAGGATTAGAATTTCTCTGATTTATCTCGGTTATTGTCTGACAATGGAAATTGGGTCTCTTATGACTCATCCTCACTAGGTAATATTTGATTACTCAACCCTCTTCCCTTGTTTCCTTTCTGGTTAGTTGGGATCGTGACGTTGTGCTGTTGTTGTTACCGGGCGTTTTCATGGCGATCCTGTGTGCCCTCCATCGCGTAGCATACCCTAGTCCCGGTTCTCCCAGGAGACCTGGGATAGGGATGTTACAAAGTGGTATCAGAGCCCAGGATTAGATCGCTCTAGCGCTGTCCTAGAGTGGTCGCGCCCAAAGTTTGAAAATCGTTTTTACAAAAATAAATAAAAATATTTTTTTTAAGTTATGATTTTTATTATGTACGATTTCAAACCGAGAACAACAACAACATGGACGCCGATTCGATAGTGTGTTTCCTTTCTTGTATATTTTTTGTTCTAATCTGAAGCCTAAGTTCAAGAGACTGGAAGCATCGCGCAAGAGGGTCACTCCTCTTCCTCAAGTGAAGCTTAGCAAGGAGCCGGTTGTCATCTCGTCTAATAGTGAAGCAGAAGGAGGATCCATCGGAAGAATCTTTTAGTGGCTAGGGAAAAAAAAAATTTCGCTTTTATATAGGAGTAGAACTTAGTTTTATTTTCCATTTTCATTCTTTGATGCAATTTGGCCTTCTTAGGAATTAGTTAGTTTTCGTGTTGATTTTTGTCTCTTTTCCGATTTAGTGTTTTGCAAAAAATGTTCTACTCCTCTTTTATATTAATAAGAAAAGCATTTTTGTTTTAATAACGATTCCTTCTGGTTCTCCCTCTCGTTGTGTTTCTGTCAGCCGTTCTAGCAACCTTCTCTTTTATGTGCTTCCCCGTTTCACCGTACTAGTCTTTCCGCGCTTTCGTTCTTATCGTGCCATTCTCTTTCTTACTTACCTGTCACCTTCTCGTTCGAATTCTGAAACGTTTCGTTCCCGTTTCGTTCTCTCACGGACTTCTTCCTTGGATTCGAGGACGAATCCTCTTCATGGGTGGGAGAATGTGATAACCCAAACCGGTCCGATTTTAATTTTTGCCTAAACCGGATCAAAGCCCGTATATAAGCCTAAAGCGAGGGAAAGAAAAACCCTAGTCTCTTTTTTTTCTCCCTCTCTCTTTCTCTTCTCTCACTCGCGGCCGCTCTCTCTCAGCCTCTGCTCGTCGTTGCCAACTCCTCCTTGCCGTCAGCCACCGTCGCAAGTCACCGCCACCGCCGTTTCTCC
>PKML01060571.1:0-30134 GCA_002933935.1 Eutrema yunnanense
AATTAATAAACATGTTTGAATAAAATACTCTCTATAAAATCAGAAAGAGAAACAAAGGTTTGAGATCTGATCTCGGACGAAGGGAAATCAGACTTGTATCTCTCACCAAAATCTCTCTTAAACTAAAGTAAAATAAAGCATAGCCTAAACAAGTGGCTGTAAAATCCTATTTATAACATAAATCACGAGTTGGGGTCTTCTTGTAATTATCAGAGTCTTCTGGGCACTTTTGCAATTCTCCAAAACTTCATAAACAGTCGCGGCCCATGATTTCTCGACTGGTGTCGATCGATACCAGGGGGGTATCAATCGAAGCTTGTCGCTCAGATCGGGCACTTAGTCATCAGACTTCACTTTCGCTCCAGAATGCTCCATAGAACTCCGATATTTCCAATAATACTCCAAATGTGCTAAGACCTGTAAAAGACTCTAAAATACTCCAAAATACTATAAAGACTCTATAAAAAGGACTTATATCATGGCTTAAACAGGGTAAAAACCATGATATATCACCACCAAGTGCTTGTTTTACGTCACGAGCTTGACTGTACGGACGATCAATCCGGATATGAATGAGAGCTTGTACTGAAACGGGCTCCGCAACTTGACATCTCCAGCTTCAGAGTTCTGCTCAACATGTTCTCCACAACCTCTTGTCCTTTCTCTTTCAACTCCGGAGTAAGAAGAACTCTAGCCTTAGAGAATGGCTTCGAAGTTCTTTTGCACTTTATCTTATATTCGACCGAATCTCCATTACACTTCTGAGGAATTAAAGTCACATGGGTAGCACTCTCGACTCTTCTGTTCTTCACCTTCTTCTTTGCCTTAGCCGTTTTGATGTCTTTCTTGGTGATGATAGAAGGACTATCTACAACGTCCATGACAGTTAGCTCATCACAAGGTTCGTCCAAAAGATCAATCATCAATGTTTTTCCTGTGACAACAGTGATGTAAGATATATGCTTGGGAGCTCTTCTAGAAGGGATGGCTTTGTAGGAGACATGTTCGTCAATGTATGAGAACAAGATACTATTACTGGGCGTGTCTATAACTGTACCAACCGTAGCCATGAACGACCTTCCAAGAATCAAAGGCGTAGTAGACCTTGCACTCATCTCCACAACCTGAAAATCAGCAGGAACCAGACAATCTCCTACTTTAACCAGCAAATCAGGGATTGTACCGTATTCAACTCCAGAGATAGAGCATGGACCATCTGAGTAGATCTAATGTCACCAATTTTCAACTTCTCTGCAAGTGCCTTTGATATGACATTGACGCTAGATCCTGAATCAACCAGAGATTCCCTGAATTCAACTCCAGAGATAGAGCATGGAACTGAAAATTTTCCAGGGTCTTCCCTCTTAGTTAAATGATTCATCGGTGGTGGTGTGTTTCTTGCCTTGATGAAAATTGCCTTCATCTCTTCCTCAGTTTCTCTGCAATCTCGGAAGTAGCAATCCAAAGGGCGATTTTCAAAGTCTTCGTCAAAACACATCGATTGGGGAATCCTCCTTACCATCTTCTCAGAAGCGAGCAACTTCTCTACAGTGATGGGTTTCATGAGATGTCTAGGTGGTCTAGGATATGGCATCTTAGGCTTGTAAACACGTTCCTCAATCACCTCCGGTTTCTTCACAATCTATGGTTCAACCTGCGAGGGGTGTCGACCGATACAAGGTTGGTGTCTATCGACACAAGGCTCATGTATCGTTTCTTCAGGTCGGTATCGATCGATATCAGCAGTGGTGTCGGTCGATACCGACGAATCATGTTCGGAATCACCTTCGACAGGGTTTTCGAAATTTCATGCACTTCTTAAGGTGCTTGCATTGACGTATTTGTTATGTGATGAGCCATCTTTACCTTGACAGCTGATGCAGTCTGAGCTACTTGCGTTTCCAGCATCTTCTGATGAGTATTGAGGGCCTCGATCCTTCCACTCAGATCCTTGTACAAAGCATCTATCTTTCCATTGAGATCCAATGTGATCTGTTGCTGTCCTTGAACCAGCTGTTCAAACATAGATTCAATCTTTCTATCTGGGAGCTTAGCAGGTATAGGCTGAAAAGATGAATTTCCGTAGTTTCTGGTAAACCCACTGTTCTGAGATGGTTTCTGACCAAATTGATTCGACCCTCCTTGCTGAGAATTGTTGTTGAAGTTTCAGTTGTTGTTGAATTGATTCCTCTGACCTTGAAAACCAGAACCACCAATATAGTTAACATCCTCTACTTCATCCTCATTGAATACCTCAGCATCTTCAACAAAATGAACAACCTTTGTTGTCATGCCCATCAGAAGATTGTGCATAGAATCCAACTTGGCCTGAACCTCAGCAATCTGTGAACCGTCCATGCTACCAGCTTGCTTCTTGCGCTCAAAGTCTGCATTATTGGTGCTATTGCTAGACGCCAAGTTCTCAATCAGCATATAAGCATCTTCAGGATACCTTGTGTTGAAGTTTCCATTGCTCGAAGCATCCAAAGCCATCTGATACCTCCAATCAATTCCTCTGAAGAAGAAACCCATCAGCTGAACATCAGAGTATACCCGTGATGAGGACAATCTCTCTGATATGATCTGAATCTCGTCCAAACAGCCTTGAACGCCTCAGTAGGGCCTTGAGAAAACTGAGAGATCTTGTTCCTCATATCCTCAGATCGTGCATCATCATAGAAGTTGTTCAGGAAAGCAGTCTTAGTCTCTTCCCAGGTAGTCAGTGATCCAGGAGGTAACTGCTTCAACCAGTAAGTCGCATCTCCACCTAAAGAATAAGGGAAAAACTTGCAGAAGAGGTAATCGTAGGACACTCCATTCCTCTTGATGCTAGTGACCAAATCCTCGAACCTCTCAATATGATCAATGAGATGTTCATTGGAAAGACCATGAAAAGGGTGCTGACCCACAAGAGTGTAGTATGCAGGTTTCAGCTCAAAGTCATTCCTCTGAAAATCAGGAAGACGAATCGCTGATCGATTGGCATAAAACTGATCAGGCATGTTGTACTCACCAATCGTTCTACCACGATTAACCACAACGTTCCCTGCATTCGCGTTTCCATCGACATTCCCAGCGACAACAGGAGCAGGTAGAATGATGTTTCCCTCTCCATCCAATCGTTGTCCTCTCTCATTGCACAACTGACCCTCTTGGTCTCGGTAAGCACCAGCTTCATCTTGAACCATACCCACTAGATTGTTGTTCATCTCTGCTGGCTTCTTTGCTCTTCTGTTTGTGCGTTCCAAAAGTGTTAGCTGCTCGTTTGACAGATCAACTAGCTGAGTGCTCTTGTTCCTTCGGGTTTCACGTATAGGAATATACCTGAAATCAAAAGTCAAGAACCTAAGTAACACAGAAATACGATGAGTATCGACCGACACTGAGTGGTGTCGATCGATATCAACGAAATAAAATGACGAGTATCGACCGACACTGGCTAGTATCGATCAATACCACGAACTTAGTCGAAATTCTCAAACTAAAATCTAATGGCGAATTGAGTCCCCGACAACGGCGCCAAATTTGATAAGCTCAAATTAATACCCTAAAAGTACTAAAGCTTTATCGATTGTAATACTTAGGGATCGAATCCACAGAGACTCACGGAAACACACAATATATTGTATAGATGAAAATTAAGCTAAGTAATCAATAGAATTGAAAGCAATACGTAAATTAAACTGTTGTAAGTTCGATGGGAGAAAGATAGGTTCAGGGTATTTCTCAGGAAATCAATGAATGCAGACAAACTAATTAATCAGGGTTCAGGTTGCGCACGGTTCTTGAACTCAAATCACTAAGGTATAATTAACCAACTCTCGTTGCGAGAGTTATGTAAGCCTAAATCCTAGAATCCTAAATCTCTTTGCGAATCCTAAAGTCTAAACCAGTTTTTAGTTCAAGTTTGATTTGTTCACAAAACAACTAGACCAAATCTCTTTGCGAATAGTTATTTTGCTCACCCTAAGTTCTATCAGGTTTCTCAATTGCACTCTCGCGCCTAATCGATTAACCTAAGATCTAAGTTCTAGGTGATCAATCCATAATTAGCTACGAGAACAACCTAGCATTCAGATTGTGAACCCTTAGTCAACTAATCAACCTAGCATTCAAAAAAATCCCTCATGAGAACCCTAAACCTAACAAGAGATCTACTCAGACATGGAAATTGAAACAATAAACATGTTTGAATAAATCATTGAATAAATAATAAGAAACAGTAACAAGAGGGTTCGAAATCTTCTCTCGGACGAACATAGTTTCAGACTTGTCTCCCTTCCAAAGATCTCTCACAAAACCAAAGTAAAATAAAGCGTAGCCATCAAAGTGGCTGTAAAATCCTAATAAATAATCTAAGTCACATTTTGGGGCTTCTTGTAAATAATAAAGTCTTCTGGGCAATTTTGCAATTCTTCAACTTTTCAACTCTTCATAAAAGTCGAGACTCATGTCTTGCTGCAGTGAGTATCGACCGATACTAGTCAGTATCGATCGATACTGAAGCTTCAAATCGGGTACTCAGCTACACGAACTTCTACTTTGCTCCAAAATGCTCCAGAAAGCTCCAATATCTCCAATTATGCTCCAAATGTGCTAAAACCTGTATAAGACTCTAAAACACTACAAAATAGTAGAAAGACACTATAAAACGGACTTATATCATGGCTTAAAAGGGGTAAAAACCATGATATATCAAGAGTCCTTGCATTTTTGGATCATGTTTTAGGTGCTTTGGAGGAGATTCGAGACACGCGGAGAGAAGACGGAGGCTATACCGATGTCACACGTCGGAGTCGCTCATCGGTATTGAAGTCGGAGGAGTCATACCGATGTCACTTATCGGTATGACTGATCGGTATAGAAATGCAAGCATACGGCACCCGGCTCTTCGCTACGCGCATAAGACTTCCTTGTCTCGCAACGCTCTTGGTGAGACACTTGTTTGCTTACCGAAATTGGGCTTGGAAGACAAAGTCGAAGAAGGCCGCCATTTGTATCAGATGGATCATAACGCCTATTCTCTTGGCAAAGGGCATCAAGGTCCCGGTTAGCGCAAATGAGTGGAGTTCTTTGGATGCGGCCTATCTTTCAAAGACTAGGTTCTTCAAGGGATTTATCGACGGCAAGATAGCTTACAACCTCCAACTCACCGAGACATCTATTGCACAAGTCCTTTTGCCTAATCCCGCGCTCACCAACTTCCATGATCCGAGAACATCATGTTTATTCCTCCCCAAGAGTACATCTACAACTCCACCGCCGATCCGCCAATGCAAGCGTTCCGCAAGAGAGCACAAAGAAGAACCATCACAGATGAATCCCTTGATCTCGACGAGGAGGTGTCAAATGAGTCATCACCCGAAACCGTGTACGGTAGTGAGGGCTACCACTTTGACCCTTATGATAGGGCTATTCCGAACGCGGCTACAAGACACGCTCACCACCAAACTCGCCTCCTCCAACGCATGTGCAAGTGGCAAAACAACAACATGAAGAAGATGGTCAAGACGATCAAGTCTTTAAAGAAGACGTTTAAAGCCATGGGTCGAACCATCAATGAGCTCAAGGATGGAGGTTGCGGAGCGAGTTCCTCAAGGACTGTTGAAGGAGGAGATGTCGCCATAGGCACTACCCTAGCACTTCAAGGAGGAGATACGGAATTGGTCGTGAGTACAAGCCGACCCACGGCCCATGCGGAAAAAGCAACAAAGAGGAGAGCGATGCGGTCCCCGTCTCCCATCTCAAGTAATCCATCTTACTCGATGGGGTCTTCATCCCCATCTCAAAGTTTCTAAGTACGAGTCCAAAACTCTTGTATATATTTTTCTTTTATTTTGAGTCTTGCATTGTCTAGTTTTCTCTTTTTTTTGGTCCTTTCCTTAAGTTTATTTCACACCGAGACGATGAGATTTAAGTTTGGGGGAGGGACCGGTATCTAATGTCATTTGTTTTGTCTTATTTTGAGTTTTGCATTTTGAGTCTCATGCATCTAAGGCATAGAAAAATAACAAAAAAAATTGAAAATTTTGAAAATTGAAACTCAAAAAGAAGTCATTTAGGATGCATTTGCATTTGTACATTGAGTCTAGGATTGCATACTTAGGATTCATTGCATATGCATGGAACAATGATAAATCTTCCTTGTAGAGTAGCACGTTAAGAAATTAATTCAATTCCCTCGTTCGTAGTTGTTTGATGCATTTAAGTGAGAATGAAAGTAAAGATGCACCATTCTTAGTTCTCATGTATCATCATACTTGCCTTGATTGAAGCATGCTTGAGTTGCATCCAACCCCATTTAAGTGATAACCCCAATCTTGATTTGCAAATATTGTGTTTATGCATTTTTGAATGAATTCGTGGATCACATACACATATTTGGATAATCTTTTCCCTTTTTACCACTCTTGTTTATCCAAGTAGCCATATCCCATCATTGGAATGATTTCTCCTACCTTAACCTCAACCTTCTTTCTATCCATTGTTATTAATGAGCGAATTGTGAGGCTTTTTCTTGCGAACAAACTTGGCAAAATGTGTTAGGTTTAGGGCGACAAGAGGGAATTCTCATGTAGATTTAGCTCCATCATCACATAGTTAATCTAGTAATAGGTTAGTTAGGGTGACGGGTATTGGTTCAAGTTTGGGGGAAACGGTTTTGAAACTTGGTGATCGGATATGTGTGGAATGGTAATGTGGATTGGAAAAGATGAAAAAGGAGAAAGGAAAAGGGGGATCAAATTTATATAGATTGGTTGGTGCAAAAAGGAAATAATAAGACTAGCTCTAAGAATAAGATAGCCTAAGGAAAAAGAAGAAAGCCGAAAAGGCCAAGCATCGAAGATGAGAAGAGACGTGAACAAAAATGAAGAAATGAAGAGCTAAGACAAAACAAGGAAGCAGCAAACCATGGCATCAAGGAAGAAGAAGTCGATCCCCAATGAGAGAAGAAAGTGAAGTGAAAGACACAAGAAGCATGTGTGGGTGTGAGAAGGCAAAATGCCTTGGGATGGAAAGGGTAGCTTAGGTTGTGGACACAACGGGTTAGAAGGCTTTAGGTTAGAGACACTCTAGGAATTTGGGTAGATGAGAATTCTTCCGTGTATGCATAGGTTGCCTTTTACCTTTAGCATTTTGCTAAAGTTTGTTCATTCCATGAGAGATCATTGCACTTGATTACTCATGCATGATAATGAGATCACCTTCATCTCATGACCAAACCCTTAGCTGATATGCTCAAATTAATACCCTATTTAGATACTAAAGCAGTAGTTATAGTATAGCTAGGGGTCGAACACAAGGAGTCACAGAAACACACAGTAGATTATATAGATGAGAATCAAGCTAAGCAATTTAGTCGAAACAAAAAGCAATAAACTGTAAACGAGTTGTAAATTCGATGGGAGAAATATAGGTTCAGGGTATTTTTCAGGGAATCTATGAATGCAGATAAACTAACTAACATTATTCAGATTTAGCGCGGTTCTTGAACTCAAATCAATAAGCTATAATTAACCAACTGTCGTTGCGAGAATTATCTTAATCTAAACCTCAGAATCCCAAATCTCTTTGCAAATTCCTAAGAATAAATCAGCTTTAAAGTTCAGGTTTGATATGTTCACAAATCAATTAAACCAAATCTCTTTGCGAATAATCAATTTGCTCACCTAAGGTTCTATCAGGTAATTAATCGCACTTTCGTGCCTAATCAATTATCATAAGATCTATGTTCCAGATTCGTCAACCTAGAATTACCTTTGAACACAAATTAAGGCGAAGAACTAATTCAGATGGTGAATCCTAATAAACTAATCAACCTAGCATTCAGAGAAAACCCTTATAAGAACCCTGAACCTAAAGTGTATCTACTCAGACATGGAGATTGAAAACAACATGATTGAATAGATCATCAAAGAAAACAATAGAAAACAGGAGTTCATAGTTGTCTCTCCAAAAACCAAAAGTAGAATCAAAGTAAAATAAAGCATAGCCAACAAAGTGGCTGAAAAACCTAATTATAATGCTAAAACACGTTCTGGGGCTTTTTGTAAATAATACAGTCTTCTATGGCAATTACGCAATTCTTCAACTCTTGGAAAAGTCACGGGTCGTGTCCGCTGCGATGGGTATCGATCGATACTAGGCAGTATCGATCGATACTGATGCTTATAATCGGGTACTCAGCAACACGAACTTCTGCTTTGCTCCAGAATGCTCAAGAAAGCTCCAATATCTCCAATTATACTCCAAACGTGCTAAAATCTGTAGAAGACTCTAAAAGACTCCAAAATACTAGAAATACTATATAAAACGGAAGTATATCATGGCCTAAAAGGGGTAAAAACCATGATATATCAACTCCCCCAGACTTAGCCTTTGCTTGCCCTCAAGCAAATAGATGACTAAACCAGAGAAAGAGGTTTGAAAACACGGAGACTCACCTATTCAGGAACCATCGCAAAGATCCTTTTCCCAAGCACCCAAATGTCACCTAACCAGTTTTTGATCTAACCACCATGTACTTCTCCGTAGACATTCACAGCTTTTCCAGACTCCACACATTATCTCGGAGCATTGTTCAAATAAAGCCCTCATCGCCAGTTTCATCGCTGCAGCCAATGTTCAAGAACCTTCTAGAGTCTTTACTATACAATATCATGACAAGGAACCATCCAATTTTACACTTTTTGTATCACTTTCTCTCCCCCTGACTTATTTCTTGTTATGTTCCCTTTTTTTTTTTAGATCTGCATATACACATCAAGGTCCGAAACACGAGTATTGATGGTATTTGCCACCGAATCCCCGGTTCTTCCCTCTCTATGTATCAAAGGTTTAGGCGAATAGTGGTATCACGAAGAAATTTCCTAACCTCACTTTCAACCTTTGTGTGATCATTCCCTCATAAGTAGAATAATGAGATCGCTGGAAATTTTCCTAGCCCTCTACTCAGAAGAAAATCATTTCAATCTTGTATGCTCTTATTTATCAACTTATAACTAGGGAGAGAGATACCATTACTTTAAACATATGGGTTCCTTTGTCAGATATGAATGATGAATCAAGCTCTGTAAACACTAACCACATCGATGAAGTGAAAAAATTTGGCTCAGGCTTCAGAAGAACTCTGCTGGAGACATGGATGTATTCTAGTCAACTGGGCAGTCCTTGGATTTTTCATTAGTCGATATAGAGCTGATCCTGTAACACTGGTCACTCAAAAACAAAATCAAAACAACAATTCAAGCACATGATCATCATCTCCAACAAGTTTTGACTCAATAAAATGTTATTTGACTCTATAAAACAGCTGACTCTAAGAAAAACCAACACAATGTCAGCAGACACCTCCCCCAGACTTAAACAACACTGTCCCCAGTGTTATCTAGCCTATAGTAGGTAAAAGAAAACAAAAAAACAGAATAGAACTATGAAAAACAAGAAGTTACCGTGCTGGAACATCTGGTGTCGATCGACACACGGCTTGGTATCGATAGATACCAGGCTTAAGTCGACATGATGAACCGTACATTCGCGATCGGTGTCGACTGATACCAATATGGTATCGATCGATACTCCGGCGATTTCGAGTTTTGCTCCTTGTTTATTCTGACACAAACACATAACGAAAAATAAAAAAGAAAAACGACTCAAAGACAGACTCACCAGTGGGTTGCCTCCCACCAAGCGCTCGTTTAACGTCAGTAGCTTGACTGTAACGCCATTCAGGCTGTGGGTGCATCATCCCAAGGCACTATCTTCCCTGTTGGAATCTCGGCTTTCGCCCAATAGTGTTTCACCCTCTGTCCATTGACAGTAAATTCATCGCCTGTAGGACTAATCAGCACGACAATACCATGTGGTCGGACCTCCTTGATTGTGAATGGACTTGACCAACGAGAACGCAGCTTACCAGGAAACAATTGCAAACGAGAGTTATACAGAAGTACCTGGTTGTTCGGCTCGAAATGTCTGGAGATGATCTTTTTATCATGATAGGCCTTAGTTCTCTCCTTGTACAGCTTCAAGTTCTCGTAGGCGTGGTGCCTAATCTCATCTTGCTCGTTCAGCTGAATCAATCTCCTCTCTGCTGCAGGCCTGATGTCAAAGTTCAGCAACTTCGTCGCCCATGCAGCCTTGTGCTCTATCTCCACTGGAAGGTGACATGCTTTCCCGTACAGCAAGTGGAACGGTGTAGTACCCAGTAGTGTCTTGAAAGCAGTCCTGTAAGCCCATAGCGCGTCATCCAGCTTCTTAGACCAATCTTTCCTAGAAGCACCCACTGTCTTCTCCAAAATTTCCTTGATCTGCCTGTTGGAGACCTCGGCTTGTCCACTGGTCTGAGGGTGATATGGAGTAGCCACGCGATGATTTACACCATACTTCTTCAGCAACCTCTCGAAAATCTTGTTGATAAAGTGAGACCACCATCCCTTATCACAATTTGAGGTACTCCAAATCGAGGGAAAATGATGGTCTTAAACAGCTTAACAACCACCGAAGAATCATTGGTTCTGCTAGCGATCGCCTCCACCCATTTGAACACATAGTCCACATCAACAAGGATGTATCTGTTCTCGTGTGACGAGGGAAAGGGACCCATAAAATGGATGCCCCAGCAATCGAAAACTTCAATCTCAAGGATGAAATTCTGTGGCATCTCATGTCTCTTGCTGATCTTCCCTCTCCGCTGACAGACATCACACTGTGAGATATAAGCATTCGCGTCTCTGAACATAGTAGGCCACCAGAAGCCTGCTTGAAGAACTTTGGACACCGTCTTGAAAGTAGCAAAATGACCAGCATACTCAGATCCATGGCAATGAAAAAGAATTGCTGGCACTTCAGACTCAGCAACGCATCTCCTGTAGATACCATCTGAGCAGTGCTTGTATAGATACGGCTCATCCCAGAAGAACCTTCTCATCTCGCGAATAAACTTCTTCCTAGCATACTTTGTGGGATACCTTGGCTCAGTCTCTACAGCAAGGTAGTTGGCAATGTCAGCGTACCATGGTCGCGCAGGACTAGAGACAGCAGCTAGATAGACATCATAAGAGTCGAAGTGCTCTCCAGGCAAAACAGGTCCAAACCTCGACGGGTATCGGTCGACACTAGGTGAGTATCGATCGATACTGAAAGTCTGCACTAGTGAAAATTGCAGATTTTCGGGACAAAAGTTTTGAAGCTGAGCTTCAATGAAGTAAATACCTTCCTCTGGCAGGAAATCATCAATAGGTATGACTTCATCGACCTTTAATCGTGATAAGTGATCAGCAACACCATTTTCAACTCCTCTCTTGTCCTTGATCTCGATGTCGAACCCTTGGAGAAAAAGAACCCATCGGCATAGACGAGGTTTGAGGTCCTTGTTCTTCAGCAGGTATTTAAGAGCAGCATGGTCTGTGTGAACAATAACCTTGCTCCCAATCAAGTATGACCGAAATTTCTCAAAAGAGAAAACAACTGCAAGCAACTCCTTCTCAGTGGTGTTGTAATTTCCTTGAGCATCATCCAACGTCCTGCTGGCATAGTAAATAGCATGGAGCTTCTTGTCTTTCCTGTGACCCAACACAGCTCCAACAGCAAAATCACTCGCATCGCACATAACCTCAAAAGGTAAACTCCGATCAGGTGGTTGGACAATAGGAGCACTCACCAATTCCTTCTTAATCTCCTCGAAGGCTGCAAGGCAATTAGATGTGAAGTCAAAATTGACTTCCTTACATAACAGGGCTGTGAGTGGGCGTGCGAGCTTAGAGAAATCTTTGATGAACCTCCTGTAAAACCCAGCATGACCAAGGAAGCTTCGAATCTCAGATACAGATCGTGTAGCTTGCAGGCTTGTCATGACCTGAATCTTAGACTTGTCAACTTCGATCCCTGCCTTAGAAACTTTGTGCCCAAGAACGATGCCATCTTGTACCATGAAGTGGCACTTCTCCCAATTAAGAACCAAATGCTTCTCCTCGCATCTTGGAAGTACCTTGCACAAGTTAGCCAGACAATCTTTGAAGGACGATCCATACACTGAAAAGTCATCCATGAAAACAACCATAAACTCCTAAGTCATGTATGTGAAAATCGACATCATGCATCGCTGAAAGGTTGCTGGAGCGTTACATAATCCAAATGGCTTTCTCCTGTAGGCGAATGTGCCATAGGGACATGTAAAAGTCGTCTTTCCCTGGTCCTCTGGATGTATAGGAATCTGGAAAAAGCATGAGTACCCATCGAGAAAACAGTAGTATGGGTGACTTGCTAACCTCTCCAACATCTGGTCAATGAATGGCAATGGGAAGTGATCCTTCCTTGTAGCCACGTTCAGCTTCCTGTAGTCAATACACATCCTGTGACCATTGATCGTCCTCGTAGGGATCAGTTCATCCTTCTCGTTCTTCACCACAGTTATACCTCCTTTTTTAGGCACAACGTGAACCGGACTAACCCAAGAACTATCTGAGATGACATAGATAATCCCTGCTTCCAAAAGTTTCATCACTTCCTTCCTGACCACTTCCTTCATGTTCATATTCAGCCTCCTCTGGCACTCAATCGAAGACTTAGACTCATCCTCCAGGTGAATCCGATGCATGCACAAGTCTGGTGCTATACCTGAAATGTCATCAAGAGAATAGCTAAGAGTTTTGCGATACTTGCGCAGCTTGCTCAGCAGTAAGGCATTCTCTGTGTTGTTCAAAGAAGCATTAACAATCACTGGGTATGTAGAATCAGGGCCAAGAAAACTATACCTCAAATTTGGTGGGAGTGGTTTTAGTTTAACCTTAGGAGCTTTCTCTGTACTCCAATCCCCAAGCCCATCAGCTTGCTTAGAACTCTCGGCCAACTCTCTTTCTGGCCGCAGGGTATCGATCGATACCAGGGGAGTATCGATTGATACTGACGATGCTGAATCGAGCATCTTTGAATATCCAGCAGTATCATCACACAAATCGACCTCTGAAGTGGCTGAACAGACCAATGCTGTCCCTAGTTTATTCTCAGGGTGCATCTCCGGGAAGTACTTCTCTGCTATGTCACTGAAGGTGTCCACATAGAACGTCTGCCCATCGATGGTTGGTCTCTTCATCATCTTTTCCATGTTAAAGGACATCACCAAATCACCGATGTTGAGAGCTATCTGTTCATTCTTGCAATCGATCAAGGCTCCAGCAGTTGCAAGGAATGGTCTGCCTAGGATAAGCGGATCCTTAGGCTCATCATCGTACTTCAGGACGATAAAATCTGTTGGGATCAAGCAATTGCCAATCTTGATTAGGACATCTTCGAGTAGTCCCTCTGGAAGTCGCACTAAGCGATCAGCAAGTACCAGCGAAATCCTTGTAGACTGGAAATCTGTCATCCCAATTCGTTTGGCAACTGAGTGTGGCATAAGGTTCACACTTGACCCAATATCGCAGAGAGCACGCTCGAATCTTTCTGTGAAGATAGTGCAATCCAAAACAAAACTCCCTGGGTCTGGTAGCTTCTTGGGAATTTTGTTGAGTAGAATCGCACTGCACTCAGTTGTAATCATCATGACACCTTCCACAAGGTTCACATTGCTAGAAACCATCTTCTTCATATACCTCCTGAAAGCTGAAGAAGTCTTAATAGCATCAACAAAAGGAAGCTCCACAACCAACTTATCCAACATAGCCTTGCATCTGGCATCCTCCCATTCCTTCTTTGCATCTTAGGAGGCATAGGATAAGGCATCTTGGGTTTATACACCCTCTCCTTGACAATCTCGTGTTCCTTCATGACATGTGTATCATCATCGATCGATACTGGAGGGGTATCGATCGACACACGGGATTTTGGATCCTCTTATCTAAGTGTCGCGACGGGTATCGATCGATACTGGCTGGTATCGATCGACACCGGGGGATTTTCAGAATCCCAATCATCTTCTTCAGCAAGATCGACGAGATTCTCTACAATTGGGCTGGTCTTCACTCATGTAATCACCTCTTTTCCACTCCTCAAGGTGATGGCATTGATGTGTGCCCTTGGATTCTCAGTTTTTCCCGGAAGAAAACCCTCCTGTCTCTTTACAGCTGCTGCTGTCTGAGCGACCTGAGTTTCCAACTTCCTCTGGCTAAGATTGATGGCTTCAATTTTTCCATTTAGCTCAATGTACAGAGAGTCAAACTTCCCATTGAAATCACCTTGCAACTTCTCTTGTCCACGAAGAAGCTGTTCCATCATGAATTCCATCTTATTCTCTGTGGATTTTGGAGAGATGGGTTGGTACGAAGAGTTCCCATAGTTTCGAGTGAAGTCGCTGCTTTGGAGTGGTTTCTGAGCAAGTTGTTTTGCTCCAAAGCCAGATTGGTTTCCTTCAAACTTGTACCCACCTAGCTGGGTATTGTTGTTGAAGTTTCGGTTATTGTTGTACCCAGATCGCTGACCCTGAAAACCAGAACCACCAACGTAGTTAACATCCTCCATTTCATCCTCATCAATATTTTCGACTCCATCAGCAAAGTGTACAGTCTTCAAAGACTTTCTGATTAGAAAATACAGCTTGGCCTGAACTTCAGCAACCTGCTTCTTTCGCTTCGCTCGAAATCAGCATTCTTGGTGCTATTGCTAGACGTCAAGTTCTCAATAACCACAACCGCATCATCTGGATATCTGGTGTTGAAGTTCCCATTACTCGCAGCATCCATACCCATATGGTACCTCCAATCAACTCCTCAGTAGAACGTGCCCAGCAGCTGAACCTGAGTGAACCCATGGTGCGGATAATCTCTCTAATAAGACTTGAAACGAATCCAAGCAGCTTTGAATGCCTCTGTCGAACCTTGAGAAAATTGAGAGATCTTGTTCCTGAGCTCCTCGGATCTCGCATCATCATAGAAATTTTTCAGGAATGCATTATTCGTCTCATTCCATGTAATTAGCGAATCAGGAGTCAACTGCTTCTGCCAATAGGCAGCATCCCCACCAAGAGAGTATGGGAAAAGTTAGTAGAAAAGGAACTCATTGGGCACTACATTGTACTTCAGACTAGTGACCAAATCCTCGAACCTTTCGATATGATCCATGGGGTGTTCATGAGGTAGGCCATGGAAAGGGTTCTGACATACAAGAGCGTAGTACGCATGTTTCAGCTCAAAATCATTCCTCTGAAAAGTTGGGATGCGAATCGCAGCTCGACTGGCATAGAACTGATCAGGTCTGCTGTGCTCACCAAGTGTTCTACCTCGATCAACCCCAGCATTCCCAACGTTGGCTTGCGCAGCTGGCGCGATAATCTGACCAACAACAGCAGGCAGGACAATGACGTTTCCAGCTTCATCAAGTCAATGATATGCTCAAATTAATACCCTAAACAGTAATAAAGCAGTTGCTGCAGTATATCAGGGGTAGAACACAAGAACTCAGAGAAATCGCACAATAGATTGTATAGTTATCAAATCAAGCTAAGCAATTCAAATTAAACAAAAAGCAGTAAGCAGTAAACGAGTTGTAAATCGATGGGAAAGAGATAGGTTCAGGGATGCTTCTCAGGAAATCAATGAATGCAAAATAAACTAACTAATCAGGGTTCAGGTTACACACGGTTCTCAAACTCAAATCACTAGAGTATAATTAACCAACTGTCGTTGCGAAAACTCTCTAAATCTAAACTTCAGAATCCCAAATTTCTTTACAAATCCCTAAGAATAAATCAGCCTTTATTTCAGGTTTGATATGTTCACAAATCAATTAAACCAAATCTCTTTGCGAACAATCAATTTGCTCACCCTAAGTTCTATCAGGTAATTAATCGCACTGTCCTGCTTAATCAATTATCCTAAGATCTAAGTTCTAGGTGATCAATCCAGAATTAGCTTTGAGAACAACTTAAGGCGAAGAACTAATTCAGATAATGAACCCTAAATAACTAATCAACCTAGCATTCAAAGACATCCCTTATGAGAATCTCTAAACCTAACAAGAGATCTACTCAGACATGGAAATTGAATTAATAGACATGTTTGAATAAATGCTCAATAGAAAATAAGAAAGAGTAACAAAAGGGTTCGAAATCTTCTCTCGACGAACAGAGTTTCAGACTTGTCATCCTTGAAAAGCTCTCTCACAAATCCAGAATAAAATTAAGCGTAGCCAACAAAGTGGCTGTAAAATCCTATTAAATAACCTAAATCACGTTTTGGGCCTTCTTGTAAATATTAAAGACTTCTAGACCAAGTTGCAATTCTTCAACTCTTCATTAAAGTCGCGGGTCGTGTCTGCTGTGATGAGTGTCGATTGATACCCCCTGGTATCGATCGATGCTCGACGTGAAATAGGGTACTCAGCAACACGAACTTCAGCTTTGCTTTACAATGCTCCAGAAAGCTCCAATATCTCCAATTATGCTCCAAACGTGCTAAGACCTGTAAAAGACTCTAAAACACTACGAAATAGTAGAAAGCCTCTATAAAACGGACTTATATCATGGCCTAAAAGGGGTAAAAACCATGATATATCAACTCTCCCAGACTTAGCATTTGCTTGCCCTCAAGCAAAACAGAAAACTAAACCAGAGAAAGAGGTTTGAAAACGCGGAGAATCACCTATTCAGGAACCATCGCAGAGATCCTTTTCCCAAGCACCTAAATGTCACCTAACCAGCTTTTGATCTAACCACCATGTACTTCTCCGTAGACATTCGCAGCTTTTCCAGACTCCAAACATTATCTCGCAGCATTGTTCCAATAAAGCCTTCATCACCAGTTTCATCACTGCAGCCAATGTTCAAGAACCTTCTAGATTCTTTACCATACAATATCATGACAAAGAACCATCCAATTTCACACTTTTTGTATCACTTTCTCTCCCCCATATTTATTTCTTATTACGTTCTCTTTTTTTTTTAGATCTGCATATACACATCAAGGTCCGAAAGGCGAGTATTGATGATGTTTGCCACCGAATCTCCGATTCTTCCCTCTCTATGTATCAAAGGTTTAGGCGAATAGTGGTATCACGGGAAATTTTCCTAACCTCGTTTTCAACCTTTGTGTGATCATTCCCTCTTAAGTAGAGTAATGGGATCGCTGGAAATTTTCCTAGCCCTCTACTCAGAAGAAAATCATTTCATCTTTTATGCTCTTATTTATCAACTTATAACATGGGAGAGAGATACCATTACTTTAAACATATATGGGTTCCTTTGTCAGATATGAATGATGAATCAAGGTCTGTAAACACTAACCACATCGATGAAGTGCAAAAATTTGGCTCAGGCTTCAGAAGAACTCTGTTGGAGACATTGATGTTTTCTAGTCAACTGGTCAGTCCTTGGATTTTTCATTACTCGATCTAGAGCTGATCCTGCAACACTGGTCACTCAAAAACAAAATCAAAACAACAATTCAAGCACAGGATCATCATCTTCAACAAGTTTTGACTCAATAAAACGTTTTTGACTCGATAAAACAACTGACTCAAAGAAAAACAAACACAATGTCAGCAGACACCTCCCTAGACTTGAACAACACTGTCCCCAGTGTTATCTAGCCTTGAGTAGGTAAAAGAAGACAAAAAGAACAAAATAGAATTAAGAAAAACAAGAAGTTACCGTGCTGGAACATCTGGTATCGATCGACACACAGCCTGGTATCGATCGATACCAGGCTTAAATCGACATGATGAACCGTACATTCGCGATTGGTGTCGACCGATACCAATGTGGTATCGATCGACACTCAGCCGATTTCGAGTTTTGCTCCTTGTTTATCGTGACACAAACACATAACAAAAAATAAAAAGAAAAATGACTCAAAAGCAGACTCACCAGTGGGTTGCCTCCGACCAAACGCTTGCTTAACGTCATTAGCTTGACTGTAACGCCCTTCAGGCAGGATAAGAATGCGAGCTTGCACCAAAACAGGCTCTACAACTTGACCTCGCTATCTTCAGAGTTTTGCTCAACATACTCTCCACAAACTCTTTTCCTTTCTCTTTCAGCTCAGAAGTAAGAAGAACTCTAGCCTTAGAGAATGGTTTCGAGGCTTCTTTGCACTTCACCTTGTACTCAATCGAGTTTCCATCATAGTTCTGAGGGATTAAAGTGACATGGGGATCCTCGACTCTTTTGCTCTTCACCTTCTTCTTTGTTGCCTTAGCCTTCTTGACAACTTCCTTGGGGATGCTGGGCGGTTCAACCAAATCGTCTATGACAGTTGGCTCGTCAGGAGGCTTTTCCAAAAGATTAACTGCTAATGTCTCTCCTATGACAACTTCAATGCAAGATACACGTGTGGGAGTTCCTCTAGTAGGTATGGCATCATAGTAGACATCTCCGTCAATGTAAGAGAAAGAGATTCTCTTATTAGGTGTGTCTATGATCGCGCCAGTAGTAGCCATAAACGGCCGTCCCAGGTGCAAAGACACTTCAGATCCTTCGCTCATCTCCACAACCTGAAAATTAGTGGGCACCAGACAATCTCCTACTTTGATCATCAAATCAGAGATTGTACCATATGGAATTGAGGTTGAAGAGTTCGCGAATGTGATAGATGTCGTGGGAGATCGAATATCAGCTGTCAACCGCTCTGCAATTGCCCTTGACATGACATTGACACTAGCCCCTGAGTCAACGAGAGACTCTTTAAACTCGACTCCAGAGATAGAGCATGGTACCGCGAATTTCATGGGTCTTCCCTCTGTGTCAACTGCCGCAGAGGTAGTGACTTGCGTCTTGCCTCGATAAAGAGTGCCTTAATTTCTTCCTCAGTTTCTCTGCAATCTTTGAAGTGACTTAGCAGAGGCCAGCCCTCTAGAGCTTCTTCAAAAGTGAACGAGTGGGGTATCCTTCGTACTCTCTTCTCAAAGCCAAGCAGCTGCTTTGGAGTGATGGGGTCTCTGAGATGTTGAGGAATAGAATTCAGCTTCTTGGGCTTGCGAACTCTTTCTTCAATCAACTCAAGCGTTTTCATAGTTTCTGGGTCGATCTGCGAGGGGTATTGACCGGCACCAGGTAGGGTATCGATCGATACTCTCGCTCTTGAATCGTCCCTAGCAGATATATCATCATTAAAAGGAGGCTCCACAACCGATTTATCCAACAAAGCTTTACATCTGGCATCCTCCCATTCCTTCTTTCTCATAATACGAGGCATATGATAAGGTATTATGGGTTTGTACACCCTCTCCTTGAAAATCTCAGCCTTCTTCTCGACATGCGTCTCAGCATCGATCGATACTGGAGGGGTATCGATCGACACATGTGATTTTCCATCCAATCGTGCAGGCGTATGGACTGGTATCGATCGATACTGGCTGGTATCGATCGATACCTGCGCGATTTCAGAATCCCAGTCGTCATCTTCAACAGCATCGTCGAAGATTCCTGCATCAAAACCCTCTTCTACCACTGCAGTGGCTTCTTTAGCACTTCCTATGGTGATTGAATTGACGTGTGCTCTTGGATTCTTAGTTTTCCCTGGAAGAAAACCTTTTTATCTTTTCACAGCTGTTGCTGTCTGAGCGACCTGAGTTTCCAGCTTCCTCTAGCTAAGATTGATGGCTTCGATTTTCCAATTCAGCTCAATGTACAGAGAGTCAAACTTCCCATTGAAGTCACCTTGCAACTTATGATGTCCCTGAAGAACCTGTTCAAGCATGGATTCCATCTTATTCTCTGTGGACTTTGGAGAGATGGGCTGGTACGAAGAGTTCCCATACTTGCATTTCCCATACTTGCGAGTGTTGTTGTTGAAGTTTCGGTTGTTGTTGTACCCAAATTGTTTACCCTGAAATCCAGAACCACCAACGTAGTTAACATCCTCCACTTCATCTCCACCGATATTATCGACTCCATCAGCAAAGTGTACAGTCTTCTTAGTCTTCCCGATCAGAAAATCCAGCTTGGCATGTACCTCAGCAATCTGCGATCCATTAACTCTTCCAGCTTGCTTCTTCCGCTCGAAATCAGCATTCTTGGTGCTATTACTAGACGCCAAGTTCTCAATCAACACAACCGCATCATCTGGATACCTGGTGTTAAAGTTCCCATTACTCGCAGTATCCAAAGCCATCTGGTACCTCCAATCGATCCCTTTGTAGAAAGTACCCAGCAGCTGAACCTGATTGAACCCATGGTGCGGACATTCTCTCTTATAAGACTTGAAACGGATCCAAGCAGCTTTAAGTGCCTCTGTTGGAACTTGAGAAAATTGAGAGATCTTGTTCCTTAGCTCCTCGGATCTCGAAGCATCATAGAAATTGATCAGGAATGCATTATTCGTCTCCTCCCATGAAGTTAGCGAACCAGAAGCCAACTGCTTCAGCCAATAAGCAGCATCCCCACTAAGAGAGTATGGGAAAAGTTTGCAGAAGAGGAACTCATTGGGCACTCCATTGTACTTCATACCAGTGACCAAATCTTCGAACCTCTCGATATGATCCATGGGGTGTTCTTGAGATAGGCCATGGAAAGGATTCTGACTCACAAGAGCGTAGTACGCAGATTTCAGCTCAAAATCATTCCTTTGAAAAGTTGGGATGCGAATCTGATATATCATGGTTTTTACCCTATTTAGGCCATGATATAAGTCCTTTTTATAGAGTCTTTCTAGTATTTTGTAGTCTTTTAGAGTCTTTTACAGGTCTTGGCACGTTTGGAGGATTATTGGAGATATTGAAGATTATGGGAGCACTTTGGAGCAGAAGCTGAAGTCGTGTTGCTGAGTATCTGTTTTCACGGCCAGTATCGATCGATACCCCCTGGTATCGATCGATACCCATCGCAGCAAGACACGACCCGCGAGTTTTATCAAGATTTGAAGAATTACAAAAGTGCCCAGAAGTCTTTGATATTTACAAGAAGACCCCAAGTCGTGATTTAGGTTATAAATAGGAGTTTTAAGCCATCTGTTTAGGCTATGCTTTATTTTGCTTAAGTTTAAGAGAGATTTTGGTGAGAGATACAATTCTGATTTCCCTTCGTCCGAGATCAGATCTCAAACCTTGTTTCTCTGTTTGATTTTATATAGAGTATTTATTCAAACATGTTTATTAATTTAATCTCCATGTCTGAGTAGATCTCTTGTTAGGTTTGGGGATTCTCATTAGGGATTTCTTTGAATGCTAGGTTGATTAGTTATTTAGGGTTCATAATCTGAATTAGTTCTTCACCTTAGGTTGTTCTCAAAGCTAATTCTAGATTGATCACCTAGAACTTAGATCTTAGGATAATTGATTAGGCACGACAGTGCGATTAATTACCTGATAGAACTTAGGTTGAGCAAATTGATTATTCGCAAAGAGATTTGGTTTAATTGATTTGTGAACATATCAAACCTGATATTAAAGCTGATTTAGACTTTAGGATTCGCAAAGAGATTTGGAATTCCTAGGATTTAGATTTAGATAGTTTTCGCAACGAGAGTTGGTTAGCTATATTTTAGTGATTTGAGTTCAAGAACTGCGCTAAATCTGAATCCTGTTAGTTAGTTTATCTGCATTCATTGATTTCCTGAGAAAAACCCTGAGCCTATATTTCCCTGATTGATTTACAACTGTTTAATTTCTGCACTGTTTTTAATTACATTCGTTTGGCTTAGCGTAATTCGACACTTCATAATCTATTGTGTGATCTCTGTGAGTCTTCTGTGGTTCGACCCCTAGCTTTACTATAACAACTGCTTTAGTACTTTAGGGTATTAAATTGAGCATATCAATTTTGGCGCCGTTGCCGGGGACTCAATTCGCCATTAGATTTTAGTTTAGAATTTCGACTAAGTTCGTCGGTATCGATCGATACTCACTAGTATCGGTCGATACTCCGGCGATTTCTTTGTTGGTATCGATCGACACCACTTGGTATCGATCGATACTCAACGTATTTTTCTGGTTACTTACGTTCTTGATCTTAGTGTTTTGTTTGCAGGTGTATACCTGTTCGTGAAACCAAGAGTAACAAGAGCACACAGCTAGTGGAACTGTCATTGGAACAGCTAGCACTTGTGGAACGCACAAACAGAAAGACCAAGCAAACATCAGGGATGAACAATCCTGTGGTTTTAAGAGCTGATGAAGCTGGGATTCTGAGAGACCAAGAGGGTCATGTGTGTAATGAGAGAGGGCATCGACTCGATGAGGCTGGAAACGTCGTTGCCCCTGCTGCTATTATTGAGATTGTCGCGCCAGCTGGGCGCGCCAACGTTGAGAATGCTGTGGTTAATCGTGGAAGAACGATTGGTGAGTACAACAGGCCAGAGCAGTTTTTCGCCAATCGATCAGCGATTCGTCCTCCTGCTTATGAGAGGAATGACTTCGTGCTGAAACCTGCTTACTACACTCTAGTAGGACAGCATCTCTTCCATGGTCTTCCTCATGAACACCCAATGGACCATGTAGAGAAGTTCGAGGACTTGGTCACTAGCATCAAGAGCAATGGAGTGTCTTACGACTATCTCTTCTGCAAGCTCTTCCCCTACTCTCTGGGTGGAGAAGCTACTTACTGGCTGAGGCAGCTATCTCCTGGATCGCTAACTAATTGGGAGGACACCAAGAGAGCCTTCCTGATTAACTTCTACGATGATGGAAGATCTGAAGATCTGAGAAATAAAATCTCCCAATTTTCTCAAGGACCTACTGAGGCGTTCAAGGCTGCTTGGACAAGATTCAGATCGTATCAGAGAGATTGTCCACATCATGGATACTCTGATGTGCAGCTGCTGGGTATCTTCTTCAAGAGTAGACTGGAGATATCAGATGGGTCTGGACTCTTCGAGCAATGGTAACTTCAACACCAGATATCCTGAATGCTATTGTGCTAATTGAGAACTTTGCCTCTAGTAGTAGCACCAAGAGCACAGATTTCGAGCGCAAGAGGCTGGCTGGTAATCAGGATGGGTCGCAGATCGATGAGGTTAAAGCTCAGCTGGATTCTATGCACAGTCTTCTGCTGGGAAAGACAACAAAGGCCGTCCACTTTGCTGCTGAGAATGAAGTGGAAGATTGTAACTACGTTGGTGGTTCTGGTTTTCAGGGTCAGAGATCTGGGTACAACACCAATCGAAACTTCACCAACTACGGTCAGCAAGGAGGGTACCAATCCCCACCACCCAAAGCTCCTGAGAACAAGATTGAAGCTATGTTTGAAACGCTCGTTCAAGGACAGCAGCAAATCACAGTGAACTTCAATGGTAAGATGGACACCATGTACTCCGATTTGAGTGAAAGGATCGATGCTCTAAAAACGAGCCACAGGATGCTGGAGACGCAAGTAGCTCAGACTGCAACAAATTCCAAGGGAAAGGCGGTTCAATCACACAATGCACACGTCAATGCCATCAGCTTACGTGCAGAAAATCTCGAAGCCGTTCCTGAAATCGCACAAGCATCGATCGATACTCCCCAGTATCGATCGATACCAGCCCAGACGTCTGCTNTTGCACTCTCGTGCCTAATCAATTATCCTAAGATCTATATTCTAGGTAGCTAATCTAGAATAAGCTATGAATACAACCTAAGCGAAGAACTATAATTCAGATGGTGAATCCTAAAAGATATTTAACCTAGCATTCAAAGAAAACCCTTGTGAGAAAACCCTAAACCTAAGGTGGATCTACTCAGACATGGCAATTGAATCAAAAGACATGTTTGAATAAATCATCAATAGAATAATAAAGGTTCTTGAGATCTGATCTCGGACGAAGGGAAATCAGACTTGTCTCAAAACCAAAGTAATAAAAAGCATAAAAAGGCATATCCTAAACAGGTGGCTTAAAACTCCTATTTATAACCTAAATCACGACTTGGGGTCTTCTTGTAAATATCAAAGACTTCTGGGCACTTTTGTAATTCTTCAAATCTTGATAAAACTCGCGGGTCGTGTCTTGCTGTGAAAACAGATACTCAGCAACACGACTTCAGCTTCTGCTCCAAAGTGCTCCCATAATCTTCAATATCTCCAATAATCCTCCAAACGTGCGAAGACCTGTAAAAGACTCTAAAAGACTACAAAATACTAGAAAGACTCTATAAAAAGGACTTATATCATGGCCTAAAAAGGGTAAAAACCATGATATATCTGAATCGCAGATCGATTACCATATAACTGATCAGGTCTGTTGTGCTCAGCAAGTGTTCAACCTCGATCAACCCCAGCATTCCCAACGTTGGCTTGCGCAGCTGGCGCAACAATATGA
This sequence comes from Eutrema yunnanense, assembly GCA_002933935.1. Classification (NCBI taxonomy): domain Eukaryota; kingdom Viridiplantae; phylum Streptophyta; class Magnoliopsida; order Brassicales; family Brassicaceae; genus Eutrema; species Eutrema yunnanense. The sequence continues at coordinate 24,162 of PKML01060571.1, forward strand.
CCAACAACAGCAGGAGGGACAATGACGTTTCCAGCTTCATCAAGTCGCTGCCCTCTCTCATTGCACACTTGACCCTCTTGGTCTCTCAAGACTCCAGCTTCATCAGCTCTTAAAACCACTGGGTTGTTCATCCCTGATGTCTGCTTTGTCTTTCTGTTTGCGCGTTCTAAACGTGCTAGCTTCTTTAACGATAGATTGACTAGCAGAGTGCTCTTGTTTCTTCTGGTGTCACAATTAGGCATGGACCTGAAAACAAACCACTAGACAAGGCACCTAAGAAACCAAAAAAATACGTTGAGATTCGACCGACACTGATGGTATCGATCTATATCAACAAAGAAATCCCCTACGTATCGACCGATACTAGGTAGTATCGATCGATACCGACGAACTTAGACGAAACTTGACAGCTAAAATCTAAAGGAGAAAGAGAGTCCCCGGCAACGGCGCCAAATTTGATATGCTCAAATTAATACCCTAAAAAGTACTAAAACAGTTGCTGCAGTATATCAGGGGTCGAACACAAGAACTCAGAGAAATCGCACAATAGATTGTATAGTTATCAAATCAAGCTAAGCAATTCAGATTAAACAAAAATCAGTAGACAGTAAACGAATTGTACATCGATGGGAAATAGATAGGTTCAGGGATGCTTCTCAGGAAATCAATGAATGCAAAATAAACTAACTAATCAGGATTCAGGTTACGCACGGTTCTCGAACTCAAATCACTAGAGTATAATTAACCAACTGTCGTTGCGAAAACTCTCTAAATCTAAACTTCAGAATCCCAAATTTCTTTGCAAATCCCTAAGAATAAATCAGCCTTAATTTCAGGTTTGATATGTTCACAAATCAATTAAACCAAATCTCTTTGCGAATAATCAATTTGCTCACCCTAAGATCTAAGTTCTAGGTGATCAATCCAGAATTAGCTTTGAGAACAACCTAAGGCGAAGAACTAATTCAGATAATGAACCCTAAATAACTAATCATCCTAGCATTCAAAGAAATCCCTTATGAGAATCCCTAAACCTAACAAGAGATCTACTCAGACATGGAAATTGAATCAATAAACATGTTTGAATAAATGCTCAATAGAAAATAAGAAAGAGTAACAAAAGGGTTCGAAATCTTCTCTCGACGAACAAAGTTTCAGACTTGTCTCCCTTGAAAAGCTCTCTCACAAATCCAGAATAAAATAAAGCGTAGCCAACAAAGTGGCTGTAAAATCCTATTAAATAACATAAATCACGTTTAGGGCCTTCTTGTAAATATTAAAGACTTTTGGACCAAGTTGCAATTCTTCAACTCTTCATTAAAGTCGCGGGTCGTGTCTGCTGTGATGAGTGTCGATCGATACCAGGGGGTATCGATCGATGCTCGACGTGAAATTGGGTACTCAGCAACACGAACTTCAGCTTTGCTTCACAATGCTCCAGAAAGCTCCAATATCTCCAATTATGCTCCAAACGTGCTAAGACCTGTAAAAGACTCTAAAACACTACGAAATAGCAGAAAGACTCTATAAAACAGACTTATATCATGGCCTAAAAGGGGTAAAAACCATGATATATCAGTCCCTGCCCTCTCTCATTGCACACTTGACCCTCTTGGTCTCTCAGAACTCCAACTTCATCAGGTCTTAATACCACTGGGTTGTTCATCCCTGATATTTGCTTTGTCTTTCTGTTTGTGCGTTCTAAAAGTGCTAGCTGCTCCAAAGACAGTTCAACTAGCTGAGTTCTCTTGTTCCTTCAGGTTTCACGATTAGGCATACACCTGAAAACCAGAGTCAGACACGTAAGTAACAAAAAAAAAACGCGATGAGTATCGATCGATACCAAGTGGTGTCGAGTATTGATCGATACCAAGTGGTGTCGATCGATATCAACAAAAAGAAAACGACGAGTATCGACCGATACTAGATAGTATCGATCGATACCGACGAACTTAGTCGAAACTCGACAGCTAAAATCTAATGGCGAAATTGAGTCTCCGGCAACGGCACCAAATTTGATATGCTCAAATTAATACCGTAAAAAGTACTAAAGCAGTTGCTGCAGTATATCAGGGGTCGAATACAAGAACTCAGAGAAATCGCACAATAGATTGAATAGTATCAAATCAAGCTAAGCAAATAAGATGAAACGAAAACGATAAGCAGTAAACGAGTTGTAAATTCAATGCAGAGAATATAGACCTAGGGTATTTCTTAGGAAATCAGTGAATGCAGACTAACTAATCAGGGTTCAGGTTATGCACGATTCTAGAACTCAAATCACTAAAGTATAACTAACCAACTGTCGTTGGAGAATTATCTAAATCTAAACTTCAGAATCCCAAATCTCTTTGCAAATTCCTAAGAATAAATCAGCTTTAATTTCAGGTTTGATATGTTCACAAATCAATTAAGTCAAATCTCTTTGCGAATAATCAATTTGCTCACCTTAGGTTCTATCAGATTACTCAATTGCACTGTCGTGCCTAATCGATTAACCTAAGACCTAAGTTCTAGGTGATCAATCTAGAATTAGCTTTGAGAACAACCTAAGGCGAATAACTAATTTAGATTATGAACCCTAACAATAAATCAGCCTAGCATTCAAAAAAATCCCTATGAGAAAACCCTAAACCTAAAGTAGATCTACTCAGACATGGAGATTGAAGCAATAAACATGTTTGAATAAATCATCAAATAAATAAAAATAGTAATAAGAGGGTTCGAAATCTTCTCTCGGACGAACAGAGTTTCAGACTTGTCTCCCTTCCAAAGCTCTCTGACAAATCCTGAATAAAAATAAAGCGTAGCCAACAAACTGGCTGTAAAATCCTATTAAATAACATAAATCACGTTTTGGGCCTTCTTGTAAATATTAAAGTCTTCTGGACCAAGTTGCAATTCTTCAAATCTTCATAAGTCGCGGCCCGTATCTTGCTGTGGAGAAGTATCGATCGATACTAGGCAGTATCGATCGACACTGATCGTGAAATCGGGTACTCAGCAACACAAACTTCTGCTTTGCTCCAAAATGCTCCAGAAAGCTCCAGTATCTCCAATTATGCTCCAAACGTGCTAAAACCTGTAAAAGACTCTAAAAGACTCTAAAATACTAGAAAGACTCTATAAAACGGACTTATATCATGGCTTAAAAGAGGTAAAAACCATGATATATCACTTAGCCCGACCGGGCTCGGGCTAGCCCGAAAAGCCCGGAACTTTACATTTTAATTAGTTAGAGATTTTATTTAAACATTTATCTTTATAAAAATAATAATTTGGAAAAGGTTCTATATGTACCATTATCATTCATCCATATTTACTTCATATTTTTAAAATCATTATATATAGACTTTCAATGACATTTCTATATGATTTATACATGTCAAAACTTAATATTATTTTATGTTTTTTTATCTGTACCTCTTGATGGCGATGAGGATTTAGAAGACGATGAAGGAGATTCTAATCTAAACTATACTACCTAGATTTGAAGTGTTTTGATTCTATGTTTTATTTGATAATACAATATATTTGAATTTTGTTTTGTTTTTTTGGTCAAACTTTTGCTTTTAAATTTAATTAGATTTGATATAATACATTTCAATTTAGATTTATTTTGATAAATATTTTTTTAAATTATTTTTCATTTGAGAATTGTGAATATTTTGTGTTTGTAAAGAAAAGCCCGAAAAAGCCCGAAAAGCCCTGTTTGGGCCGGGCCGGGCCGGGCTTTGGCATATAGGCCCGATTGTTTTTCGGGCCGGGCCGGGCCGGGCTCAAATATATGCGGGCTTTACGGGTTTTGGGCCGGGCCGGGCCGGGCTAGCCCGATTGACATCCCTAACCGAGCTACAATACCGAGGAGTGACCTCAGTATTCATCGACGGAGCATCAAGGCATTTCCCCTCAGTATCGACGTCATTGCTCGGTACCCCTCATCGGTACACAATCCCAGGTTCAATACTGAGGTGTTGTACCGATGAGTGACCTCGGTATTGACCCTCAGAACACTTTTTATCCATTTAAACTAGGTCGATCCGGTTCGTCATTATTCTCTATTTAAGCCCAAAAACCTAATTTTGATTTTGATGGGCTAAGTCTTTTCTTAAGCAAAAACCCTCTCTAAGAGTGATTTGTAAGAGATTGATCCTTTTGATTTATGCAATTTGAGTATTGTTTTCTTGATTGAATCTATCTATCTTCTATTTTCTAATCATCCAATCATCTTGATCATGAGTTTTAACTTTTCTTTTATTGGATTTGTTGGAACCATGATGATTAGTGAGTAGTTCTTAGAGTTTGAGGATGGGTTAGAGTTAGGATGATTCCAAGATTAATTTATGATGTTTAGGGTTAGATATTCTTATATCCCTTCTTGTTTAGTGTTCTTAAAACTAGATCTAGCTTGAGAAAGTGGGTGTAGATCATAAGGCATTTCATGAACACCAAGTGTTTGATGAAATCCCTTGATGAACTAAACAAGAGATTTATGCTCCTAGCCTATGATAATAGTTGTCTAGGGTGTATCTTTGGTTGATCTTATTTATATAAACTTAATGCTTGCTAATCAATGATCCACAAATGAGAGTTTGTTAATGGATTAAGTGATTAGCATAATGATTAATTACTTGAAAGAGAATTTGTCAAGTTAAGGGTCTTATGCCTATGGATTAGCTTGCTTGTTCATTGAGCATCATGAATTGGAACTTGGATCATCTAAAATCGATTACCCAATCCTTAGATTCGCTTATATCTCTTGCATTACACTTGTGTAGTTTGCTATCTCTCTTCCTTTATTTAAGTTGCTAGATTCATTAGCTAAACAACAACCTTTTCATACTTGCTTAACTCAATTAGTACTTTGTATTCTTGGTGTTTGGAATTAAACCCATTGGATTTGATACCTCTTATACTATTTGTATATTGAGTAATTGGTCTCAAAGATTTGCAAAAAGTCTACTATCAGGCAACATATCAATTTCGGTAAATCTTCTTTACAATTCGATCACACGGTTGATGTGATGGTACAAAATGAGGTTCAGCAAACACTAGGAATTGCTACCATCGGCGGCATGGGCTCGTAACTAGGCCTTCCAGAGAGTCTCAGAGGTGCCAAAAGTAAGATCTTTAACTTTGTAACAGAGAGGCAGCAAAATCGAATTAACGGATTGACATCAAGATTTCTATCAAAAGGGGGAAAGAAGTTTTAATCAAATCCACGGTATCAGCAATGCCAACCTTCGTTATGTCTTGTTTTAGGTTACCCAAGTCCATAACCGCAAAATTAACTAGTGCGGCGGCACGGTTCTGGTGGAGCTCAAACGGAGATTCAAAAAGAATGCATTGGATAGCATGGAAGAAACTGTCGAAGTAAATCGGAGGGAGGCTTGGGTTTTCGGGCGGTCGAGGACTTTAACACAGCACTATTGGCCAAACAATTATCACTACAAGAAAACAGGGGTATTTCCGACGGCCAAATCCGTCGGAAATCCATCGGAAAATGCCTTTTCTGACGGATTTCCGACGGATTTAAGCTGTCGGTTACAGTTCGTCAGAAAATTTCCGACGGATTTCCGACCGCTTTATTTCCGACGGATTTTCCGACGGATATTCGGTCGGGGAAAGCCGTCGGAAATCCGTCGGATTTTCGTCGGAATAATCCGACGGATTTCCGACGGATTTCCGACGGATATATTACCGACAGCATTTCCGACGGATGGCGATCGGATGAATTTGTCGGAAGTCTGTCAGGAAACCGTCGGAAATATATCCGACGGAGTTCCGACGGTAACTATTTCCGACGGTTTTCCGACGGATAATTTGATCGGAAGTTGTCTCGAAGTCCGTCGTTTCTTCGTCGGAAAGAAAATCCGTCGGAAGTCCGTCGTAAACTTATTCCGACGGATTTCCGACGGAATTGCGACGTATTTTGAATTTTATTTTGAATTTTTGTTTTTTTGTTTTTTTGTT
>PKML01060571.1:35849-48317 GCA_002933935.1 Eutrema yunnanense
GATGGTATACTTTCACGAAATGCATCGTTCACCATCTGAACATGACCTACAGTACTTTGTACTTCCATTGCGGGTTCTTCTAAGCTAGTGTTATCCCCAATATAATGTTCACTAGTACTAGCATAATTATCCACCATTGTATCATTCTCTCCATGATAATACCAAATCTTGTAACCCGGCATAAACCCATGACAATACAAGTGTGACCATACTTCATCTATTACGATAAATCTACGATTCCCACAATTGGTACAAGGGCAATAGATTTTACCGGTTTTTTTTGCTTTCTTCTGCATACCCGCAAATGCCATGAATTCCTGTAGACCTTCTTTGAATTCCTCCGTAACTAGGCCCGTATCCGGAATTTGATGAGGCTTGTCCATCCATGATCGAAAATAATTATTAGGATTTGAAGAAGACATTTTCGTAATTGAATATAAGATAAGAGAGATTTGTTTTTGTTGTGGTTATAAATGAAGCGTGGATACGTTTATATAGGGAAAATTTTATGTATTTTCCGACGGATTTCCGACGGATCTAAAGTAGATATTATCGATGTCGGCAACAATGTCGGCAACCATGTCGGCAAAGTCACCTTCTGTCGGAAATCCGTCGGAAATACGTCGGAAATCCGTCGGAAAGCCGTCGGAAATGTCCGACGGATGGGAGTCGTCGGAAATCCGTCGGCAGTATGTCGGCAACATCGAATTGCTCGGAAAGTCGTCGGCAGTATGTCGGAAGTCCGTCGGAAATACGTCGGAAATCCGTAGGAAATCCGTCGGAAAGCCGTCGGAATTTCCGAAGGATGGGAGTCGTCGGAAATCCGTCGGCAGTATGTCGGCAACATCGAATTGCTCGGAAAGTCGTCGGAAATCTGTCGAAAAGTGTCCGACGGATTATGGTCGTCGGAAAGTCGTCGGAAATTCCGACGGATTTCCGACGGGTTCACGTTTCCGACGGAATTCCGACGGATTTCCGACGAATTACTTATCCGTCGGAAATCCGTCGGAAAGCCGTCGGAAATTTCCGACGGAATTTTAGCCGTCGGAATTTCCGTCGGAAACACCCCTGTTTTCTTGTAGTGTATGGAGGTTAATGGATAAACCGGATTCTTTGTTTGCAAGGTGTGGATCGGAAAATGAAACTATCAATCATGTCCTTTTCGAATGTCCTTCGACATTACAAACATGGGCACTTTCAAAGATTCCAACACCTCCGGGTGTTTTCCCAATGTCATCGGTCTTTGCTAATTTTGATCATCTTTTTTGGCGGCTTACTCCAAATAATTCGGATAATAGTTTTCCATGGATTGCGTGGTACATTTGGAAAGGGAGAAATGATAATGTTTTTTTTAATGTGGATAGATGTCCATAAGACATACTACAGCAGGCGGAAACCGAGGCCATGTCTTGGAAAGCGGCACAGAACAGTGACCCATATGTGATAATTCAAAACTTTACCCCTTCTCTGGTAATTCCGATATATGACGGTTGGCGATGTAATGTTGATGGATCTTGGAAGGAGACCGATAGTTTTTCCGGAATAGGTTGGTATTGTTATCAGGAAGGAGTCGAAGGAACTATAATGGGAGCGAGGAATCTGCGAAGAAGAATATCCCACCTACACACTGATATGCTTAAATTAATACCCTAAACAGTACTAAAGCAGTTGCTGCAGTATATCAGGGGTCGAACACAAGAACTCAGAGAAATCACACAATATATTAAATAGAATCGAATCAAGCTAAGCAGTTCAGATTAAACAAAAAACAGTAAGCAGTAAACGAGTTGTAATTCGATGGGAAAGAGATAGGTTCAGGGATATTTCTCAGGAAATCGATGAATGCAAAATAAACTAACTAATCAGGGTTCAGGTTACGCATGGTTCTCGAACTCAAATCACTACAGTATAATCAACCAACTGTCGTTGCGAGAACTATCTAAATCTAAACTTCAGAATCCCAAATTTCTTTGCAAATCCCTAAGAGTAAATCAGCCTTAATTTCAAGTTTGATATGTTCACAAATCAATTAAACCAAATCTCTTTGCGAATAATCAATTTGCTCACCTAAGGTTCTATCAGGTAATTAATCGCACTGTCGTGCCTAATCAATTATCCTAAGGTCTAAGTTCCAGGTGATCAATCTAGAATTAGCTTTGAGAACAACCTAAGGTGAAGAACTAATTCAGATTATGAACCCTAACTAACTAATCAACCTAGCATTTAAGGAAATCCCTTATGAGAATCCCCAAACCTAACAAGATATCTACTCAGACATGGAAATTGAATCAATAGACATGTTTGAACAAATACTCAATAGAAAATAAGAAAGAGTAACAAGATGTTTTGAGATCTGATCTCGGACGAAGGGAGATTCAGACTTGTCTCTCTCACCAAATTCTCTCTTAAACCAAAACAAAATAAAGTATAGCCATAAAAGTGGTTGTAAAATCCCTATAAATAACCTAAAACACGAATTGGGGCTTCTTGTAATTATTAAAGACTTCTGGGCACTTTTGCAATTATTCAAGTCTTGGAAAACTCACGGGTCGTGTCTTGCTGCGATGGGTATCGATCGATACTAGCCAGTATCGATCGATACCAAGGCTTCATATCGGGTTCTCAGCAACACGAACTTCTGCTTTGGTCCAAATGCTCTAGAAAGCTCCCATATCTCCAATAATGTTCCCAACGTGCTATGACCTGTAAAAGACTCTAAAAGACTCCAAAATACTATAAAGACTCTATAAAAAGGACTTATATCATGGCTTAAATAGGGTAAAAACCATGATATATCACACACAGAATTGGAAGCACTAATTTGGGCCATGCATTGTTTGCTAGCAAACCAGAAGACGGAAATAGCTTTTGCAACAGACTGCTCCGAGTTTGTGAAGATGGTGTCTACACCCGAAGATTGGCCGGATTTTGCATTACACCTGGAGGAATTAGTGAAGAGTAAGGAGGAATTCGTGAATTCGTGAAGAGTAAGGAGACTTATATCATGGCTTAAATATGGTAAAAACCATGATATATCAACTCCCCTAGACTTAGACTTTGCTTGCCCTCAAGCAAATAGAAGTCTGAATCAGAGAAAGAGGTTTGAAAACGCGGAGACTCACCTGTTCATGAACCATCGAAATGACCCTCTTTCCAAGTACCCAAATGTCACCAAATCAGCTTTTGATCTAACCACCATGTACTTCTCCGTAGACATTCGCAGCTTTCCCAGACTCCACACATTATCCCACAGCATCGTTCAAATAAAGCCCTCATCGCCAGTTTCATCGCTGCAACCAATGTTCAAGAACCTTCTAGATTCTTTACCATACGATATCATGACAAGGAACCACCCTTTTTCACACTTTTTGGTTTTATTTCTCTCCCCAAGACTTATTTCTTATTATGTTCCTTGCATTTACATATTAAGGTTTGAGACGCGAGTATTGATGGTGTTAGCCACGAATCCTCGGTTCTTCCCTCAAAAGTAATCAAAGGTGTAGGCAAATAATGGTATCACAGGAAATTTTCCTAACCTCGCTTTCACCGTTGTGTGATCATCTCCTATGAAGTAGAATAATGGGATCCTTGGAAACTTTCCTAGCCCTCTACTCAGAAGAAAATCATTTCAATCTTTTATGCTCTTATTTATCAACTTATAACAGGGGAGAGAGATACCATAACTCTAAACACATGGGTTCCTTTATCAGATATGAATGATGAATAAAGCTCTAAAAACACTAACCACATTGATGAAGTGCAAAAATTTGGCTCAGGCTTCAGAAGAACTCTGCTGGAGACATGGATGTTTTCTAGTCAACTGGTCAGTCCTTGGATTTTTCATTAGTCGATCTAGAACTTATCCTGTAACATTGTCCACTCAAAAACAAAATCAAATCAATAGGTTCAAGCACAAGATCATTATCTCCAACAAGTTTTGACTCAATAAAATAATTTTGACTCGATAAAACGACTGACTCTAAGAAAAACAAACACAATGTCAACAGATACCTCCCCCAGACTTGAACAACACTGTCCCCAGTGTTATCTAGCCTAGAATAGGTAAAAGAAGACAAAAGAATAGAAGAAACGAAGAGAAACAAGATGTTACCTTGCTGGAACATCGAGTATTGATCGCCACACAGCCTGGTATCGATCGATACCAGACTTAAATCGACTTGACGAACCAATTAATCGCGATTGGTGTCGATCGATACCAATGGGGTATCGATCGACGCTTAGGCGATTTCGAGTTTCTCCTTGTTCATCCTGACACAAAAACAAAAAATAACAGAAAAATGTTTATATATATAGACTCACCAGTGGGTTGCCTCCCACCAAGCGCTCGTTTAACGTCACTAGGTTGACTGTAACGCCATTCAGGCTGTTGGTGCATCATCCAAAGGCATTATCTGCCCTGTTGGAATCTCGGCTTTCGCCCAATAGTGTTTCACCCTTTGTACATTGACAGTGAATTCATCTCCTGATGGGCTAATCAGCACGACAGCTCCATGTGGTCTGACCTCCTTGATTGTGAAGGGACCTGACCAACGAAAACGTAGCTTACCAGGAAACAATTGCAAACGAGAGTTATACAGAAGTACCTGGTCATTCGGCGCGAAATGTCTGGAGATGATCTTCTTATCATGATAGGCCTTAGTCCTCTCCTTGTACAGCTTGGAGTTCTCATAGGCGTGGTGCCTAATCTCATCCAGCTCGTTCAGATGGATCAATCTCCTCTCTGCAGCAGGCTTGATGTCAAAGTTCAGCAACTTCGTCGCCCATGCTGCCTTGTGCTCAATCTCCACTGGAAGGTGACATGCTTTCCCATACAGCAAGTGAAATGGTGTAGTACCCAGTGGTGTCTTGAAAGCAGTCCTGTAAGCCCACAGCGCATCATCCAACTTTGCAGACCAATCCTTCCTAGAAGCACCCATTGTCTTTTCCAGAATCTCCTTAATTTTCCTGTTGGAGACTTCGACTTGCCCACTGGTTTGAGGGTGATATGGAGTAGCCACTCGATGGTTTACACAATACTTCTTTAGCAACCTCTCGAAAATCTTGTTGATAAAGTGAGAGCCACCATCACTTATCACAATTCGAGGTACTCCAATGCGAGGAAAAATGATTGTCTTAAACAGCTTAAGAACCACCGCAGAGTCATTTTTCTCACTAGCTATCGTTTCCACCCATTTGGACACATAATCCACAGCAACCAGGATGTATCTTTTCTTTTGTGACGATTGAAAGGGACCCATAAAGTCGATGCCCCAGCAATCGAAAACTTCAACCTCAAGGATGAAATTTTGTGGCATCTCATGTCTCTTACTGATCTTTCCCCTCCTCTGACAAGCATCACACTGTGAAACGAAGGTGTGAGCATCCTTAAACATGGTAGGCCACCAGAAGCCTGCTTGAAGAGCCTTGGATACCGTCTTGAAAGTAGCAAAGTGACCAGCATACTCAGACCCATGGCAATGAAAAAGATTAGCTGGCATCTCAGACTCTGCAACGCATCTTCTGTAGATACCATCTGAGCAATGCTTGTATAGGTAAGGCTCATCCCAGAAGAATCTCCTTATCTCGCGCATAAACTTCTTCCTTGCATATTTTGTGGGATACTTTGGCTCAGTCTCTATAGCAAGGTAGTTGGCGATGTTTGCGTACTATGGACGTGCAGCACTAGAGTCAGCAGCTAGATAGACATCATAGGAGTTCGAGTGCTCTACGGACAAAACAGGTTCAGGTCGCGACATGTATCGATCGATACTAGGTGAGTATCGTGAAAATTGCAGGTTTTCGGGATAAAGGTCTTAAAGCTGAGCTTCAATGAGGTAAACACCTTCCTCTGTCAAACAATCATCAATAGGGACGACCTCATCGACCTTTAGTCGCGATAAGTGGTTAGCAACGCCATTCTCAACTCCTTTCTTGTCCTTGATCTCGATGTCGAAACCTTGGAGCAAAAGAACCCATCGGCATAGACGAGGCTTGAGGTCCTTGTTCTTCAGCAGGTATTTGAGAGCAGCATGGTCTATGTGAACAATGACCTTGCTCCCAATCAAGTAGGACCGGAATTTCTCAAAAGAGAAAACGACTGCTAGCAACTCCTTCTCAGTGGTGCTGTAATTTCGCTGAGCATCATCCAACGTCCTGCTGGCATAATAAATAGCATGGAGTTTCTTGTCTTTCCTCTGACCCAACACAGCTCCAACAGCAAAATCACTGGCATCACGCATAACCTCAAAAGGCAAGCTCCAATCAGGTGGTTGGACTACAGGAGCACTCACCCATGCCTTCTTGATTTCCTTGAAGGCTACAAGGCAATCAGATGTGAAATCAAACTTGACTTCCTTACATTACAGGGCTGTGAGTGGACGTGCAAGCTTAGAGAAATCTTTGATGAATCTCCTATAAAACCCAGCATGACCAAGGAAGTTTCGTATCTCAGGAACAGATCGTGGAGGTTGCAAGCTTGTCATGACTTGAATCTTAGCCTTGTCGACTTCGATCCCTGCCTTAGAAACCTTGTGCCCAAGAACAATGCCATCTTGTACCATGAAGTGGCACTTCTCCCAATTACGAACTAAGTGCTTCTCCTCGCATCGCTGAAGCACTTTGCACAAGTTATCCAGACAGTCCTTGAATGACGATCCATACACAGAAAAATCATCCATGAAGACCTCCATAAACTCCTCAGTCATATCTGTGAAAATCGACATCATGCATCGCTGAAAGGTCGCTGGAGCGTTACATAATCCAAATGGCATTCTTCTGTAGGCGAATGTGCCATAGGGACATGTAAAGGTCGTCTTTCCATGGTCCTTTGGATGTATAGGAATCTGGAAAAAGCCTGAGTACCCATCGAGAAAACAGTAGTATGGGTGACTCACTAACCTCTCCAGCATCTAGTCAATGAATGGCAATGGGAAGTGATCCTTCCGTGTAGCCGCATTAAGCTTCCTATAGTCAATACACATCCTGTGACCAGTGATTGTCCTTGTAGGGATCAGCTCGTCCTTCTCGTTCTTCACCACAGTTATGCCTCCTTTCTTAGGCACATCGTAAACTGGACTAACCCAAGAACTATCCGAGATGGAATAGATAATCCCTGCTTCCAACAGTTTCATCACTTCCTTCCTGACCACTTCCTTCAGGTTCGGATTCAGCCTCAATCGAAGATTTCGACTCGTCCTCCAGGTGAATCCGATGCATGCACAAGTCTGGTGCTATACCTGAAATGTCAGCAAGAGAATAGCCAAGAGCTTTGCGATACTTGCGCAGCTTGTTCAGCAGTAAAGCAACCTCTGTGGTATTCAAGGAAGCATTAACGATTACTGGGTATGTGGAATTAGGACCAAGAAAACTATACCTCAGATTCGCTGGAAGTGGCTTTAGTTCCACCTTAGGAGCATTCTCTGTATTCCAATCTCCAAGCCCAGCAGCTTGCTTAGAACCATCGACCAACTCTCCTTCTGGTTGTAGGGTATCGATCGATACTAGGTGAGTATCCATCGATACTGGTGATGCTGAATCAAGCATCTTCGTGTATCCAGTAGTTTGGTTACATGAACGGACCTCCGAAGTGGCCGAACAAACCAATGCTCTCTCCAATGGATCCTCATGGTGCATCTCCAGGAAGTACTCTTCTGCTATGTCACTGAAGGTGTCCACATAGAATGTCTGCCCATCGATGGTTGGCCTTTTCATCATCTTTTCCATGTTAAAGGACATCACCAAGTCACCGATGTTGAGAGCGATCTGTCCATTCCTGCAGTCAATTAAGGCTCCAGTAGTTGCAAGGAATGGTCTGCCCAGGATAAGAGGATCCTTAGGCTCAGCATCGTACTTCAGGATGATGAAATATGTTGGGATCAAGCAATTCCCATTCTTGATTGGGACATCTTCAAGTAATCCATATGGAAGTCGCACTGAGCGATCAGCAAGTACCAGCGAAATCCTTGTAGATTGGAAATATGTCATCCACATTCGCTTGGCAACTGAGTGTGGCATATGGTTCACACTCGACCCAATATCGCATAGAGCTCGCTCAAATCTCTCTGTGAAGATAGTGCAGTCCAAAACAAAGCTCCCTGGGTCTGGTAGCTTCGTAGGAATTTTGTTGAGCAGGATCGCACTGCACTCAGCTGTGATCATCATGACACCTTCCTCTAGGTTCACATTGCTAGAGACCATCTTCTTCACATATCTCTTGAAAGCTGGAGAAGTCTTAATAGCATCAACAAAAGGAAGCTCCACAACCAACTTATCCAGCATAGCCTTGCATCTGGCATCTTCCCATTCCTTCCTTGTCAGTTTAGGAAGTATAGGATAAGGTGCCTTGGGTGTATACACCCTCTCCTTGACAATCTCGGGTTCCTTCTCTGGCTGTGTCTCAGCATCGATCGATACTTCAGGGGTATCGATCGATACACGGGATTTTGGATCCACTCGGGCAGATGTCTGGACTGGTGTCGATCGACACAGGCTTGTATCGATCGATACATGTGGATTCTCAAAATCCCAATCGTCATCTCCAGCAAGATCGACGAGATTTCCTGCAATTGGGCTGTTCTTCACTCCTGTAAACACCTCTTTTCCACTCCTCAAGGTGATGGAGTTGATGTGTGCCCTTGGATTCTCAGTTTTCCCTGGAAGAAAACCTTCCTGTCTCTTTACAGCTGCTGCTGTCTGAGCCACCTGAGTTTCCAGCTTCTTCTGGGAAAGATTGATGGCTTCGATTTTCCCATTCAGATCGATGTACAGAGAGTCAAACTTCCCATTGAAATCCACTTGCAACTTCTGCTGTCCCAGAAGAATCTGTTCCATCATGGATTCCATCTTATTATCTGTGGACTTGGGAGATGCTGGTTGGTACAAAGAGTTCCCATAATTGCGAGTGAAATCACTGCTCTGAAGTGGTTTCGGAGTAAATTGCTTTGCTCCGAAACTAGATTGGTTCCCCTCTAACTTGTACCCACCTTGCTGATTAGTGTTGTTGAAGTTTCGGTTGTTGTTGTACCCAAATCGTTGACCCTGAAAACTGATATATCATGGTTTTTACCCTGTTTAAGCCATGATATAAGTCCTTTTTATAGAGTTTTTGTAGTATTTTGGAGTCTTTTAGAGTCCTTTACAGGTTTTAGCACATTTGGAGTATTATTGGAGATACTGGAGCATTCTGGAGCGAAACTGAAGTCTGATGACTGAGTGCCCGATCTGAGAAACAAGCATCGATCGATACCCCCTGGTATCGATCGACACTCATCGAGAATTCATGGGCCGCGAGTCTTTCCAAGACTTGAAGAATTACAAAAGTGCCCAGAAGACTTTGATATTTACAAGAAGACCCCAATTCGTGTTTAGGCTATATAATTAGGTTTTCAGCCATCTGTTTAGGCTATGCTTTATTTTTGTTCTGGTTTAAGAGAGAACTTGGTGAGAAGAGAGACAAGTCTGAATTTCCTCTCGTCCGAGATTCAGATCTCAAACATCTTGTTACTCTTATTATCTATTGTGTATTTATTCAAACATGTCTATTGATTCAATTTCCATGTCTGAGTAGATTACCTGTTAGGTTTGGGGTTTTCTCATAGGGATTTCTTTGATTGCTAGGTTGATTATGTGTTAGGATTTATTATCTGAATTAGTTCTTCACCTTAGGTTGTTCCCAAAGCTAATTCTGGATTGATCACTGGAACTTAGATCTTAGGATAATTGATTAGGCACAAGAGTGCGATTAATTACCTGATAGAACCTTAGGTGAGCAAATTGATTATTCGCAAAGAGATTTGGTTTAATTGATTTGTGAACATATCAAACCTGTTATTAAAGCTGATTTAGACTTTAGGATTCACAAAGAGATTTGGAATTCCTAAGATTTAGATTTAGATAGTTTTCGCAACGAGAGTTGGTTAATTATATTTTAGTGATTTGAGTTCTAGAACAGTGCTTAATCTGAATCATGTTAGTTAATTAGACTGCATTCATTGATTTCCTGAGAAATACCCTGAACCTATATGCCTCCAACTGAATTTACAACACTTTTACTTGCAATCTTATTTTCAATTACATCTTTTGATTTAGCTTGTTTCGGATCTATATAATCTATTGTGTGATAACTGAGTTCTTGTGTTTGACCCCTGATTTACGGCAGCAACTGCTTTAGTACTATTTAGGGTATTAAATTGAGCATATCAATTTTGGCGCCGTTGCCGGGGACTCAATTCGCCATTAGATTTTAGCTAAGAAATTCGTCTAAATCGCCCGAGTATCGATCGATACCTTTGAGTATCGATCGATACCCGTCGTAAATTTCAGTTACTTACGCTCTTTACTTTTGGATTTCAGGTGCATGCCTAATCGAGAAACCAAAAGCAAAAAGAGTACTCCGCTAGTTGATCTATCACTGGAACAGCTAGCACACGTGGAACGAACAAACAGGAAAGCAAAGAAATCAGCTAAGATGAACAACAATCAAGTGGGGTTAGTTCGTGATGCAGCTGGTGCTTACAGAGACCAAGAGGGTCGGTTGTGCAATGAGCAAGGACAACGTCTGGATGGAGAGGGGATCGTCATACACCCTGCTCCTGTTGTCGCTGAGATTGCCGCTGGGAACGCAGGGAATGCTGTGGTTAATCGTGGAAGAACGATTGGTGAGTACAACAGGCCAGATCAGTTCTTTGCCAATCGGTCAGCGATTCGTCCTCCTGCGTTTGAGAGGAACGACTTTTAGCTGAAACATGCTTACTACACTCTAGTGGGGCAGCATCTCTTTCATGGTCTTCCTCATGAACATCCAATGGACCATGTAGAGAAGTTGGAGAACTTGGTCACTAGCATCAAGAGCAATGGAGTGTCTTACGACTATCTCTTCTGCAAGCTTTTCCCCTACTCTCTAGATGGAGATGCTACTTACTGGCTGAGGCAGCTACCTCCTGGATCGCTGACTAATTGTGAAGACACTAGGAGGGCATTTCTGATTAATTTCTATGATGATGGACGATCTGAAGATCTGAGGAATAAGATCTCCACTTTTTCTCAAGGACCTACTGAGGCGTTCAAGGCTGCTTGGACAAGATTCAGATCGTACCAGAGAGATTGTCCACATTATGGATACTCTGATGTGCAGCTGCTGGGTATCTTCTTTAGAGGAGTAGATTGGAGGTATCAGATGGCTCTGGACGCTTCCAGCAATGGTAATTTCAACACCAGATATCATGAGGATGCTATTGTGTTGACTGAGAACTTTGCCTCTAGTAGTAGCACCAAGAGCGCAGATTTCAAGCGCAAGAAGCTGGCTGGTAATCAGGATGGGTCGCAGATCGCTGAAATTAAAGCTCAGCTGGATTCGATGCACAGTATTCTGCTGGGAAAGACAACGAAGGCCGTTCATTTTGCTGAAGATGTTGAGGTATTCAATGAGAATGAAGCAGAAGATGTCAACTACATTGGTGGTTCTGGCTTTCAGGGACAGAGGAACCAATTCAACAACAATCGGAGCTTCAACAACAACTTCCAGCAAGGAGGATTCAACCAGAAACCCGCCCAGAACAGCGGTTACACCAGGAACTACGGAAGCCCTTCTTACGAGCCTGTGACTGCTAAAACACCAGAGAACAAGATTGAGGCAATGTTTGAAACACTCGTTCAAGGACAGCAGCAGATCACAGTGACCTTCAATGGTAAGATGGACGCCATGTACAAAGATCTGAGTGGAAGGATCGATGCTATTGGTATTGGTCAGAAGAAGCTGGAAACTCAGGTAGCTCAGACTTCAGAAGGTTCGAGAAGACAGGAAGGTTTTCTTCCAGGGAAAGGAGAGAACCCAAGGGCACACATCAATGCCATTACCTTGAGAAGTGGTAAGGAGGTCACTTCAGGAGCGAGAGTAGACCAATCTGCTGAAAAATTCGAGTGGTCTGACGATGAAGACACTGAAATCGCCAAGGCATCGATCGACACTACCCAGCATCGATCGATACCGATCAAAATTCTCACACGGGAAAACTCAAAATCCCGTGTATCGATCGATACCCCCTCTGTATCGATCGATACCGAACCTGAAGACGATGCAGAACTTGAGGTTACGAAGGAGAAGGCTAAAGCGGTACCAGAGAGGGTCTACATACTGAGGATTCCTTATCCCAGAGCTCTTGGGAAGACTAAGAAGGAGGTAGAGGACGCTAGATGCAAGGAAATTTTGGACAAGCTGGTTGTTGAACTTCCCTTCATCGATGCTATCAAAACTTCTGCAGCCTTCAGGAGATATGTGAAGAAGATGGTGTCCAGCAATGTGAACCTTGAAGATGGTTGTCTGATGATCACTCATGAGTGCAGTGCAATCCTAAACAATAGGATCCCAACGAAACTACCAGATCCAGGGAGCTTTGTCTTGGATTGCACAATCGCTACTGACAGGTTTGAGCGTTCTCTTTGTGACCTTGGCTCAAGTGTCAACCTCATGCC
>PKML01060571.1:48891-63132 GCA_002933935.1 Eutrema yunnanense
GATTAAGAACATGAGCATCAAGAATCAATCATCAAGCCATCAAAATCAACCTAAATCTAAGATCCAACAAAAAGGGCCTAAGGCCTAAATATGAAGAACAATAAGGAAGAACAAATAAAGATAAAGAAGATGCATTAATTATAAAGATAGAGGTGAAGAATCCTTCTCATAGAGTGGCATTTGTATGAAGAACAAGGGAAATCCCTCTCAAAATCATAAAAGAGTTTGGGGATAAACCCCACTCTAGGGAAAAGAAAGCTTAGCCCTCAAAATTAGGTTTTTGGGCTTATAAATGAATAGTGACGAACCGGGTCGACCCGGGACAAACCGGGTACCGACCCGGTTTAATTGGGTAAAATTGGGTTTGGTATCGATCGATACCCTCGGTATCGATCGATACCTTTGGTGTCGTGCCTGTTCTTCAAAGGATACCGAGGACACACCTCGGTATTACTGCTCCGTGTTAAAGCCTTATTCCCCCGGGTTATTCCTGGGCCAGTACCGACATGTGATGTCGAGCAGTGGCATCGATGTATGGCATCTGAAGCTTGGGTATCGATCGATACCGAGGGGTATCGATCGATACTGGGTGTTTGGATACCGAGGACACACCTCGGTATCTTTGCTCCGTGCTAAGGCCTTGTTTCCCCGGGTTCTTCCTGTGTTGATATCGAGCTGTAACACCGAGCAAAGGCATCGGTGTAATCCCCTGAAGCTCGGGTATCGATCGATACTGGGTGTTTGGCCTGCTTCTCGATAAACACCTAAAAACACTCCAAATGTATGCAATAACTCACTAGGACCTAATGCAAATGTCCTAAACTCTAAATGAGACCTAAATGCAAGACAAGAACATGATTATGCATGCACATGACACAAAACCCTAAATGAAATGCATCCTAAAACATGCAATATATGAGTGTATCACGGCCAGAAAGAAGTTTGGCCGAAAGAACTAAGCATGCTGCTGGACTTGGAGATTGGAGCGAGGAGACAGCTCCTAAAGTGGAACTCAAACCACTTCCTGCGAATCTAAGGTATGGTTTTCTTGGTCCTAATTCCACGTTCCCAGTAATCCTTAATGCTTCTTTGAACAACGCAGAGGTTACCTTACTGCTAAGCAAGCTGCGCAAGTATCGCAAAGCTCTTGGCTATTCTCTTGATGACATTTCAGGTATATCACCGGACCTGTGCATGCATAGGATTCATCTTGAGGACGAGTCAAAGGCTTCAATTGAGCATCAAAGGAGGCTGAATCCGAACCTGAAGGAGGTGGTTAAGAAAGAGGTCATGAAACTCTTAGATGCATGAGTTATCTATGCCATCTCAGATAGCTCTTGGGTCAGTCCAGTGCACGTTGTTCCTAAGAAAGGAGGGATAACAGTGGTGAAGAATGAGAAGGATGAGATGATTCCTACGAGGACTATCACTGGACACCGAATGTGCATTGACTACAGGAAGTTGAATGCAGCTACACGGAAAGACCACTTCCCATTGCCATTCATTGACCAGATGTTGGAGAGGTTGGCTAGTTATCCCTACTACTGATTCCTTGATGGCTATTCAGGTTTCTTCCAGATTCCTATCCATCCAGATGACCAAGGGAAGACCACTTTCACATGTCCCTATGGCACATTCGCATACAGGAGAATGCTATTTGGGTTGTGTAACGCTCCAGCCACTTTTCAGAGGTGCATGATGTCTATCTTCACAGACATGATTGAAGATTTCATGGAGGTGTTCATGGATGATTTTTCAGTATATGGATCATCATTCAAGGACTGTCTGGCTAACTTGTGTAAGGTACTCCAGAGATGTGAAGAGAAACACTTGGTCCTTAATTGGGAAAAGTGTCATTTTATGGTTCAGGATGGCATCGTACTTGGGCACAAGGTCTCTGAAGCTGGATTCGAAGTTGACAAAGCCAAGATTCAGGTCATGACAAGTCTCCAACCACCGACTTCTGTGAAAGATATTCGGAGCTTCCTTGGTCATGCTGGGTTTTACAGGAGGTTTATCAAGGATTTCTCCAAGATAGCACGTCCACTCACTGCTTTACTGTGCAAAGAGATCAAATTTGACTTCACACCTGATTGTCTTGCAGCCTTTGAGGAGATCAAAAAGGCTTTGGTGAGTGCTCCTATTGTGCAACCTCCTGACTGGACTCTGCCTTTTGAAATCATGTGCGATGCCAGTGATTTTGCTGTTGGGTCAGTTCTGGGTCAGAGGAAGGATAGGAAGTTGCACGTCATCTACTATGCCAGCAGGACTTTGGATGATGCTCAGAGGAACTACAGCACCACAGAGAAGGAACTACTTGAAGTTGTCTTCTCTTTTGAGAAATTCCGATCCTACTTGATTGGGAGCAAGGTGGTTGTTCATACTAATCATGCTGCTCTCAAGTGTCTGATGAATAACAAGGATCTCAAGCCTCGTTTTTGTCGTTGGGTTCTCTTGCTACAAGGATTCGACATCGAGGTTAAGGATAAGAGAGGCATAGAGAACGGGGTCGCTGACCATCTCTCGCGAATGCGGATCAATGCAGACGTCCCAATTGATGATCAACTACCTGAGGAAGCCATTTACTTCATTGAAACTGGTTTCCAGACGAATCTCGCACAGAATCAGCAATTTTCATGAGTTGCAGGTTTCGGTATCGAACGATACCCTGCTGGTATCGGTCGATACCCTGGCGATTCCGAACCTGTTTTCATTGGTTATCATCCTGGTGTTTCTGAAAACCATCTTGTCGCTGCAGCCGATTCTGATAGTCCATGGTACGCTGATATTACCAATTACCTCGCTGCAGATGCAGAGCCAAGACACCTCAAGAAGTATGACAAGAAGAAGTTCATGCGTGACATAAGGAGATTCTGTTGGGATGAACCTTACCTGTACAAGCACTGTTCTGATGGTATCTACATGAGATGCATTGCTGAATCAGAGGTTCCAGATGTTTTGTTTCACTGCCATGGATCCGATTATGCAGGACATTTTGTAACTTTCAAGACAGTTTCCAAGGCTCTTCAAGCAGGCTTCTGGTGGCCTACCATGTTTAAGGATGCTCATGTTTTCGTTTCACAGTGTGATGCTTGTCAGAGGAGGGGGAAGATCAGTAAGAGACATGAGATGCCACAAAATTTCATCCTTGAGGTTGAAGTTTTCGATTGCTGGGGCATCTACTTTATGGGTCCCTTTCCTTCATCACAGAAGAAAAATTACATCCTGGTTGCTGTGGACTATGTGTCCAAATGGGTGGAAGCGATAGCTAGTGAGAAAAATGACTCTGCAGTGGTTCTTAAGCTGTTTAAGACCATCATTTTTCCTCGCTATGGAGTGCCTCGAATTGTGATAAGTGATGGTGGCTCTCACTTTATCAACAAGGTTTTCGAGAGGTTGTTGAAGAAGTATGGTGTAAACCATCGTGTAGCTACTCCATATCACCCTCAGACAAGTGGGCAAGTCGAGGTCTCCAACAGGCAGATCAAGGAGATTTTGGAGAAGACAGTGAGTGCTTCTAGGAAGGATTGGTCTACAAAGTTGGATGATGCGCTATGGGCATACAGGACTGCTTTCAAGACACCGCTGGGTACTACACCTTTCCAAATGCTGTATGGGAAAGCATGTCATCTTCCTGTAGAGATTGAGCACAAGGCTGCTTGGGCGACGAAGATGCTGAACTTCGACATCAAACCTGCTGCTGAGAGGAGATTGATTCAGCTGAACGAGCTGGATGAGATCAGGCACCACGCTTATGAGAACTCGAGGCTGTACATGGAGAGAACCAAGGCTTATCATGATAAGAAGATCATCTCCAGACACTTCGAACCGAACGATCAGGTACTTCTGTATAACTCCCGTTTGCAATTGTTTCCTGGTAAACTGCGTTCTCGTTGGTCAGGTCCCTTCACAGTCAAGGAGGTCAGACAACATGGTGCTGTAGTGCTGATAAATCGCAAGGGCAAAGAGTTCATTGTCAATGGACAAAGAGTGAAATACTATTGGGCGAAAGCCAAGATTCCAACAGGGCAGATAATGCCTTTGGATGATGCACCAACAGCCTGAATGGCGTTACAGTCAAGCTATTGACGTTAAACGAGCGCTTGGTGGGAGGCAACCCACTGGTGAGTCTGTCTTTGAGTCATTTTTCCTTTTATTTTTTGTTCGTTTTGTGTTTGTGTCAGGATAAACAAAGAACAACTCGAAATCGCCTTAGCGTCGATCGATACTCCATTAGTATCGATCGACACCGATCGCGAAAATATGGTTCATCAAGTCGATTTAAGCCTGGTATCGATCGATACCAGGGTGTGTGTCGATCGATACTTGACGTTCCAGCAAGGTAACTTCTTGTTTCTCTTCGTGTTATCCTCTTCTTTTGTTTTCTTTCGCTAACTCTAGGCTAGATAACACAGGGGACAGTGTTGTTCAAATCTGGGGGAGGTGTCTGCTGACATTGTTTTCGTTTTTCTTAGAGTCAGTCGTTTTATCGAGTCAAAATTGTTTTATTGAGTCAAAACTTGTTGGAGATAATGATCATGTGCTTGAGTTGTTGCTTTGATTTTGTTTTTGAGTGCACAGTGTTACAGGATCAGTTCTAGATCGACTAATGAAAAATCCAAGGACTGAACAGTTGACTAGAAAACATCCATGTCTCCAGCAGAGTTCTTCTGAAGCCTGAGCCAAATTGCTGCACTTCATCAATGTGGTTAGTGTTTTTAGAGCTTGATTGATCATTCATATCTAATAAAGGAACCCATGTGTTTAGTTATGGTATCTCTCTCCCTTGTTATAAGTTGGTAAATAAGAGCATAGAGGATTGAAATGATTTTCTTCTGAGTAGAGGGTTAGGAAAATTTCTAGCGATCCCATTATTCTACTTAAAAGGGAATGATCACACAAAGGTTTGGAAGCGAGGCTAGGATTTTCCTATGATGCCATTATTCGCCTACATCCTTTGATACATAGAGAGGGAAGAACCGGGGATTTGGTGGCAAACACCATCAATACTCGCGTCTCATACCTTGATGTGTATATGCAAAGCTGAAAAGAAAAGAAAAGAAAAAAAGAACATAATAAGAAATAAGTCTGGGGGAGAGAAATTGATACAAAAAGTGTGAAAAAGGGTGGTTCCTTGTCATGATATTGTTTGGTAAAGAGTCTAGAAGGTTCTTGAATATTAGCTGCAGCGATGAAACTGGCGATGAGGGCTTTACTTGAACAATGATGTGGGATTATGTGTGGAGTCTGGAAAAGCTGCGAATGTCTACGGAGAAGTACATGGTGGTTAGATCAAAAGCTGGTTAGGTAACATTTGGGTGCTTGGAAAAAGGATCTCTGCAATGGTTCATGAACAGGTGAGTCTCCACGTTTTCAAACCTCTTTCTCTGGTTTAGTCTTATATTTGCTTGAGGGCAAGCAAAAGCTAAGTCTGGGGGAGTTGATATATCATGGTTTTTACCCTGTTTAAGCCATGATATAAGTCTTTTTTATAGGGTCTTTATAGTATTTTGGAGTCTTTTAGAGTCCTTTACAGGTTTTAGCACATTTGGAGTATTATTGGAGATACTGGAGCATTCTGGAGCGAAACTGAAGTCTGATGACTAAGTGCCCGATCTGAGCAACAAGCATCGATCGATACCCCCTGGTATCGATCGACACTCATTGAGAATTCATGGGCCGCGAGTCTTTCCAAGACTTGAAGAATTACAAAAGTGCCCAGAAGACTTTGATATTTACAAGAAGACCCCAATTCGTGTTTAGGCTGATTTGGATTTCCGAATCGTTCTAGGTATTTAGGCAGTTGACAAAAAAAAAACTCTAAACCAAATGATTAGATCTCACTATCGGACTTAAATCAATGTTTTTGAATTGTACATAACTAAATATACTTAATTATTAATGAATCAAAAACTATACACACATCTTCTTTACAAAATACTAGTTAAGGTCAATGATAAGTTGAAATATCAGATATTTAAAACACTGTTTTAACTAAATTATTTATAAAGGTTATTTAATGTTTTCTTAGCATAGAACATGTATAAAATAGTTATATACAAATTTTATTTTTAATCTTTCCTAAGATAAAATAAGATTTATTTGTGAAAATTTTAGATACTATATAAGTAGATATTTAAAGTCAACTTTTCCACACTTAATAATAACATTTAAACATCATTGGGTTGTTGCAAAAATAACATAATAATCCTAATTAATATTGTTTTGAAAATATTATATATATTTCGTGATTATCTAAATTCTCCATCTATTTCATAGAATTGGGTGTTAAAGATTATGTATACAATCAAGTTAAATTTTAAGAATACTAAGTGTATTTTAATTTATTGAAAAATATTTTTGATGAATAAACTTTATGATTACAAATAAGTATTACATAAAACTACTGTGTATCTTCGATTTAGATTGTTGAAACTTTATATATTATAATGATGTTGATAACAAAAAAAATTATATAAAAGTTTATTATAAAATATCATGTAAAAAATGCATAGAAGTTTGACAACTTGAATAATAACAACAAGGTAAAACATTTGTCTTCACAAAACTAAGGGAAAGTTAATTCGAAGATGTTTCAAAAAACAAAAATTGAAATACTTTGGAAGGTATAGCTCCAAATGTTTTTTTTATAGATATTGAACATTAAATGTTAAAAACACAAAATAACTTTAAGCATAAGTAAATTAAAATTTTAAATTTTGTATAGTAACTGAATGTTTTAGTAGATTTGTAAATAAAATTGTAACAACAATTAAAGTATTTGTTTATCTTTTTCATAAGATATGGTTCTAACCATTATAAATATGCAAGCTTCTTGGTATGTTGATAAACGATCTTATTTAGAAAAATCATTTACTATACGGAGGATTCTAGCCATAGTATAGTATATAAGGATTTTTAACAACCTTTCAATTTTGTTCTTCAAGCCGAGTATAGAACATAATTTTTGATTATAACGAACTATAACTTATTTTGTATGATCATTCTCTTATGTTTTTTGAACTAATTGCTGAATATTGAATATTCGATTTGTTTTTCGTACTTAAAATTGGCAAGATAAGTTTTTTTCCAGTGTTTATAAGAAAAATTTGTAGAAACCTCAGATGTAAATGATATATCATGGTTTTTACCTCGTTTAAGCCATGATATAAGTCTGTTTTATCGAGTCTTTATTTTATTACAGAGTCTTTTAGTGTCTTTTACAGGTTTTAGCACATTTGGAGTATTATTGGAGATATTGGAGTTTTATGGAGCATTATGGAGCGAAACTGAAGTCTGGTGACTAAGTGCCCGATCAAAGCGTCAAGTATCGATCGATACCCCCTGGTATCGATCGACACCCATCGGAGCAGATTACAATTCGCGACTTAATGAAGTTTTGGAGAATTGCAGAACTTGCCCAGAAGAATTTGATATTTACAAGAAGACCCCAATTCGTGTTTAGACTAGTTAATTAGGTTTTACAGCCACTTTCATGGCGGTGCTTATTTTTACTTTGGTTTTGAGAGAGAGCTTTTGAGGGAGACAAGTCTGAAACTTTGTTCGTATGAGAGAAGATTTTGAACCCCTGTTTTACTCTATTCTTATTTATTCTATTGATGATTTATTCAGTTATGTTGATTATTTCATTCTCCATGTCTGAGTAGATCCCTTGTTAGGTTCAGGGTTCTCAATAGGGTTTTCTCTGAATGTTAGGTTGATTTATTATTAGGATTCATATCTGAATTAGTTCTTCACCATAGGTTGTTTGCAAAGCTAATTCTAGATTGATCACCTAGAACTTAGATCTTAGGATAATTGGTTAGGCGCGAGAGTGCGATTAATTACCTGACAGAACCTAGGGTGAGCAAAACACTATTCGCAAAGAGATTTGGTTTAGATGTTTTGTGAACAAATCAAACTTGAAAATAAAAGCTGGTTTAGACTTTAGGATTCGCAAAGAGATTTGGAATTCCTAGGATTTAGACTTAGATAATTCTCGCAACGAGAGTTGGTTAATTATACCATAGTGATTTGAGTTCAAGAACCGCGCTAAATCCGAATCATGTTAATTAGCCCATCTGCATTCAATGATTCCATGAGAAATTCCCTGAACCTAGCCTTTATCCAATTGATTTCACAACCGTTTAGTTTGCATTCTGTTTTCAATACCATTGATTGCTTAGCGTGATTCTCACCTATATAATCTATTGTGTGTTTCTGTGAGTCCTTGTGTTCGATCCCTAGCTATACTACGACAACTGCTTTAGTATCTAATAGGGTATTAATTTGAGCATATCAGATTTGGCGCCGTTGCCGGGGACTCAATTCGCCATTAGATTTTAGTCTGAGAAATTCGACTAAGCTCGACGGTATCGATCGATACTATCTAGTATCGGTCGATACTCGCCTTTTTCCTTTTATTGACATCGATCGACACCACTTGGTATCGATCGATACTTATCGTGTTACCGAGTTACTAACGTTCTTGCCTTTGTTTTCAGGTGCACGCCTAATCGAGAAACCAGAAGGAACAAGAACGCTGAGCTAATTGACTTGTCACTCGAGCAACTAGCACTTGTGGAACGCACAAACAGAAGAACACATAAATCAGCAAGGATGAACAACAATCAAGTAGAGTTGGTTCAAGATGCAGCTGGTGCATACAAAGACCGAGAGGGTCGTTTGTGCAATGAGCAAGTACAACGTCTGGATGGAGAGGGGAATGTCATTCTACCTGCTCCTGTTGTCGAAGGGATTGTCGCTGGGAATCTCGCGCTGAACGCGAATGCTGGGAATGCTGTGGTTAATCGTGGAAGAACGATTGGCGAGTACAACAGGCCATATCAGTTTTACGCCAATCTGTCAGCGATTCGTCCTCCCGCTTACCAGAGGAATGATTTTGAGCTGAAACCTGTTTACTACACTCTTGTGGGACAACATCTTTTCCATGGTCTTTCCAACGAACATCCGATGGATCACATTGAAAAGTTCGAGGACTTGGTCACTAGCATCAAGAGCAATGGAGTGTCTTACGACTACCTCTTTTGCAAGCTTTTCCCGTACTCTCTTGGTGGAGAGGCGACCTACTGGCTGAAGCAGCTACCTCCTGGATCGCTGACTAACTAGGAAGATACTAGGACTGCTTTTTTGAGCAATGTCTACGATGATGCACGATCTGAGGATTTGAGGAACAAAATCTCCCAGTTTTCTCAAGGACCTACCGAGGCGTTCAAGGCTGCTTGTACAAGATTTAGATCGTATCAGAGGGATTGCCCACATCACGTATACTCTGATGTTCAGTTAATGGGATTCTTTTTCAGAGGGCTCGACTGGAGGTACAAAATGACTTTGGATGCCGCGAGCAATGGAAACTTCAACACTAAGTATCCTGACGAAGCTCACGTGTTGATTGAGAACTTGGCGTCTAGTAATAGCACCAAGAATGCTGATTTTGAGCGGAAAAAGCTAGCTGGTAACGTGGATGGTTCGCATATCGCTGACTTCCAAGCTAAGTTGGATTCTATGCACAGTCTCCTGATGGGCAAGACGCAGAAAGTTGTTCACTTTGCTGACGATGTCAAGATTTTAAACGAAGATGAAGTAGAGGATGTTAACTACATTGGTGGTTCTGGCTTTCAGGGTCAGAGAAATCAGTTCAACAACAACCAAAACTTCAACAATAACTCGCAGCAAGGAGGATCTAGTCAGTTTGGCCAGAAACCTTCTCAGAACAGTGGGTATGTCAGGAACTATGGTAACTCATATTATCAGCCTGTACCTGCTAAACTTCCAGATAGCAAAATCGAGGCTATGTTTGAAAAACTGGTTCAAGGACAGCAGCAGCTTACTGTGAATCTCAATGGAAAAATATATAACGTGTACAAGGATCTGAGTAGTAGGATCGACGCGCTCGACACTCATCAGAAGATGTTGGAAACGCAAATAGCTCAGGCTGCAGCAGCTGCCAAAGGAAAAGCCACTCAGGCACAGAAGGAGTTCGTCAATGCCATCACCTTGAATGGTGCGGGAGATCTCGAAAACCTCGAAGAAGGTGATTCCGCACCTGATCCGTCAGTGTCGATCGATACCACTTCTGATATCGATCGATACCAATCTAAAGAATTGATACAAGAACCTTGTGTCGATCGACACCAACCTGGTATCGATCGACACCCCTCGGGTACTGAACCAGGAATCGTACAGAAACCAGAGATGGTTGAGGAACGTGTCCATAGACCTAAGAAACCAGATCCTCGACCACTTAAAAACCTCAGAGATCCCATCTCTCCAAAGCAGCTGCGTGGCTTTGAGAAGATGGTACGAAGAATCCCACTCACACATACTTTTGAAGAAGCTCTTGAGTACATGCCTCTGCTGAGTCACTTCCGGGATTGTAGAGAAACTGAGGAAGGGATTAAGGAACTCTTCATTAAAGCTAGAAGTCCACCACCTCCACCAAAGCGGCTGACTAAGAAGGAAGACCCTGGAAATTTTCAGTTCCATGCTCCATCTTTGGAGTTAAAATCAAGGAATCACTGGTTGATTCAGGGTCCAGCGTGAATCTCATTTCAAAGGCACTTGCAGAGAAGCTTAAGGTCGAAGACATACGATCTACTCAAATGCCCCTCACATTCGCGAACTCTTCCACATCAGTTCCGTTTGGTACAATAGCTGACTCGATGGTCAAGGTAGGAGACTGTTTGGTTCCCACTGATTTTCAAGTTGTGGAGATGCACGCAAGGTCTAGCACGCCCTTGATTCTTGGAAGACCGTTAATGGCTACTGCTGGTGCAGTTATGGATACACCCAATAGGAGGATTTCATTCTCGCACATTGACGAACAGACCTCCTACGAAGCCATCCCTCCTAGAAGAGCTCCCGCACAGATATCTTGTTTCCCCGTCGGTGCAGGAGAAACACTGATGGTTGATCTTGTAGACGAGCCTGATGCTGCGCCGATTGTCATGAAAACTTTAGATCATCCCCCCATCATCGCCACGAAAGTCATCAAAAAGACTAAAGCAAAGAAAAAGGTGAAGGACAAGAGCGTCGA
Source organism: Eutrema yunnanense (assembly GCA_002933935.1). Classification (NCBI taxonomy): domain Eukaryota; kingdom Viridiplantae; phylum Streptophyta; class Magnoliopsida; order Brassicales; family Brassicaceae; genus Eutrema; species Eutrema yunnanense. The sequence goes on from PKML01060571.1 coordinate 59,948, forward strand.
GAATGCCTCATATGTTACCTTAATCCCTCAGAAGAGTGATGGAGATTCGATCCAGTACAAGGTGAAATGCAAGGGACGCTCGTAACCGTTCTCTAAGGCCAGGATAATCATAACCCCAGAGCTGAAAGAGAAAGGGCAAGAGGTTATTGAATGTATGCTGCGCAGAACTCTGAGTTTGGAAGTGTCTAGTTGCAGAACTTGCATGGGAGTGAGTTCCTTATTTCCTTCCGACTGATCGTCAGTAATGTTAAGCTCGTGACGTTAAACAAGCGCTGAGTGGGAGGCAACTCACTGGTAAGTTTATTTTTGTGTATTTTTCTTTTTATCTTTGTGTCTTTGTAAGGATAACCAAGGAGGAACACGAACTCGTCTTAGTGTCGATCGATATTACAGAGAACACATATCGGTTTAAGCTTGGTATCGTTCGATACCAAGCTGTGTGCCGATCGATACTCAATGTTCCAGCACGGTAACTTCTTGTTTCTCCTATATCCACTTAGTTCATTTGTTTCCTTTCACCAACTCTAGGATAGATAACACAGGGGACAGTGTTGTTTAAGTCTGGGGGAGGTAGTCGCTGACATTTGTTTTTGTTTTTCTTAGAGTCAGTCTAATTTTGAGTCATTCGTTGTTTTATTGAGTCAAAATTTAGTCTGAGACTGTGATCTTTTCCTTGAATCTGTTGATTTGACCTTGCTTCTAAGTGACCATTGTTACAGAATCAGCTCTAGATCGACTAATGGAAAATCCAAAGGCTGACCGGTTAACCAGAAGACACTCATGTTTCCAGCAAAGTTCCTTAAAGCATGAGCCAAATTTTTGCACTTCATCAATGTGGTTAGTATCTATAGAGTTTGATTCCTCATTCGTATCTGACAAAAGAACCCATGTGTTTTAAATAATGGTATTTCTCTCCCTATTACAAGTTAATTAATAAGTGCATTAAAAGATGAAATGATTTTCTTCTGAGTAGAGGGTTAGGAAAATTTCCAGCGATCCCATTATTCTACTCAAGAGGGAATAATCACACAAAGGTTTGGAAGCGAGGCTAGGATTTTCCTATGATGCCATTATTCGCCTACATCCTTTGATACATTGAGAGGGAAGAACCGGTGATTAGGTGGCAAACACCATCAATACTCGCGTCTCATACCTTGATTTGTATATGCAGAGCTAAAAAAATAAAAAGAGAACAAAATAAGAAATAAGTCTGGGGGAGAGAAATAAAACCAAAAAATGTAAAAAAGGGTGGTTCCTTGTCTTGATATTGTATGGGAAAGAATCTAGAAGGCTCTTGATATTGATTCACAGCGATGAAACATGCGAGGATGGCTTGATTGAACAATGCTGCGAAATAATGTGTGTAGTCTGGGGAACTGCGAATGTCTATGGAGAAGTACATGGTGGTTAGATCAAAAGCTGGTTAGGTGACATTTGGGTGCTTGGAAAAAGGGTCATTGCAACGTTTCAAGAACAGGTGAGTCTCTACGTTTTCAAACCTCTTTCTCTGTTTAGTCTTCTATTTGCTTGAGGGCAAGCAAAGGCTAAGTCTGGGGGAGTTGATATATCATGGTTTTTACCTCGTTTAAGCCATGATATAAGTCCGTTTTATCGAGTCTTTATTCTATGATAGAGTCTTTTAGAGTCTTTTACAAGTTTTAGCACATTTAGAGTATTATTGGAGATATTGGAGTTTTATGGAGCATTATGGAGCGAAACTGAAGTCTGGTGACTAAGTGCCCGATCAAAGCGTCAAGTATCGATCGATACCCCCTGGTATCGATCGACACCCATCGGAGCAGATTACAATTCGCGACTTAATGAAGTTTTAAATAATTGCAGAACTTGCCCAGAAGAATTTGATATTTACAAGAAGATCCCAATTCGTGTTTAGACTACTTAATTAGGTTTTACAGCCACTTTCATGGCGGTGCTTATTTTTACTTTGGTTTTGAGAGAGAGCTTTTGAGGGAGACAAGTCTGAAACTTTGTTCGTCTGAGAGAAGATTTCGAACCCCTGTTTTACTCTATTCTTATTTATTCTATTGATGATTTATTCAGTTATGTTGATTATTTCATTCTCCATGTCTGAGTAGATCCCTTGTTAGGTTCAGGGTTCTCAATAGGGTTTTCTCTGAATGTTAGGTTGATTTATTATTTGGATTCATATCTGAATTAGTTCTTCACCATAGGTTGTTTGCAAAGCTAATTCTATATTGATCACCTAGAACTTAGATCTTAGGATAATTGCTTAGGCGCGAGAGTGCGATTAATTACCTGACAGAACTTAGGTTGAGCAAAACACTATTCGCAAAGAGATTTGGTTTAGATGTTTTGTGAACAAATCAAACTTGAAAATAAAAGCTAGTTTAGACTTTAGGATTCTGATATATCATGGTTTTTACCCCATTTAAGCCATGATATAAGTCCTTTTTATAGAGTCTTTCTATTGTTTTGTAGTCTTTTAGAGTCTTTTACAGATCATAGCACATTTGGAGTATTATTGGAAGTATTGGAGCTTTCTGGAGCAGTTTGGAGCAGAAGCAGAAGTTGTGTCGCTGAGAACCTGATTTCACCACAGGCATCGATCGATACCCCCTGGTATCGATCGATACTCGACGAGGCTGACACGACAATTGACTTTAATGAAGAGTTGAAGAATTGCAACTTGGTCCAGAAGTTTCTGATAATTACGAGAAGACCCCAACTCGTGTTTTAGGTTATAAATAGGAGTCTTTAGCCACTTGTTTAGGCTATGCCTTTGATACCTTTTTATGCTTTATTTTACTTTGATTTTGAGCAAGTCTGATTTCCCTTCGTCCGAGATCAGATCTCAAAAACCCCTTTGTTATTATTCTATTGATGATTTATTCAAACATATTGATTGTTTCATTCTCTATGTCTGAGTAGATCCACCTTAGGTTTAGAGTTTTCTCATAAAGGATTTCTCTAAATGCTAGGTTGATTATCTGTTAGGATTCACCATCTGAATTAGTTCTTCGCCTTAGGTTGTTCTCAAAGCTAATTCTAGGTTGACGAATCTGGAACTTAGACCTTAGGATAATTGATTAGGCACGACAGTGCAATTAATTACCTGATAGAACCTAGGTGAGCAAATTGATTATTCGCAAAGAGATTTGGCTTAATTGATTTGTGAACATATCAAACCTGATTTTAAAGCTGAT
>PKML01060571.1:69121-105963 GCA_002933935.1 Eutrema yunnanense
TTATTCGATCAAATAATATAATCAGTACACATTTCAAGCAGTTTTAGAGATTGAGACACAATGAATCCACAAATCATCTCTCTTCTTCAAATATTGGGTTTCGTTAGCAATTAGGTGGGGCCTGTCTGAAATGTATTTGATGAGCGTATCGTTACAATCTTTCCCTTCTTCGACAAGATCGTGACAACACACATCAGTGATGGTTCCATTTCCAAAGACAACACCGATAATATCCAACGCACACTTAGGAGTGATTTTAAGAAGACATTTATCCCATAATAATTTTGCTTCAATTTCTTCGACAAAGAAAGCAGGAACAAACGCACTGACCAAAGCTGCAACAATGAAAAGACTTGTCATTTGGGAGGTAATTTTAGTCATATCTGGTAAAACTTTAAAAATTATTGTCTTATTCTTTTGTTATAAAAAAGAATTCAATGAGAGTGTTTTGTATTATATATTTTTGTCAAATGAAGCTATGGAAGTGATAAGCTCAAATTAATACCCTAAAAGTACTAAAGCTTTGTCGGTTGTAATACTTAGGGATCGAATCCACAGAGACTCTAAGAAACACACAATAGATTGAATAGATGAGAATTAAGCTAAGTGATCAATGGAATTGACAACAGATACGTAAATTAAACAAGTTGTAAGTTCGATTGGAGAAAGATAGGTTCAGGGTATTTCTCAGGAAATCAATGAATGTAGATAAACTAACTAATCAGGGTTCAGGTTATGCATGATTCTTGAACTCCAATCACTAAACTATAGTTAACTAACTCTCGTTGCGAGAATTATCTAAGTCTAAATCCTAGAATTCCAAATATCTTTGCGAATCCTAAAGTCTAAACCAGCATTTAGTTCAAGTTTGATTTGTTCACAAAACAATTAAACCAAATCTCTTTGCGAATAGTTATTTTGCTCACCCTAAGTTCTATCAGGTTTCTCAATTGCACTCTCGTGCCTAATCGATTAACCTAAGATCTAAGTTCTACGTGATCAATCCAAAATTAGCTATGAGAACAACCTATGGTGAAGAACTAATTCAGATTATGAACCATAAACAACTAATCAACCTAGCATTCAAAGAAATCCCTTCCGCTTCCCGTTGATGTATGTCCCTAGGCTTCCAAGTCCATACATTTGGCCTCTGTCATTTGTGACAGTAGACTGCAATAATCAAAACACAGAGTATTAGTTATCAAAGATTTGGAAAACTCAAAAATCTGACAAACTCAAGCTTAGAGATGTATTTTACCTTGTAGAAGACTTTGTTATCCTCATCTACAGAAAGCTGTGATCGAAGCGAAGTACCATCTACAGACTCGTCATTCTCATGCTCAAGCTCAGCCAACTTAGCTTCCTTCTTCTGCTTATAAAGATCAAACACTTCTTCCGCTCTCTGATCGACAAAGCTCCCATCTTTCTTTGTATGAGTCTTTACAAAGACTTCAGCAACAGTCGGAGGTCTTCCCAATGTCACTTCCTGAAATGTTAAACAAGAACATGTGAATAGCATGACATGTAAATTATCAAGACATGTAACTCAGAGACTAATAGCAAGACAGAGGAACTTACCAATTCTTGTTCCACTTGTATGAAAGATTTCTGGCCCGAGACATGCTTGTGAATACCTTGACCATTACGGTCAGACATTCGAGTTGCTGATGTAGTGTCATGCTTTACTTTGGCTTCTTCTGTGATCCAATAGTCACACATTTTTCCCCACAACGTATTCCAATCCACTTCGGTTGCTTTCTTTTCGTCCCCGCCTTAGAAACCATGTCCTTGAGTCTCACTTGGCAAATCTTCTCGAACTTTGATTGGACAAGACCAGTGTGTATGGGATGCCATGTGTGTTCTTTCTACACAACAAGATAAGAGCAAAGTGTTAGTGATCAAAGAAAACAAACAAACAGAAAATTATGAACAGATTGAGAGGTTAAGAAGATTACCGCGAATTCAAGAAAGTATTTTTCTCTTTTAGGAAATGGGACACAACCCCAGTTGTAGTAAGGCCTATCGAACTTGTTTGTAAATATCCTTGTGATCTTGCGAGTCAATGCGGACTTGTCCTTACCTATAAACCTACAAACAGATAAACAAAAATGTTAAGTCTCATATACAATCAGTGGGATAAACATATAAAAGAAATTGTTTCAGAGCAAAAGGACTAAACCAACATTCACAGATCCATAATACTCTAAAACATTACTCTAACATTACTCTAAACCATCAGTCACAGAAACAACAAACTAAGCTAAGCTATCCCTACCCAAAACTCGGAAACAAAACAAAAACAAAACAAGACAAACACAGCTTACCAGACGGTTCCAGGCTCCAAGGTGGGAGAGAGGAGCGTTGTGTATTGGTCACAGCCTGGCTGGATAAGCAAGTTGGTCAAAGCGGCGAGCACGTCTTCTGCGAGTTGTGGTTGCAATCCTTCGTCTCCGTCAAAATCAACTTCCTCGTAGTCTTCATCATACTCCTCTTCGTCTTCTTCCAGGTGATCGTTTTGAGCCTCAGAACTTTGAGCTTGTGGTGACGCAGTGGGTGGATCTTCAGGAGAAGGAGCGGATCGAGCTTGAGTCGCAGCAGGTGGGGGTTGAAGAGAAGCTGAGGGTAGCGGTTGAAGAGAAGGAGAGGTTCGAGCTTGAAGAGAAGGAGAGTGTCGAGCTTCAGAGGGTCTTGGAGAAGCAGAGGGTCGAGGATCGGTTCCTGAGTTTCCAGATCCTGCTTGGCCCCTACTGGTCAAAAGCTGCGGCGGAGGAGGGAAATCTTTGACACCTTCGGAGAATACTGGGACACGGCTACGAGGAGTCACGGAGGTTGAAGCCTCTGCCGGCGTGAATGCATACTGATGCGGAAGCGGTGAGGCGGATTTCTTTGATTTTACCTTCCGATGCGAGATCCTTGTCTCACCGGGAGAAATGACTCTTCGATTCGCGGCTGTTGTCGCAGTGCGTCGTGCTCCTCGTCCTGACGGCGAAACTTTTCCACGGCCAGACATCGGAATAATCAGAAGGTGAAGAGAAGCTGAAGAGAAGATCGGGGGCTAGGGTTTGAGAGAAAACAGAAGGTGAAAAGAAAGTTTCGCGGGTTGAAACATTTGGGTTAGAGGGAAATGTTCCCTCTTGTTTAATTTGGGAAAATTTTGGGCCCAAATTGTATTTTTTTTTAATTTTTGTTAACCTAAAACATTAAATTTTGCTTAATTTTGTATTATGGTTTGATTTTTGCTTTAATATTATGGTTTAATTTTTGCTTCATTTTTGTGGTTTAATATTTTTGTGGTTTTAACCTTATTCTTAAGTTTTAATATTATGGTTTAATTTTTGCTTAAGTTTTCATATTATGGTTTCACCTACAAAACCCAACTAAATAAGATAAACCATTAATAAACTTCATTATCAAATATAACTACCTTATGCATTAGAATATTATTTAGTAAGGTTCTTCATCAACTTCAACTTCATCATCTGAAGATGATGAATTACATTGGAATTCGTTGTTATCTTCCGCATCTCCGACATCGTAATCGAGATTTATTGGGTTCTCTCCTTGTACCAGATTCTCGTCTCGCACTACGAGATCTTCAATTGTAGTCAGCACTACATGATCATCATTTTCTTGTTGCAAAAGAGTCGGTTCTGTGTAGTCATATCCTCCTGAAATATGTCCTCGCGGGATGACTTTAACAACATTTAGCCACAATTGCTTCGGTTTCTTCTTGTATGGGTATGGGATATAACAAATTTGATCCGCTTGAGAGGCTGTGCATGCAAAGTCATTATAAAGAACTTATGAATACATTATCTATCAAGAAAGTAATATATATATATATATATAGGGATATACATACCGAGAATAAAAGATTCGTATTTATTGAACCATTTCGATGAAAGAACGTTTACAATGCCAGCATTGCTTCTCCGAGTGCCTCTACCGATAATAGGGACGTACCACTTACACTTGAAAAGTGTGATTCTTAAATTAGTCATCCCCTCATACTCCAGTTGTATTATATCAGTTAAGATCCCGTGGAAATCAGCTTGATCAGATGCGTCACTGTAATTTTTTCCTTTGACACATACACCATAGTTACATGTCTTTCGTCCCTGGTTGTGATTTTGCGTATGAAACAAATATCCTCTTGTAAAGTAGATAGGCCATGTTTTGGCATTGTTTTTCGGTCTTTCCACTATCTCTCGTACCCAAATAGAAAATTGATGTGTGGCTTTCCAGTAATTAACCTGCGTATAGTTAGAGAAAATCAAATATATAGAAGTATAGATACATAGTTAAGAATATTATTCATATTTACATAATCTTTCACCCATAAATTATATTCGTCAGCTCTTTTCGCGGAGAGTTCTTTTTTAGAAAGATGTGGATATTTTTGAGAAATAGATAGTTCAAACATGCTGTTTAAGATCAACACAAATATGAGACCAATTAATACAATTTGGGCCATGTTAAAACTTATGTAAACACACGGTAGAATATACCTCTCAATAACCTGAAAATATTCGCAATTTCGCAATACATATGCATGTGCACATCGATAGTCTTTCGCTGAAAGCCAAATTTCCTGCATTTCTCCACTTGGACGACCAACATGAGTGAATAAATCAGGTACGTCATGGACATGATATACGGGGACTCCACCTTCATTGAATCTTGTTAACCTGACCAAATTAGTTAATTTGAAGAAATTTAGAATAGATAGCATGTGTCTCCATATATATGTGAATTATTATAGCGTTTACCTTGAATTCGTGTCTATATTGGAGGCAAAATAATGCTCTGTGAAATAAGAAACCTCTTATTTCAGATAAGCTTTAACAATCGATCATGGTGCATATCGTTTGTTTTTTGCTTTCCCTTTCAACTTTTTGAAAAACCTTTCAAAAGGGTACATCCACCTATATTGCACGGGCCCTCCTAATTCAGCTTCGTAGGGGAGATGTATAGGCAGGTGCTCCATCACGTCGAAAAATGATGGTGGAAAGATCTTTTCCAAATTGCATATGATTAACACAATGTTTTGTTTTAGAATTTGGACGCGACTTTGCAGCAAAGTTCTCGAACATAAGTCACGGAAAAATACTCCAATCCCTACAATATATATATTTGATCTCTAATGGTTAATAAAAAAAACTATGTAATCATATTTACGTGTCGCATGCATATTCATATAACTATAAGGTGAGACTACCTGATAACGAGATGTGGATGTTCCTGTCTAGGAGGTCTGTACAGATAAATGGAAGTAGCCGCTCCATAAAAACATGGCAGTCATGACTCTTCATCCCAGAAAACTTTGCTTTATCGATATCAGCACAACTACCTAAGTTTGAAGCATAACCATCTGGGAATATGACCGAATGTTTCACACATTCCAATAAACTTGTATCTGGCTTCGTCTGTCAATGAGTAGGCGGGGAAAGGAGCTCTACCCTCATCATCAATATGTAAGTGTGGCCGCGAACAAAATGCTTGTATATCCAATCTTGAAGGGATGATGTCTTTTGATTTTCCCTTCACACGCATAAGAGTATTCATGATGTTGTCAAAAACATTTTTCTCTATATGCATCACATCGAGATTATGTCAAAGATTAAGGCCCCTCCAGTACGGAAGCTCCCAGAATATGCTTTCTTTGTACCAGTTATGCTTCTTCCCAAAGTGAGGCTTCTTCTTTTCGTGACCGTTTCCACCAACATCCACTACAAGAAAAACGGGTATTAATGGCAATTCAGTATAGCGGTTTATGTGTTTCTGCTATGGTTGATTTGTGCCTGACTTTTTAATAGCGTTTCTAAAATGATAAACGCTATGATATGTTGTGCGGCAAAAAATATGTGTTTGCGCTTAATTTTTGGTTCTCCAATTGTTCTGTAATAGCACTTATGAATTGTAAAACGTAACATAGGTTAACCGCGAATAAGAAAATTTCATTGCCCGCCTAAGTAATAAAAAAAGTGTACCAAATTAATTTTAAGAAAAAAATTGATACGATCTAAAAAAAAAAATTGATCAAACAAAGGGTTTCACAAAATCCCTTTTTTCTTCTTTCTTCTTTCTTCTTTCTTCTCTCGATCTCTCAATCTCGATCTCGGTCTCTCAGTCTCGATCTCTCTTCTTCTCTTTCAGTCTCGATCTCTCTTCTCTCTGTCTCGATCTCTCTTCTCTTTCAGTCTCGATCTCTCTCACTCTCAGCCATCCAAGCTTCTCAGATCCTCTCTGATATCTCCTCTTGGTAATCTCTTTTCATCTTCTTCCATGTCACCTTTATTATCTGCTTCTTGTTCGTGTTAAAACCTTAATTTATGTTTCTTATTGTGTTTCTGTGAGTAGGTGCTAAGAAAGGCTCGAGATCGTGATTCTCGACTAGTCCGATCGATCGATGAAGGTACAAAAACCTCTTTGTTGCTCTTATCCTTTATACAATTTAGTTCCTCAAACTGCTTATTGGAAGCAGGGAGGAGAGCTCGAGGAATTTCAACTCCCTAATACTTTCATTTTTCAACATTGTCAACAGTTTATTGACTTCCCTGAAGCTGTCCGCCTTTTGGAACAAATGTTAGTTTAGTTTCTATTCTTCGATTCAGAATATTGAGAAGGTGATGAGACTTCTGGCTATTGAGATTCGATTCTGGTAATTTTGGTTTTATCTTCCTGCATTTGGCTATTTCTTTCTTTAGAGGGATCAATCAAGAGAAAGACTGTTTTAGGAAGTACTAATCTAGGAACTGTTTAGTGTAGTCACTTACTTATCATAAGAGAAATAACAGTCTGATCAAATAAGAACTCATTTGCGGTGTGTTCATCAAGATTTCTGGTAATTTTGTCTTTAGATTGCTGTTTCTATCGATGGGTATTTGCTTTTGATTTCCTCAAACGTTTCTGGAATTTCTGCTTCGTTAGTTTGTTTTCCTTCGATGGGTTTTCGTTGATGCCAAAACAAAAAAGAAACATCAGAAAGTTTGATTAGTATCTCATAATCTAATCTAATGCTTTATGATTAAGCTTGTGACATGTTTACTGAAATTCACTTGTTTGCTTCTTAATCTCTCTTCCTTAACGTAAGAGTTGTTGTTTTGGTGATAATATTTTAATCCGGATTTGTATGATTTGTACAGATCAATTTGCAAAAATGGTGCAATATAAATTCAAGAAGATAACTGTTGTTCCCAATGGGAAGGAGTTTGTTGACATCATCCTTTCACGGACTCAGCGTCAGACACCAACTGTTGTCCACAAGGGTTACAAGATTAACCGTCTGCGTCAGTTCTAGATGAGGAAGGCTATTTTAGAGAGCAGAAAGATGCAGCCTACATAAACATATGTCATATGGAGTTGATATGCTCAATTTAATACCCTAAATAGTACTAAAGCAGTTGCTGCAGTAAATCAGGGGTCGAACACAAGAACTCAAGACTTCACACAATAGATTGTATAGATCCGAAACAAGCTAAATCAATAGATGTAAACGAAAACAATGCAGTAATTAAAAAGGGTTGTAAATCAGTGGAGGAAATATAGGCCCAGGGTTTTTCTCAGGAAATCAATGAATGCAGCTAAATTAACTAACAGGATTCAGATTTAGCACGGTTCTAGAACTCAAATCACTAAAATATAATTAACCAACTCTCGTTGCGAAAACTATCTAAATCTAAATCGTAGGAATTCCAAATCTCTTTGCAAATCCTAAATTCTAAATCAGCTTTAATATCAGGTTTGATATGTTCACAAATCAATTAAACCAAATNGAAGGCTATTTTAGAGAGCAGAAAGATGCAGCCTACATAAACATATGTCATATGGAGTTGATATGCTCAATTTAATACCCTAAATAGTACTAAAGCAGTTGCTGCAGTAAATCAGGGGTCGAACACAAGAACTCAAGACTTCACACAATAGATTGTATAGATCCGAAACAAGCTAAATCAATAGATGTAAACGAAAACAATGCAGTAATTAAAAAGGGTTGTAAATCAGTGGAGGAAATATAGGCCCAGGGTTTTTCTCAGGAAATCAATGAATGCAGCTAAATTAACTAACAGGATTCAGATTTAGCACGGTTCTAGAACTCAAATCACTAAAATATAATTAACCAACTCTCGTTGCGAAAACTATCTAAATCTAAATCGTAGGAATTCCAAATCTCTTTGCAAATCCTAAATTCTAAATCAGCTTTAATATCAGGTTTGATATGTTCACAAATCAATTAAACCAAATCTCTTTGCGAATAATCAATTTGCTCACCTAAGGTTCTATCAGGTAATTAATCGCACTCTCGTGCCTAATCAACTATCCTAAGATCTATATTCTAGGTAGCTAATCTAGAACAAGCTTTGAACACAACCTAAGCGAAGAACTAATTCAGATGGTGAATCATAAACAGATAATTAACCTAGCATTCAAAGAAATCCTTTATGAGAAAACCCTAAACCTAAAGTGGATCTACTCAGACATGGCAATTGAATCAATAGACATAACTGAATAAATCATCAATAGAATAATCAAAAGGGTTTTTGAGATCTGATCTCCGACGAAGGGAAATCAGACTTGTCTCAAACCAAAGTAAAATAAAGCATAAAAAGGCATGGCCTAAACAAGTGGCTGTAAAATCCTATTTATAACCTAAAACACGTTCTGGGGTCTTCTTGTAATTATTAAAGACTTCTGGACCAAGTTGCAATTCTTCAACTCTTCATAAAAGTCGCATGTCGTGTCAGCCTCGAAGAGTATCGATCGATACCAGGGGGTATCGATCGATGCATGTCGTGAAATCAGGTCCTCAGCAACACGATCTTCAGCTTTGCTCCAAAGTGCTCCAGAAAGCTCCAATACTTCCAATAGTACTCCAAACGTGCTAAGACCTGTAGAAGACTCTAAAAGACTACAAAACACTAGAAAAGACTCTATAAAAGGACTTATATCATGGCCTAAACAGGGTAAAAACCATGATATATCAGGAGTCATGTTCAAGAGATCTTGGTGTAGAGCTTGAAGATGTTGGGTTTGATTTTGAGACAATTTTGTGGGCTCCCTGGTAAGTTAAGAAAAACCAAAACTATATATGATGAGCTCTCTCTCTATCTTGACTCAGAGATTTGTCTGAGATCGTTGTCCCTTGTGGATTTTAAGCCATATCTAAAGTTCATTTTCTTTTGCTGTGGATTTTAGGTAAAAAAAAACAAACAAGAAGAAGGAGAAGAGCAAAGACTTGAGAGCAAAAGGGGTCTTACTCCTACAGTACGATATTGTAGAGAGAAAAATGAAGGCTGAAGCTAACTAACTAGTAAATTAAAGCCTTTGTGGGTATTATTAATCTGATCTTAACAATGTTAATCGAATTGTATTTTGTTAATCTTAACTTAAGAAACGGTAATCTCAAGTTGGAGCATATAACGAGTGTTTGATTTAGGGTATATGGGTTAACACTTGTAAAATATTTTTTATATTTTTCAATTGAAAAAAGAAAACACAATAAATTATTGCTACATAGTAGAAAATAAAATAGAATAGAAAAAACTATTACAAAATTAAAAATAAGAAGGAAAAATTAGTGTCTATGATTTAGAGTTTAGGGCGTAGAGATTGTGCTTTAAGGTATAAGGCTATATGGTTTGAAATATTTTTTTCTAGTTCTATTAACAATTACAATAAATTTGTCTCATAATCTGTAAATAATAATTTTAAAATTATAAATAAAAGAAGAATTAAGTATTGAATGTTTGTAAAAATGTATAATTTTCATGGTTTTGATTTCGTGGTTTTAATTCTATAAAGCATTAATTTCCTTTTTTACAAAATAAAAAGAAAAGTTATGATATTTAATTTAGAGTTTAGGGCATAGGGTTTAGGGTATAAAGTATAAGTTATTGCTATCCATAATCAATTAAGAGAACATTATCAATACACAACTAAAAATTAAAATTTACAAAACAAAAAGAGACAATTATGATCATTGATTTAGAGTTTGGGCATATAAGGTTTAGGGTATAAGGTATAAGATTTGAAATATAGAGTTTATTGTGTGAAATATAATTTCTTTGTAATTTCCCAATTAACAATAGAATATACAATAATTTTTTTTTATCTCATATGTATAACATAATATATATATATAAAATAATTTTTTTAAGATAAAACTAAAAAGAATTAAGTGTTGAATATTTGATATAAGGTTTAGGGTATTGGTGTTTAGGGTTTAGGTTATCTTGATTTAGGGTTTATGTTATATTGATTTATGGTTTAGGTTATGTTGTCAATTAACAAATAAAAATGATTGCCAATTATTGGAAAAGATTGCAAAATCATTGCAAAAATGATTACAAAACATATATACAAACCGTATAAACTATTGTTTCATACTAAAAACATAAAATAGAATAGAAAAAACTATTACAAAATTAAAAATAAGAAGAAAAAGTTAGTGAGTTATGATATAAAGGTATAAGGTATAGAGTATAAGATTTGAAATTTTAGCTTATAAAGATATAAGACATAGGGTTTGAGGTTTGATTTAGGGTTTAGGGTTTAGATTTTTTGGTGAATTTAAAATTTATGAGTGTTTTATTCCGAATATATATATTCACAACTACAATATATTTTAGTCTTACATTTAGAAAATAGTTTAAATTACATTTTAAAAAATAAATAACTTATATAAATCCCTTGTAAGATAGATATCATTGATGTAAAAAAAAAAAGCATTAATTATTAAAAACTAAATAAAAATAGAGAACCAATAGAGAAATATCAGTGGGATTGATAAGGTGGCCAAATCTTATTTCTTCCTTCCTTTACTTTTCTTTCTCTCCGTTAGATTTGTCTTCCTCGTCTCAAACCCTTATCTACGTCGTTTCCTCTTCCTCGTCTCACTTCTCTTCTCTCCGAGCCTCCTTGAACGAAGAAGACGCCTCCACATGACAGAGACAAATAGTTAGGGTTTGGTCGATTTCGAGACAGAGGCAACAACGCGCTTACTTGCGATTCGCAGCTGCGGCGAGCAACAACGGCGGAGGCGACCGGGTCTAAGAACACTGGCGGCGAGTCTCCTTCCTCTCTTTCTTTCTCGCGGTTACTCTCGGGCAAGCTTTCTCTCCTTCTATCTCCCGATCTCTACTGGCGCCGCGAAGCTCTCTCTCTCTCTCTCTCGATTTCATATTCTTAACCGAAATCCTTGTTATGCGAAGGTGAAATGAGTGTTTATTCGGAAGGTACATATGTTTAACCGAAATCCTTTGTTAGGCTTTGTTTTTGTTCGATTTAGCTGTGGTTTCCTATTTCTCTTGAAAACGAGTTTCATCAGTAGTTGTTTAGCTGTTGTTTCATTAATTAGAGAAATCGTTTTCTTCGTAGGGGTTAATGGGTTTCGAAACATCTTTCGTTGATTGGGATTCACATTTAATATGTTGTTTTAGTGAAATCTGGGTTCGTGGTTGCAAATCGATAGCTAAAGTTTTGAACTTTGGAATTGAAATTGTTCTATAGGTTTAGTGTTACCTATTTCAATCCTTGGTGAAGCAAGAGATGATAGTATCCATGTTTGTGAGACTTTATGCTGTTGAAATTGCTATCGGTTATTGGAGAAATCGATTGGGTCTTACCGGTTAGTGAAACTGTTGGGAAAAAACCAGATGAAGCTTATGCACGACAACAATCTTTACAGTGTTTGATTCGTATGATTCTTTTGTTGGTCTATCAAAATGGGGAATAGTTTTTTTGACATTATCTCATTTGTGGATCATATTGGTGTACTTATCAAGTCTATGGTTATATGTGTTTGAAGTTGAAAGGGTTTAGGGTTCTTACATTCTGATATGGTTTACTTGTAAATTTGGGAGTACAGGTGTTCCTTGGACCGAGGACGAACACAAGCTAATCTTTAGCTGGTCTTAAAGGAGATTATCGCATCGAGCTCATAAAAGTAAGAAGATTGAATCAATCTGATTGCCATGGTTGATCTTTGCTTAATTTCCTTACTAATTATATTCTTGGCGCCTGTAGGACCCAACAAATTCCCTTACTAATTATATATATATCTCTGAGCTTTACTTCTCTAGATGTTCCAAATCTATAAAATGATAAAATTCAAATGTTTGTTTGTTGCAGGAGGTAGCTGATGTTGTTAGTCGAAGAAGAAGTTTCAAAGATCGGAGTTGAAAGAGTGGAGAGAATTCACAAGTTTAAATACAAGAGTTGTATGAACTTATTTTTTAACTAGTATTTTTACTTTGTAATATAGGTCTTTGTATCATGGTTTCATATAAAAATAATAAAATATGATATTTTTTTGTAGTGATTCCATCACCATTAGCTAAAACCAAAAAAAAATCCCATTAAATCAAAATTTAAATACAATTTATTGGAGCAATTACAAAAATATAAATGCTATAGAAAATACAATTTACTTAAACAAATACATGAATTAATCACATATTTTGAATGCTATAGTAAATTTACAAAAATGCTATGAATAAATGAAGACACGATAGCAATACCAACAACCGCTATCGAAAGTGGCGGACATATTATCGCGGGCTATGTCAGAGCACTTTTCATAACGCTCTCGTATCGTTAGACATGATAGCAATGTCAAAAACCGCTATCTAAAGTGTCTGACATATTATGACGGGCGATGATACAGCGCTTGTTAAAAAGTTATGGTATCGTTAGATAGCGTTATTCAGCCGCTAAGAAAAGCCTTTTTTCTTGTAGTGATCCTTAGTTTTCGTTGGATTTACACGACGCAACCGGTAGGAATAAACTTGCTCACCGGTCAAAGACTCAGGTGGATAGTCGTTCCTAGCGTCTCTTCTATTCTTCAGTGGATGATCATGAGGAAGAAATCTTCGGTGACAATCGAACCAACACGTCTTTCTTTCGTGCGGCAGATAAAATGACTTTGTATCTTCCATGCAAATAGGACAAGCAAATTTGCCATGAGTGCTCCATCCTGATAGCATGCCCAACGCCGGAAAATCGCTTATCGTCCACAATAGCACTGCTTTCAGATTAAAATTTTGATTCAAGGATACATCGTACGCATCAACGCCATTGGACCACAATTCTTTTAACTCGTCAATGAGAGGTCGAAGGAATATATCGAGACTACCTCGCGGATGATTTGGCCCAGAATTCATAATTGTAAGAAACAAGTACTCCGTATTCATGCACATACCAGGGGGTAAATTATATGGAGTCAAGACCACAGGCCACAACGAATGATTTTTTGACTAGCCAAATGGATTGAACCCATCTATACATAATCCAAGATAAACGTTTCGGGTTTCTTGGACAAACTGGGGATGTCGATCCTGAAAATATTTCCACTCCGCCCCATCAGAAGGATGACACATTTCTCCCTCCTTTGCTTCGTGCTCGGCATGCCATCTCATTGCCGTTGCAGTCTTCTCGCTTTGATACATTCTCTTTAATCTGTCAGCAATAGGCATATACCACATACGACTATATGGGACTTTGGTCCTACGGTTTTGCTCGTTAGGCCTCCATCTTGGTGAATTACTAAATCCACACTTATCTAACCTTTCGTCTTCTTTCCAGAAGATCATACAATTGTTAATGCAAACATCAATTACATGACATGGGAGGCCTAAATAAACTTGCTCACCGGTCAAAGACTCAGGTGGATAGTCGTTCCTAGCGTCTCTTCCGATCAAATAGTCTTTTCTATTCTTCCTCAGTGGATGATCATGAGGAAGAAATCTTCGGTGACAATAGAACCAACATGTCTTTCTTCCGTTCGGCAGATAAAACGACTTTGTATCTTCCATGCAAATAGGACAAGCCAATTTGCCATGAGTGCTCCATCCTGATAGCATGCCCAACGCCGGAAAATCGCTTATCGTCCAAAATAGCACTGCTTTCAGATTAAAATTTTGATTCAAGGATACATCGTACGCATCAACGCCATTGGACCACAATTCTTTTAACTCGTCAATGAGAGGTCGAAGGAATATATCGAGACTACCTCGCGGATGATGTGGCCCAGAATTCATAATTGTAAGAAACAAGTACTTCGTATTCATGCACATACCAGGGGGTAAATTATATGGAGTCAAGACCACATGCCACAACGAATGATTTTTTGACTAGCCAAATGGATTGAACCCATCTGTACATAATCCAAGATAAACGTTTCGGGTTTCTTGGACAAACTGGGGATGTCGATCCTGAAAATATTTCCACTCCGCCCCATCAGAAGGATGACACATTTCTCCCTCCTTTGCTTCGTGCTTGGCATGCCATCTCATTGCCGCTGCAGTCTTCTCGCTTTGATACATTCTCTTTAATCTGTCAGCAATAGGCATATACCACATACGACTATATGGTACTTTGGTCCTACGGTTTTGCTCGTTAGGCCTCCATCTTGGTGAATTACAAAATCCACACTTATCTAACCTTTCGTCTTCTTTCCAGAAGATCATACAATTGTTAATGCAAACATCAATTGCATGACATGGGAGGCCTAAATAAACTTGCTCACCGGTCGAAGACTCAGGTGGATAGTCGTTCCTAGCGTCTCTTCCGATCAAATAGTCTTTTCTATTCTTCCTCAGTGGATGATCATGAGGAAGAAATCTTCGGTGACAATCGAACCAACACGTCTTTCTTACGTGCGGCAGATAAAACGACTTTGTATCTTCCATGCAAATAGGACAAGCCAATTTGCCATGAGTGCTCCATCCTGATAGCATGCCCAATGCCGGAAAATCGCTTATCGTCCACAATAGCACTGCTTTCAGATTAAAATTTTGATTCAAGGATACATCGTACGCATCAACGCCATTGGATCTTAATTCTTTTAACTCGTCAATGAGAGGTCGGAGGAATATATCGAGACTACCTCGCGGATGATTTGGCCCAGAATTCATAATTGTAAGAAACAAGTACTTCGTATTCATGCACATACCAGGGGGTAAATTATATGGAGTCAAGACCACAGGCCACAACGAATGATTTTTTAACTAGCCAAATGGATTGAACCCATCTGTACATAATCCAAGATAAACGTTTCGGGTTTCTTGGACAAATTGGGGATGTCGATCCTGAAAATATTTCCACTCCGCCCAATCAGAAGGATGACACATTTCTCCCTCCTTTGTTTCGTGCTCGGCATGCCATCTCATTGCCGATGCAGTCTTCTCGCTTTGATACATTCTCTTTAATCTGTCAGCAATAGGCATATACCACATACGACTATATGGTACTTTGGTCCTACGGTTTTGCTCGTTAGGCCTCCATCTTGGTGAATTACAAAATCCACACTGATCTAACCTTTCGTCTTCTTTCCAGAAGATCATACAATTGTTAATGCAAACATCAATTGCATGACATGGGAGGCCTAAATAAACTTGCTCACCGGTCAAAGACTCAGGTGGATAGTCGTTCCTAGCGTCTCTTCCGATCAAATAGTCTTTTCTATTCTTCCTCAGTGGATGATCATGAGGAAGAAATCTTCGGTGACAATCGAACCAACACGTCTTTCTTCCGTGCGGCAGATAAAACGACTTTGTATCTTCCATGCAAATAGGACAAGCCAATTTGCCATGAGTGCTCCATCCTGATAGCATGCCCAACGCCGGAAAATCGCTTATCGTCCACGATAGCACTGCTTTCAGATTAAAATTTTGATTCAAGGATACATCGTACGCATCAACGCCATTGGACCACAATTCTTTTAACTCGTCAATGAGAGGTCGAAGGAATATATCGAGACTACCTCGCGGATGATTTGGCCCAGAATTCATAATTGTAAGAAACAAGTACTTCGTATTCATGCACATACCAGGGGGTAAATTATATGGAGTCAAGACCACAGGCCACAAAGAATGATTTTTTGACTAGCCAAATGGATTGAACCCATCTGTACATAATCCAAGATAAACGTTTCGGGTTTCTTGGACAAACTGGGATGTCGATCCTGAAAATATTTCCACTCTGCCCCATCAGAAGGATGACACATTTCTCCCTCCTTTGCTTCGTGCTCGGCATGCCATCTCATTGCCGCTGCAGTCTTCTCGCTTTGATACATTCTCTTTAATCTGTCAGCAATAGGCATATACCACATACGACTATATGGTACTTTGGTCCTACGGTTTTGCTCGTTACGCCTCCATCTTGGTGAATTACAAAATCCACACTTATCTAACCTTTCGTCTTCTTTCCAGAAGATCATACAATTGTTAATGCAAACATCAATTGCATGACATGGGAGGCCTAAATTGCCCATCAGTCTTTACGTCTCGTAATTTGAACATGTTGCCTAGTTTCCTTCAGGTAAATACTTACTAAACATTCCGCACATCGAATCCACTAACCTCTCACTCATATTATGATATGTCTTATGTTGCATGAGCTCAGCAGCAAATGATAACTGCGAGTGACCTTCACGACACCCATCGTATAAAGGATTTTTTGCTCCTTCTAACAAGTCGTAGAATTTTTGGGAATGATTCCGTACAAGTTCTTATACATTCTCATAACTATCATCATGTTGATGATCAAAATTAACATTATGATGAAATGCATCATTCACCATATCCACATATCTACCTTCAACATTACCCACTTCTTCACTCTGATCACCTACCCACGTTGTATCACCATAACTCGTTCCTAAACTCATATCGAGTTCTTCCCCATGCTTATACCAAACATAATAACCAGGCACAAATACATTGTTATACAAATGGCTCCAAATTTTAGCCCCCGGTAAAAATTTATTATTCTTGCAAACACTACAAGGACAATAAAAGTTACCGCCTGCGTAAGCTCCTGGCTATTTGCAAATGTCATGAATTGATTATCCACCCCATGTCTAAACTCTGCTGAGATATTACCCGTCGTTTCATCGAACCTCCGATACATCCACTCCCGGCCATTACTATAATTGTAATTTTCCCACATTTTCAAACTTAATTAAAAAAAGAAGATTTTCTCGACTGAAAAAAATAATAATAATAAAAAATTTTCTCTCAAATTGGATTGATATGAAACAACGAGAGTGGGTTGCTTATATAGACTTTTTGCGACTACATTGCGACTCCATAATGTAGTCGCAAAAAGCAGTTACACCTACCACAAACGATAAACACGAGAGTTTCCCAAAGTTTTTAGCGACCCGCCGAATTTAGTCGCAACTTTGCTACTATGTGGCGACTAATTTTTGTAGTCGCAAAATTTATTTTCACTAACCACACACGATCAACACGTGTCTTTTTTTAAAAAAATTTGGCGACCCGCCGAATTTGGTCGCAACTTAGTCGCTTTTTAGCGACTTTTTAGCGACTAATTTAATTAGTCGAAAATTAGCGACTGAGTGGCGACGAATTTACTTTAGTCTCAATGCCGTCGCCATGTAGTCGCAACCAAGTCGCCATTTTTGCGACCACCTTTTTAGACGCAAATTTCAGTCGCTAATTCCCTGTTTTCTTGTAGTGCAAGCAAAATATCCAGCTTCGCTTGAACTTCAGCAATCTGAGACCCATAAACTCCTCCAGCTTGCTTTTTCCTCTCGAAATCAGCATTCTTGGTGCTATTACTAGACGCCAAGTTCTCGATCAGCACAACCGCATCATCCGGATACCTGGTGAAGATGTTCCCATTACTCGCAGCATCCATACCCATCTGGTATCTCCAATCAACTCCTCTGTAGAAAGTGCCCAGCAGCTGCACCTGAGTGAACCCATGGTGCGGACAATCTCTCTGATATGGCTTGAAACGAATCCATAAAGCTTTGAATGCCTCTGTCGGACCCTGAGCGAACTGAGAGATCTTGTTCCTGAGCTCCTCGGACCTTGCATCATCATAGAAATTTATCAGGAACGCATTCTTCGTCTCATCCCATGTAGTTAGCGAATCAGGAACTAGCTGCTTCAGCCAATAAGCAGCATCCCCACCAAGAGAGTACGGGAAGAGTTTGCGAAAAGGAACTCATTGGGCACTCCATTGTACTTCATACCTTTCGATGTGATCCATGGGATGCTTATGAGGTAGGCCATGGAATGGGTTCTGACTTACGAGAGCGTAATACTCATGCTTCAGCTCGAAGTCATTCCTCTGAAAAGTCGGGATGCGAATCGCAGTTCGATTGGCATAGAACTGATCATGCCTGTTGTGCTCACCAAGTGTTCTAGCTCGATCACCTGCAGCATTCCCAACGTTGGCGCGCCCAGCTGGCGTGACAATCTCAACAACAGCAGCAGGGGCAACGACGTTTCCAGCTTCATCAAGTCGCTGCCCTCCAGCATTGCACACATGACCCTCTTGGTCTCTCAAGACTCCAGCTTCATCAGCTCTTAAAACCACTGGGTTGTTCATCCATGATGTCTACTTTGTCTTTCTGTTTGTGCGTTCTAAACGTGCTAGCTTCTCTAACGATAGATTGACTAGCGGAGCGCTCTTGTTTCTTCTGGTTTCATGATTAGGCATGCACCTGAAACATAAATATCAGGAACGTAAGTAACCAAATACACGATGAGTATCGACCGATACTGGATGGTATCGATCGATATCAACAAAGAAAATCGCCTCGATATCGACCGATACTAGGTAGTATCGATCGATACAGACGGGCTTAGTCGAAACTCGACAGCTAAAATCTAATGGCGAAATTGAGTCCCCGGCAACGGCGCCAAATTTGATATGCTCAAATTAATACCCTAAACAGTACTAAAGCAGATGTCGTAGTATACTTAGGGATAGAATCCACAAAGACTCAAGGAAACACACAATAGATTCTAGATGCTGAATTACGCTTGGTGATCAATGGTATTGAAAGCAATTACGTAAATTAAATGTGTTGTAAATCAATGAAGGAAAAATAGGCCACGGGTGTTTCTCAGGAAATCAATGAATGTAGACTAACTAACTAACAGGATTCAGATTACGCACGGTTCTTGAACTCAAACCACTAAGGTATAATTAACCAACTGTCGTTGCGAGAATTATCTAAATCTAAATCCTAGGAATTCCAAATCTCTTTGCGAACCTTAAAGTCTAAATCAGCTTTAATATCAGGTTTGATATGTTCACAAATCAATTAAACCAAATCTCTTTGTGAGTAATCAATTTGCTCACCTAAGGTTCTATCAGGTAATTAATCGCACTGTCGCGCCTAATCAATTATCCTAAGATCTAAGTTCCAGATTCGTCAACCTAGAATTAGCTTTGAGAACAACCTATGGTGAAGAACTAATTCAGATAGGGAATCCTAAACAGATAATTAACCTAGCATTCTAAGAAATCCTTTATGAGAAAACCCTAAACCTAAAGTGGATCTACTCAGACCTGGAGAATGAAACAATCAACATAACTGAATAAATCATCAAATAAATAATCAGAAAGAGTAACAAGAGGTTTTGAGATCTGATCTCGGACGAAGGGAGATTCAGACTAGTCTCTCTCAAACCAAAGTAAAATAAAGCGTACAATAAAGCCTCCTTAAACAGGTGGCTGAAAACCTAATTTATAAGCTAAAACACGTTCTGGGCCATCTTGTAAATATCAAAGTCTTCTGGGCCAATTCTGCAATTCTTCAACTCTTCAATAAGTCGCGATCCTTCTGTTTCCTCGACGGGTATCGATCGATACTAGGCAGTATCGATCGATACTCAGGTGATTTTGATGTCTCAGCTACACGGATCTCTGCTTCGCTCCAGAATGTTCCAGAAAGCTCCAATATCTCCAATTATGCTCCAAACGCGCTATAACCTGTAAAAGACTCTAAAAGACTACAAAACTTTAGAAAGACTATAAAAAGGACTTATATCATGGCCTAAACAGGGTAAAAACCATGATATATCACACCAATGTCTGCCAGCTCTCTGTTGGGTAGTTGAACCAAAAAATCTCCAGCTGCGGTACATAAGTACCAACGCCGCGGAGGCTTCAGCCACCTCAGGTTATGCAAATGCTGCTCGTCCATGAGAACGCGTGTAGTGGAAATGGAGCAGCTCGCAGTACTGATCCCAAAGTGCTGGAAGATAGGTGTGAGAAGACTCACAACAGACTCGGTCTTCCTAGCGGTGCCCCTCGTACTCTTACCTACAAAAGGCTTAGTCTTTTCAAGGAGACCAAGTGATGCGCAAAGACAGCGCCCATGTTGACCTCTGTCAGCTCAGGCCACTCATAGTCCTCGCCTTGAATGATGTCTCGGATAGCAAGGGCAAGTACTAGAAGCTCAGACACTCTCACCTTGTTTGGCTCCATCTTGCACAAAAAGGTGTTGCTCAGAATCCTGACCAAGTAAAGCAGGACTGGGTGGCGCACATCCATCTGAGTGGATGTTCTAGAGTGATAAGAACCAGTCCCAAAGTGCGCCCAGAAGCTCTGCACATCAGGGTGTGAAACAGGAAGAGCGACTCTCCGCAAGGCTCTCTGAAAGCCATATAGGTCACAAAGATCAGGGAGTGGCAATCTGTACCTCACTCCGAGAACCATGAAGGTCAAGGTACCCTCCTGCGCGTCCCTGAGAACTTCGTCCTGGTAGTGGACGCGGACTGTCGCCATGAACTGATGAACAAAGTCAGGGAATAGGTCGTACTGATGTGTGGCAATAGTGCCCAGACCAATCCTCCCAAGCAAAGACTTGAGCTCACCGTCTAGGCCCAACCGACGCGTAGTGACTCCATCAACGAATCGAGTGGG
Source organism: Eutrema yunnanense (assembly GCA_002933935.1). Taxonomy (NCBI): domain Eukaryota; kingdom Viridiplantae; phylum Streptophyta; class Magnoliopsida; order Brassicales; family Brassicaceae; genus Eutrema; species Eutrema yunnanense. The sequence continues at coordinate 89,810 of PKML01060571.1, forward strand.
TTGTACATCAATGCATAACCACCCATTGTAGTGCAACGTGTCATAATCATCCCAGTCGTCAGAGATGGGCCTATATAGGCATCTTGTACTCTTAGCGATCTCCCTATCAGTTCCCTCCCAAACTCTGTTGCAAGGAATCCTGGCCTTCTCGTTCCTCTTAGGCCAAGGAGCTCGACCTGTGGCATCAGGAGCCACGGGGTCAGCAGAAGCAGCGGGTGGTGATGATGGATGTTCCACTGGTGGTGGTGGCATTTCGCGCAACGAAGAATGCGGAACCTCAATGTTTCCCGACGCTCCATCAATCCTCACCATGTAGGTGTCGTGGCCTAGGTAACCGTTCACTACACCTTTCCGCCAATGTAAACCATCCCAGATCTTTGCACGTTGACCCAAACAGAAGTCTTGGGGTGGTGGGTTTGAGCTTGATGCATCATCTGTTCGTGTTCTCTTTCGAGTAGACATCTGCAATCAAAGACAAAGAACACATCAAACACAGAATAAGCACCAAATCCAACAACATATCAACAATCATCAGCAAAGTTCTCAAAATTCCATCACTGCACGCAGGGTATACCCTGGTGATTTTCGAACCAGAAACTCTAAATTCATCAGATCCGCAATTTCAAGCATACAAGCGTAATGGTGGGTCCGAAATTCCTCTAGAACAACTTAGGTAAGGCAGATCTATCCAGTAAATCAAGTGCTAAGAGGCAAAAATTCAAAAATCCCAAACCTTGTGCCCGTGGAGTGAAAACAAGAAATTTGAGTGTCATACCTTGCAGATCGAGAGAATAGATGATAGAAATGGGAAGAGCACGAAAATCCAACAAGGTTAGACCTTGAAATTACTCAAATCCGTGAAGAACCGAAGATTTGGTGAATTTGGAATTGGGATTCTAAGGTGTCGATCGATGGGAACTGTGGAGAAGAGAAGAAAACAAAAAACCGATGGTTTTAAAGAGAACTTATCTGCGCATGGGGTATCGATCGATACCCAGGTGGTATCGATCGATAAAAGGCGATTTGGTGATGAAAGTTCGTTTTCTCCTCGTTGAACCTGATTCATGAAAGACACAAGACCCAAGAACGAAAAAGAAAAAGAAAAAGACTTTTATATAGACTCACCAGTGGGTTGATGATATATCATGGTTTTTACCCTGTTTAGACCATGATATAAGTCCTTTTTATAGAGTTTTTCTAGTGTTTTGTAGTCTTTTAGAGTTTTTACAGGTCTTAGCACATTTGGAGTATTATTGGAATTATTGGAGCTTTCTGGAGCAGTTTGGAGCAGAGCTAAAGATCGTGTTGCTGAGTACCTGATTTCACGTCGAGTATCGATCGATACCCATCGCAGCAAGACACGACCCGCGAGTTTTCCAAGACTTGAAGAATTGCAAAAGTGCCCAGAAGTCTTTAATAATTACAAGAAGACCCCAAGTCGTGATTTAGGTTATAAATAGGAGTTTTCAGCCATCTGTTTAGGCTATGCCTTAATAAGCTTTATTTTCTATACTTTGGTTTGAGACAAGTCTGAATCTCCCTTCGTCCGAGATCAGATCTCAAGAACCTCTTGTTATTATTATATTGATGATTTATTCAAGCATATTGATTGTTTCATTCTCTATGTCTGAGTAGATCCACTTTAGGTTTAGGGTTTTCTCATAAAGGATTTCTTTGAATGCTAGGTTAATTATCTGTTTAGGATTCACCATCTGAATTATAGTTCTTCGCCTTAGGTTGTGTTCAAAGCTAATTCTAGGTTGACGAATCTGGAACTTAGATCTTAGGATAATTGATTAGGCACGACAGTGCGATTAATTACGTGATAGAACCTAGGTGAGCAAATTGATTATTCGCAAAGAAATTTGGTTTAATTGATTTGTGAACATATCAAACCTGTTATTAAAGCTGATTTAGACTTTAGGATTCGCAAAGAAATTTGGAATTCCTAGGATTTAGATTTAGATAGTTTTCGCAACGACAGTTGGTTAATTATGCCTTAGTGATTTGAGTTCAAGAACAGCGCTAAATCTGAATCCTATTAGTTAGTTTATCTGCATTCATTGATTTCCTGAGAAAAACCCTGGGCCTATATTTTCCCAATCGAATACAACTCTTTTAATTTCTGTATTGTTTTTAATTACATCTGCTTGGCTTAGCTTAATTCTATTCTATATAATCTATTGTGCGTTTCTGTGAGTCTTCTGTGGTTCAACCCCTAGCTATATTACAACTACTGCTTTAGTACTGTTAGGGTATTAAATTGAGCATATCAATTTTGGCGCCGTTCAAGCGCTTGTTTTATGTCACGAGCTTGACTTTACGGACGATCAGTCAGGATAAGAATGAGAGATTGCTCCAAAACAAGCTCCACAACTTGACATTTCCAGCTTCAGAGTTCTGCTCAACATGCTCTCCACAACCTCTTGTCCTTTCTCTTTCAGCTCCGAAGTAAGAATAACTCTAGCCTTAGAGAATGGTTTTGAGGTTCCTTTGCATTTCACCTTATATTCAATCGAATCTCCATCACACTTATGAGGGATTAAGGTCACATGGGTAGCACTCTCGACTCTTTTGTTCTTCACATTCTTCTTTGCCTTAGCCGTTTTGATGTCTTCCTTGGTGATGATAGAGGGACCATGTAAAACGTCTATGATAGTTGGCTCATCATAAGGCTCGTCCAAAAGATCAACCATCAATGTCCTCCTATAACAACAATGATTCAAGAGATATGCTTGGGAGCTCTTCTATAAGGAATGGCTTTGAAGGAGACATGTTCGTCAATGTATGAGAACGAGATCCTCTTCCTGGGCGTGTCTATAACTGCACCAACCATAGCCATGAACGGTCTTCCATGAATCAAAGGCGTACTAGATCTTGCACTCATCTCCACAACATGAAAATCAGCAGGAACCAGACAATCTCCTACTTTAACCAACAAATCAGGGATTGTACCGTATGGAACTGAGGTGGAAGAGTTCGCGAATGCGAGAGTCATCTGAGTAGATCTAATATCACCAATTTTCAACCTCTCTGCAAGTGCCTTTGACATGACATTGACACTAGACTCTGAATCAACGAGAGATTCCTTGAATTCAACTCTAGAGATAGAGCATGGAACTGAAAATTTTCCTGGGTCTGCCCTCTTAGTCAACTGCTTCATCGGTGGTGGTATGCTTCTTGCCTTGATGAAGATTGTCTTGATCTCTTCCTCAATCTCTCTGCAATCTCGGAAGTAACAATCCAAAGGGCGATTTTCAAAAACTTCTTCAAAATACATAGTATGGGGAATTCTCCTCACCATCTTCTCAAAAGCGAGCAACTTCTCCGCAATGATGGGATTCATGAGTAGTCTAGGTGGTCTAGGATATGGCACCTTAGGCTTGTAGACACGTTCCTCTGTTATCTCCGTTTTTTTTTCATAATTTCAGGCTTAGTTTGCAAGGGGAATCGATCGACACAAGTAGTGGTATCGACCTCAGTGCGGGTATCGATTGACACAAGAAGGGTATCGATCGATACTTGGGCGATTTCAGAATCCTCATCGTCATCTTCTACAGGGTTTTTGAAATTTCCTGCACTTCTTAAGGTGATTGCATTGACGTATTCATTCTGTGAATGAACCATCTTTCCCTTGACAGCTGCTGCAGTTTGAGCTACTTGAGTTTCCAGCATCTTCTGATGAGTACTGAGAGCCTCGATATTTCCACTCAGATCCGTGTACATAGCACCCATCTTTCAATTGAAATCCAGTGTGATCTGCTGCTATCCTTGAACCAGCTGTTCAAGCATAGACTCAATCTTGCTCTCAGAAGTTTTAGCAGGTATAGGCTGATAAGATGAATTCTCATAGTTCCTGGTGTAACCACTGTTCTGGAAAGGTTTCTGGCCAGACTGATTCGACCATCCTTGCCGAGAATTGTTGTTGAAGTTTCGGTTGTTGTTGTATTGATTCCTCTGACCTTGAAAGCCAGAACCACCAATATAGTTAACATCCTCTACTTCATCCTCATTGAATACCTCAACATCTTCAACGAAGTGAACGGCCTTCGTCGTCTTGCCCATAAGAAGATTGTGCACATAATCTAACTTGGCCTGAACCTCATCCATATGCGAACCTTCCATGCCACCAGCTTGCTTCTTGCGTTCAAAGTCTGCATTCTTGGTGCTATTGCTAGACGCCAAGTTCTCAATCAGCACATAAGCATCGTCAGGATACCAGGTGTTGAAGTTTCCATTGCTCGAAGCATCCAAAGCCATCTGATACCTCCAATCAATTCCTCTGAAGAAGAAACTCATCAGCTGAAAATGTGGACAATCACTCTGATATGATCTGAATCTCGTCCAAGCAGCCTTGAACGCCTCAGTAGGGCCTTGAGAAAACTGGGAGATCTTGTTCCTAAGATCCTCGGATCGTGCATCATCATAGAAATTATTCAGGAAAGCAGTCTTAGTCTCTTCCCAGGTAGTCAGTAATCCTGGAGGCAACTGCTTCAGCCAGTAAGTCGCATCTCCACCTAAAGAGTATGGGAAGAGCTTGCAGAAGTGGTAATCATAGGACACTCCATTGCTCTTGATGCTAGTGACCAAATCCTCGAACCTCTCAATATGGTCCATGAGGTGTTCATTGGAAAGACCATGAAAAGGGTGCTGACCCACAAGAGTGTAGTATGCAGGTTTCAGCTCAAAGTGTATCCTCTGAAAAGCATGAGGGCGAATCGCTGATCGATTGGCATAAAACTGATCAGGCATGTTGTACTCACCAATCATTCTACCACGATTAGCCACAATATTCCCTGCATTCGCGTTCCCATCGACATTCACAGCGACAATCTCCTCGACAACATGAGCAGGTGGGATGATGTTCCCCTCTCCATCCAATCGTTGCCCTCTCTCATTGCACAATTGACCCTCTTGGTCTCTGTAAGCACCATTTTCATCTTGAACCAAAACCACTGTATTGTTGTTCATCTCTGCTGGCTTCTTTGCTCTTCTGTTTGTGCGTTCCAAAAGTGTTAGCTGCTCGTTTGACAGGTCAACTAGCTGAATGCTCTTGCTCCTTCTGGTTTCGCGAATAGGCATACACCTGAAAACAAAAGTCAAGAACGTAAGTAACACATAATTTAACAGCAGGTATCGACCGATACTACTAGAGTATCGATCGATACTAGGGCAAACTTAGTCGAAATTCTCAAACTAAAATCTAATGGCGAATTGAGTCCCCGGCAACGACGCCAAATTTGATAAGCTCAAATTAATACCCTAAAAGTACTAAAGCTTTGTCGGTTGTAATACTTAGGGATCGAATCCACATAGACTCTAGGAAACACACAATAGATTGAATAGATGAGAATTAATCTAAGTGATCAATGGAATTGAAAACAGATACGTAAATTAAACAAGTTGTAAGTTCGATTGGAGAAAGATAGGTTCAGGGTATTTCTCAGGAAATCAATGAATGCAGATAAACTAACTAATCAGGGTTCAGGTTATGCACGATTCTTGAACTCAAATCACTAAAGTATAATTAACCAACTCTCGTTGCGAGAATTATCGAAGTCTAAATCCTAAAATTCCAAATCTCTTTGCGAATCCTAAAGTCTAAACCAGCTTTTAGTTCAAGTTTGATTTTTTCACAAAACAACTAAACCAAATCTCTTTGCGAATAGTTATTTTGCTCACCCTAAGTTCTATCAGGTTTCTCAATTGCACTCTCGTGCCTAATCGATTAACCTAAGATCTAAGTTCTAGGTGATCAATCCAGAATTAGCTATGAGAACAACTATGGTGAAGAACTAATTCAGATTATGAACCCTAAACAACTAATCAACCTAGCATTCAAAGAAATCCCTTATGAGAACCCTAAACCTAACAGGAAATCTACTCAGACATGAAAATTGGAACAATAAACATGTCTGAATAAATAATTGAATAAATAATAAGAAAGAGAATAAAACATGGGTTCCAAATCTTCTCTCGGACGAACAGAGTTTCAGACTTGTCTCCCTCAAAAGCTCTCTCACCAAAAACAAAAGTAGAATTCAAGCGTAGAATAAAACTTAGCCACAAAAGTGGCTGAAAAATCTAATAAATAACCTAAGACACGTATTGAGGCTTCTTGTAAATTAAAGTCTTCTAGGGCAATTTGCAGTTTCTTAAATCTTCAAATAAGTCGCGATCCTTCTGTTTCTTCGACGGGTATCGATTGATACCATAAGTGTATCCATCGATACTCATGCATCAAATCGGTGTCTCGCTACAAAATCTTTGTTTGACTCCAAAAAGCTCCAGAATGCTTCAATATCTCCAATAATGCTCCAAACGTAGCTAAAACCTGAAAAGACTCCAAAATACTAAAAAGACTATAAAAAGGACTTATATTATGGCCTAAAACGGGTAAAAACCATGATATATCAGGAAACTATTTATAAATTTTCAAAACCAAAACATAGCTATCAAAACGTATTTTAAAGTAAACGTCATAAATTAAAGCAATTTAATGTCTAGATAATAATACTATGAATGCTATTATTAATTGTTTTTTCCTTCTATAACATTACTAGAATTTTTAGATAACAATTACGCGTAGAATTTAAGTTAGAACAATACTCTAAACCAAATGATTAGATCTCACTATCGGACATACCATAAACATTGATTTTATGAAAAATAAAATATAGTTTTTGAATTGTACATAACTAAATATACTTAATTATTAATGAATCAAAAACTAAACACACATCTTCTTTACAAAATACTAGTTAAGGTCAATGTTTTAACTAATGTTTTAAATACGTTGAAATATCAGATATTTAAAACACTGTTTTAAATAAATTATTTATAAAGGTTATTTAATGTTTCCTTAGCATAGAACATGTATAAAATAGTTATATACAAATTTTATTTTTAATCTTTCCTAAGATAAAATAAGATTTATTTGTGAAACTTTTAGAGCATGCCTAATTTTTTTTTATAGATAATATATAAGTAGATATTTAAAGTCAACTTTTCCACACTTAATAATAACATTTAAACATCATTGGGTTGTTGCAAAAATAACATAATAATCCTAATTAATATTGTTTCGAAAATATTATATATATTTCGTGATTATCTAAATTCTCCATCTATTTCATAGAATTGGGTGTTAAAGAGTATATATACAATCAAGTTAAATTTTAAGAATACTAAGTGTATTTTTGATGAATAAAGTTTATGATTACAAATAAGTATTACATAAAACTACTGTGTATCCTCGATTTAGATTGCTGAAACTTTATATATTATAATGATGTTGATAACAAAATAAATTATATAAAAGTTTATTATAAAAGGGAAAATTGCTGTTTTTACCCTAAAATTACGTTTTTATGACAAAAATACACTGTCCTTTCAATCAAATGCTGCACTACACTTTCGGGGGTGGAAAATTACAGTTACCACCTTATGACCAAACAAAAAATGTGAAACCGCTATTACCATTTTAACCTTCGCGACATGTCAGACTTCTATAGAGGTCTGACATTTAGACTCTAATAGAAGTCTGATTGATTTCTCTTACCAGACTTCTCTCAGACATATTCGAAAAGTCTGATAAAGATTGAAATAGTAAATTTAAATTTAAAAATTAAAAATTAAAAATTAAAAATTTGTTAAAACTTTTTTCTACAATAATTAAATATAGACGATTTTTATGTATAGAAATTAATATTTCATAAAATTGAATCAAATTAAACAATGTTAGTTAATTATGCATATACCTCAATAAATATCAGACTTCTCGAAGAAGTCTGATAAATATTTAATTAGTAAATTTTAATTTAAAAATTGTAAAAACTTATTTTGTTAAAAATTTCTTATACATAAATTAAATATAGACGATTTCGAAGTATTAAAATTAAATTTCGTAAAATTGAATCAAATTAAAAATATGTAAGGCAAAGTAGGTTGTAAACCTCAAAACATGCTTTGTAATGGAAACATTTACATATAACTTTAGGGTTAGATTCATGGTTTACCAAATTTACATTTGAAATTTTAAATTTGCACATATGTGTTGTAATGTGCATATATTTCACGAATTTGGTGCTTCCTATAAGTTATGTTTTAATATTGTCACTCCTAAGTGCTAAATATTAGATGTAGGGTTACTCAGACTTATCGGAGAAGTCTGAGAGAATCAGAATTTCTCAGACTTCTCAGAGATTACCAGACTTCAATTTTAATCTGATTTTTTAAAAGTCAATTGCAAAACTACCCTCTCGTTGACCATATGGGTTTCATCAGAATTTTAAAGCAGTCTGAGTATACAACTCATATCAGAAAATCGACGATATGCAAAACTCGTACCTATATCCGTTTAGAGTTTGTTTTCACCCTCGTTAAGCGCCCAGAACGTCTAATATCACCGAAATCCCGCAAGTCCAGTCGTGTTTTACCGTTTTATGCCATAATTTCCGATTTCGGTACGTTTGAATCGGAAAATCAATAGAAAAATGGGAGAAATCGGAGAGAGAAGTCGCGAAAAGTGTTTACGAGCTATATTCTTGAGCTTTAATGGCGGAAAAATGGGTTAGTTACTGCATTAACTCGTCGACAATGGTGGTTATCTTGGTTTCTCAGACTTCTCAGAGAATCGGGGTTTTTCATACTTCTCAGAGAAGTATGAGACGTATTTAATTTGAAAATTTAAATTTAAAAAATATTAAAAATTTAGTTTTTAGAAATTTTTACTACATAAATTACACATACTCATTGTTGCTGTATATAAATTTAAAGTACATAAAATTTAATCAAATTGAATCATTGGAGATGAATTTAGTCAAAATGAGTGAGTATGAGATAAATTTGGATCTAAGCACCATGTAGGTAAGAGTTTACGGTTTACGGGCTCAATATTTGTTGGATTAGGGTTCAAAGTTTTCCCTTGGAGTGTAATTAACTGTAAAAGAGTGTGAATATCAAGAGTTTTGTCTATGTTCGACATATGAAGTTGGATATCATGTTCTTATCTGTAGGGTTAGATTGAGAGTTTCTAAATTTTTAATTCATAATGTTTTTTTTACATATACTAGTTAGTTTGTGACTAAGTTAAACGATTTTGATGTTTGTTGTAAGTTTTCTATATAATATGATGGTATTTAAGTAGTAATTATCAAGTTTAGGGTTTATCAGACTGCCATTTCAGTCTGATCATGTCCATGGTTTATCAAACTTCTTGATGAAAACCAGTGAATTAACCTGAAATAAGTTACCCTACTAGTGATTTTACCCCATATATAAACTTAAGTTACCAACCCTAATTTGTAAAAGTCATTATCGACTCTCTCTCTCTAAAACAGGAAGAATCTCTCTCTCTCTCTAAACTCTCAAACATCTCTCCGGAAACCCTCGTTGCCACCGCCACCGCCACAGCCGTCGTTAGCTAATTACCTCTCCTTTTTCGTGTCACCTATACCAGTCCCTCCATCTATCTCTCTTCATCTTTTCATCACAACTCGATTTTCTTGTAGGTCGAATCGCCACCGCCACCGCCGCCGCCACCGCCCTCGCCGTCGTCAACTTCGTCTTTGCAACTGAGTTAAGCTTTCTAGAAACAAGTTTTTCGCCTTCTACTCTACTTTTTCTGCAAAATTTTTAGATCTATACGAAATAAGACCATTTTCCATGTTTTTTTGCAGAGATCTAAACAAACAGATGGGTTTTTAATTAATTATGTTTTAGATCTACAAGATAGAAGTCCATTTTTCTATGTCAAACAAAAGTTCTAGGTCTGGTATGTATTTTGATGCTTGGTTGTTGATATGCTCAAATTAATACCCTATAAGTACTAAATCAGTTGTTGTAGTATATGTAGGGGTCGAACACAAGAACTCAGGATATCACACAATATATTAAATAGATTCGAATTAAGCTAAACCAAAAGATGTAATTGAAAGCAATACGTAAATTAAACAAGTTGTAAGTCGTTTGGAAGAAAGATAGGTTCAGGGTATTTCTCAGGAAATCAATGAATGATGATAAACTAACTACTCAGGATTCAGGTTTAGCGCGGTTCTTAAACTCAAATCACTAAAGTATAGCTAACCAACTCTCGTTGCGAAAACTAATTAAGTGTAAATCCTAGAATTCCAAATCTCTTTGCGAATCCTAAAGTCTAAACCAGCTTTTAGTTGAAGTTTGATCTGTTCACAAAACAACTAAACCAAATCTCTTTGCGAATAGTTATTTTGCTCACCCTAAGTTCTATCAGGTAATTAATCGCACTCTCGTGCCTAATCAATTATCCTAAGATTTAAGTTCCAGATTCGTCAACCTAGAATTAATTAGCTTTGAGAACAACCTATGGTGAAGAACTAATTCAGATGGTGAATCATAATCAACTAATCAATCTAGCATTCAGAGAAAACCCTTATGAGAACCCTAAACCTAAAGTGGATCTACTCAGACATGGAGAATGAAATCAGCATGATTGAATAGATCATCAAAGAAATCAATAAGAAACAAGAGTTCAGAGTTGTCTCTCCAAAAACCAAAGTAAAATCCAGCTTAGAATAAAACTTAGAATAAAGCATAGCCATCAAAGTGGCTGTAAATCCTAATAAATAACCTAAATCACGTTTTGGGGCTTCTTGTAAATAATAAAGTCTTCTGGGCAATTTTGCAATTATTCAACTCTTAGAAAAATCGCAACTCGTGTCTTGCTGCAGTGAGTATCGACCGATACTAGTCTGTATCGGTCGATACTGAGGCTTCAAATCGGGTACTCAACTACCCGAACGTCTGCTTTGCTCCAAAATGCTCCAAAAAACTCTAATATCTCCAATTATGCTCCAAACGTGCTAAAACCTGTAAAAGACTCTAAAACACTACAATATAGTAGAAAGACTCTATAAAACATACTTATATCATGGCATAAACGGGGTAAAAACCATGATATATCAACTCTCCCTCAAGCAAAACAGAAAACTAAACCAGAGAAAGAGGTTTGAAAACATAGAGACTCACCTGTTCTTGAAACATTGCAATGACCATTTTCCTTAGTGCTCCACATATCACCTAACCAGTTCCAAATCTAACCACCATGTACTTCTCCGTAGACATTCACAGCTTCCTTGACTACACACATTATTTCACAGCATCGTTCAACCAAGCCCATCATCGCCAGTTTCATCGCTGCCATTAATACCAAGAACCTTCTAGATTCTGTCCCATACAATATCATGACAAGGAACCACCCTTTTTCACACTTTCTGTTATTATTTTCTCTCCCTCAGACTTATTTCTTATTATATCTCTTGCATATACATATTAAGTTTCGAGACGCGAGTATTGATGGTGTTTGCCACCGAATCCCCGGTTCTTCCCTTAAAAAGTGATCAAAGGTGTAGACGAATAATGGTATCACATGAAATTTTCCTAACCTCGCTTCCACTTTTTTGTGATCATTCCCTCTGAAGTAGAATAATGGGATCGCTGGAAATTTTCCTAACCCTCTACTCAGAAGAAAATCATTTCATCGTTTAATGCATCTTATTTATTAACTTATAACAGGGAGAGAAATACCATTACTTTAAACACATGGGTTCCTTTGTCAGATACGAATGATGAATCAAGCTTTATGGAAATCAGTCACATTAATGAAGTGCAAAAATTTGGCTCAGGCTTTAAAGAACTTTGCTGGAAACATGATTGTCTTCTAGTTAACCGGTCAACCTTTGGATTTTTCATTAGTCGATCTGTAACCGATTCTGTAACAATGGTCACTTTGAAGCAATGTCAGAACAATAGAATCAAAAAAAAGATCACAATCTCCAACAAAGTTTTGACTTAATAAAACAAACTTTGACTCAAAAATGACTGACTCTAAGAAAAACAAACACAATATCAGCGACTACCTCCCCTAGACTTGAACAACACTGTCCCAGTGTTATCTAGCCTCAGGTTGGTGAAATAAACAAAAGAACCAAATGGATTGTGAAAATCGAAAATCTTACCTGTGAAAGTGATGAGTATCGATCGATACAGGCTGGTATCGATCGATACCAGTTGTATGTCGAGACATAGATTTCAAATCAGTGGCATCGAGTTGCTTAACCCAGGGAAAGTGATCCAAAGTGTTAGAAGTTAGCACTGTTAGGAACACTCAAAAACAAGTTAATAGCAACAAGATAATCAAGCATAAATCCATGAGTTCAAATGCAAAAAATAAAACTGACATAAGTTTAACACAAACGAAAAATAAAAAGAAGAAAAGAAAAACAAAAAGAAAAACAAACGTGAAAACAGAAGTAGACTAATCCTATGTCGCCTCAGAATAACCATCAGCATCAGGATCATCAACAAGAGAAGGATCAACCGAAGTCTGCGAGGTTCCAGGCTGAGACGAAGGAGCAGCGTCCGTGTCAGTCATGCAGCGGCAGCGAGAAGTAGCAGTCCAGATGCTCCTCATACTCTCCATCATCACCTTCTGAAAGGCAGCTGGCTCCATCAGAAGTTCCGAATGATAGGAAATGATGGTGTAGGGATAGAAGAAGAAGCTGCTCGCGATCGCTGGGCTCGTCCTCCCTGGCGTGAAGTAGATGGGATGTCAGCAGCAACAGCTGCAGGGGCAGGAGCTCGTCGTCTAGTTGCAGGTGCTCGAATCAACATGTGCGGAGGAGGCTCGAAACGAAGCCGAGAAGGATCCTCGAGAATGTCTGTCAGAGTGTCGTTAGGGGGCGACACCAGAAAATCTCCAGCAGATGTACTGAAGAACCAACGCCTCTCGGGCTTCAACCACTTAAGATTCTTCAGATGGCTCTCATCCATAAACCGACGCGTAGAGACTATCGAGCAGCTCGTAGTACTGATCCCGAGGTGCTGTAAGATAGGAATGAGGAGACTACCAACTGTCTCTGTCTTGGCCTTCGTGCTTGTGCCTGTGAATGGTTTGGTCTTCAAAGAGACCAAATGATGCGTAATTACAGCGCCAAGGTTGACCTCTGTAAGCTCAGGCCATGCGAAATCCTCCTCAGGAATAATTTCTCTGATAGCCAGACACAGAAGTAGAAGCTCGGATACCCTCATCTTGTTCGGTTCCATCTAGCACAAGAGAGTGGTGCTCATGATCCTAACCAAACAGCGCAGGACCGGGTGTCGTATATCCATCTGAGTGGACTCCTTAGCGTAATAAGCACCATTCCCGAAATGCTCCCAAAATGTATGCATGTCAGTATGCTCCGCGGGAAGAGTAACCCTCCTGCAATCCCGCGGAAAACCATAGATGTCACAGAGATCAGGGAGTGGTAACCTGTACCTCACTCCACAAGCCATGAAAGTCAAAGTACCCTCCTGTGCATCCCGAAGAACTTCGTCCTGGAAGTAAATGCGAACTGTCGCCATGAACTGACGAACCAAGTCCGGGTAAAGATCATACTGTTGAGTGGCCATCTGGCTAAGACCAATCTTCTCAAGCAAACGGGCCAGATCTGTGTCAAGGCCCAAGCGACGCATGGAGACCCCGTCAACAAACCGAGTAGGCTGATATGCTCAAATTAATACCCTAACAGTACTAAAGCAGTTGTCGTAGTATAGTTAGGGATCGAATCCACAAAGACTCAAGGAAACACACAATAGATTCAAGATGCTGAATTACGCTAAATGATCAATGGTATTGAAAGCAATTACGTAAATTAAAAGTGTTGTAAATCAATGGAAAGAAAATAGGCTCAGGGTTTTTCTCAGGAAATCAATGAATGCAGCTAAATTAACTAACAGGATTCAGATTACGCACGGTTCTTGAACTCAAATCACTAAAATATAGCTAACCAACTCTCGTTGCGAAAACTATCTAAATCTAAATCCTAGGAATTACAAATCTCTTTACGAATCCTAAAGTCTAATTCAGCTTTAAAGTTCAGGTTTGATACGTTCACAAATCAATTAAACCAAATCTCTTTGCGAATAATCAATTTGTTTACCTAGGTTCTATCAGGTAATTAATCACACTCTCGTGCCTAATCAATTATCCTAAGATCTAAATTCTAGATTCGCCAACCTAGAATTAGCTTTGTGAACAACCTATGGTGAAGAACTAATTCAGATTGTGAATCCTAAACAGATAATTAACCTAGCATTCAAAGAAATCCTTTGTGAGAAAACCCTAAACCTAAAGTGGATCTACTCAGACATGGCAATTGAATCAATAGACATGTTTGAATAAATACTCAATAGATAATAAGAAAGAATAACAAGATGTTTGAGATCTGAATCTCGGACGAAGGGAAACTCAGACTTGTTTCTCTCAACCAAAGTAAAATCAAAGTATCGAAAGCATCGCCTAAAAGTGGCTGTAAAAATCCTATAAATAACCTAAAACACGAATTGGGTCTTCTTGTAATTATTAAAGACTTCTGGACCAAGTTGCAATTCTTCAACTCTTCATTAAAATCGCATGTCGTGTCAGCCTCGAAGAGTATCGATCGATACCAGGGGGTATCGATCGATGCTTGTCGTGAAATCAGGTATTCAGCAACGCGACTTCAGCTTTTGCTCCAAACTGTTCCAGAAAGCCCCAATAATTCCAATAATGCTCCAAATGCGCTATAACCTGCAAAAGACTCTAAAAGACTACAAAACACTAGAAAGACTGTATAAAAAGGACTTATATCATTGCTTAAATAGGGTAAAAACCATGATATATCATAGGCTCTATAACAACTCTCAACCACGTGTTATAGTGCAGCGTGTCATATAATCATCCCACTCCTCCAAGATGGGTCTGTAGATGCAGTCGTCACTCTGCACAATCTCTTTCTCCGTCCCGTTCCAATCTCGATGACAAGGGATCCTGGCCTTCTCGTTCAGCTTAGGCCAAGGACCTCTGCATGGGGTTACATGAACATCAGGAGCAGATGGATCAGAGCTCGATGCGTCTGAAGTTCTTGCTCTCTTTGGCCTAGATGCCATCTGCAAACAAATATAGAAAGACACAACATAAATCTAACACCTCTCAGCAATCACAACAAATTCTTATCATCAGACACGAATGGTGTCGAACGATACTAGAGGGTATCGATCGATACTAGAGGGTATCGATCGATACCCTAGCCATTTCCAATTCAAATTATCCAAGAGTCGAAACTAAAGGCAATTGAATGTAAGGCAAGGTGCGAAACTACTTTAGAGCATCTCAGCAAATGACCATTGTCAAGAAAAACAAGTGCTAAGGAGTAAAATCTCACATACCTCAACCCTAAAAATCGGACTGAAAAGGTGGAATTTCGAATACATACCTTTGCTGATTGAAGAAACAAATGCTAGAAAGAGGTAGAGGATGAAAATCCAAGGAATCTAGGCACTTGAATCACCAAAATAGGTGAAGAAATGAGAGAGATGCGAATTGAGAAGAAGAAGGAGGCGGTATCGATCGATGGAGAAGAAAGAATATAGAGAAAAACCCGAGGGTTTTAAAAGAAAACTTACCTACCCGCACAGTGTCGATCGACACCGCATAGTATCAGTTGACACTTGTTGACCAATTCCTGCTCTTTCTCCGCGACTGTGGTATCAATCGACACGGATTGGTGTCGATCGATACTCCTCCTCTTAATCTGCTTCACGTTAAGACATGATATGCTCAATTTAATACCCTAAAGTACTAAAGTAGTTGTTATAGTAAAGCTAGGGGTCGAACCACAGAAGACTCACAGAAACGCACAATAGATTGTATAGTTATGAATCAAGCTAAGCCTAATAGATGTAATTAAAAGCAGTGCAGAAATTAAAAGAGTTGTATTCAATCAGGAAAATATAGGCCCAGGGTTTTTCTCATGAAATCAATGAATGCAGATAAACTAACTAACATGATTCAGATTCAGCGCAGTTCTAGAACTCAAATCACTAAAGTATAATTGACCAACTGTCGTTGCGAGAATTATCTAAACCTAAATCCTAGGAATTCCAAATTTCTTTGCGAATCCTAAAGTCTAAATCAGCTTTAATAACATGTTTGATATGTTCGCAAATCAATTAAACCAAATTTCTCTGCGAGTAATCAATTTGCTCACCTAGGTTCTATCAGGTAATTAATCGCACTGTCGTGCCTAATCAATTATCCTAAGATCTAAGTTCCAGGTTCGTCAACCTAGAATTAGCTTTGAACACAACCTAAG
>PKML01060571.1:106140-116799 GCA_002933935.1 Eutrema yunnanense
AAAAGGCATAGCCTAAACAAGTGGCTGAAAACTCCTATTTATAACCTAAAACACGTTCTGGGCCATCTTGTAATTATCAGAGACTTCTGGGCCAATTCTGCAATTCTTCAACTCTTCATTAAGTCGCGATCCTTCTGTTTCCCCGAGGAGTATCGATCGATACTAGGCAGTATCGATCGATACTCAGGTGATTTTGACGGGTATGCTACACGGATCTCTGCTTCGCTCTAGAATGTTCCAGAAAACTCCAATATCTCCAATTAAGCTCCAAATGTGCTATAACCTGTAAAAGACTCTAAAATACTACAAAACACTAGAAAGGACTCTATAAAAGGACTTACATCATGGCCTAAACAGGGTAAAAACCATGATATATCAACTTCCCCAGACTTAGCCTTTGCTTGCCCTCAAGCAAATAGAAGACTAAACAGAGAAACAGGTTTGAAAACGCGGAGACTCACCTGTTCATGAACCATCGAAAAGACTCTTTTCCCAAGCACCCAAATGTCACCAAATCAGCTTTTGATCTAACCACCATGTACTTCTCCGTAGACATTCGCAGCTTTTCCAGACTCCACACATTATCCCACAGCATTGTTCAAGTAAAGCCCTCATCGCCAGTTTCATCGTTGCAGCTAATATTCAAGAACCTTCTAGACTCTTTACCAGACAATATCATGACAAGGAACCACCTTTTTCACACTTTTTGTATCTATTTCTCTCCACCAGACTTATTTCTTATTTTGTTCTCTTTTTTTTATTTTTTTTAGCTTTGCATATACATATTAAGGTATGAGACGCGAGTATTGATGGTGTTTGCCACCAAATCCCCGGTTCTTCCCTCTCAATGTATCAAAGGATGTAGGCGAATAATGGCATCATAGAAAAATCCTAGCCTCGCTTCCAATCCTTTGTGTGATCATCCCCTCTTAAGTAGAATAATGGGATCCCTGGAAATTTTCCTAACCCTCTACTCAGAAGAAAATCATTTCAATCTTTTATGCTCTTAACTATCAACTTATAATAGGGGAGAGAGATACTATTAATCTAAATGTATGGGTTCCTTTATCAGACATGAATGATGAATCAAGCCCTATGAAAACTAACCACATTGATGAAGTGCAAAAATTTGGCTCAGGCTTCAGAAGAACTCTGCTGGAGACATGGATGTTTCTAGTCAACTGGTCAGTCTTTGGATTTTTCATTAGTCAGTCTAAACTGATCCTGTAACACTGTGCACTCAAAAACAAAATCAAATCAATAGGTTCAAGCACATGATCATAATCTCCAACAAGTTTTGACTCAATAAAACAATTTTTGACTCGATAAAACGACTGACTCTAAGAAAAACAAAAACAATGTCAGCAGACACCTCCCCCAGACTTGAACAACACTGTCCCCAGTGTTATCTAGCCTAGAGTAGGTGAAATAAAACAAAAGAAGAGGATAAACGAAGAGAAACAAGAAGTTACCTTGCTGGAACATCGAGTATCGATCGACACACAGCCTGGGTATCGATCGATACCAGGCTTAAATCGACTTGACGAACCTTTCATTCGCGATTGGTGTCGATCGATACCAATGGGGTATCGATCGATGCTAAGGCGATTTCGAATTTTGGCTCCTTGTTTATCCTGACACAGACTCAAAACAAACGAAAATAAAACGACTCAAAAACAGACTCACCAGTGGGTTGCCTCCCACCAAGCGCTCGTTTAACGTCAATAGCTTGACTGTAACGCCCTTCAGGCTGGATAAGAATGAGAGCTTGCATCAAAACAGGCTCCATCACTTGACATTACTAGCTTCAGAGTTCTGCTTAGCAAGCTGTCCACAAACTCCTGCCCTTTCTCTTTCAGCTCATAAGTAAGCAGGACCCTAGCCTTGGAGAATGGCTTCGAAGCTCCTTTGCATTTGACCTTGTACTCAATCGAATCTCCATCACACTTCTGAGGTATCAAAGTGACATGAGGATTCTCAACTCTTATGTTCTTGGCCTTCTTCTTTGTTGGCTTGGCCTTCTTGGCAACTTCCTTGGGGATGCTGGGCGGTGCAGCTGAAACGTTTGTGATAGTAGGCTTATCAGGAGGCTTTTCCAAAATATCAATCGCTAGCGACTCTCCTGTGATAGCCTTGATGCTAGAGACACGTGTGGGAACACCTGTAGGGGGAATGGCCTTATAGTAGACATCTCCGTCAATGTAAGAGAAAGAGAGTCTCTTATTAGGTGTGTCTATGATCGCGCCAGCGGTAGCCATAAACGGTCTTCCCAGGAGTAAAGAAACCTCAGATCCTTCGCTCATCTCCACAACCTGAAAATCAGTGGGCACCAGGCAATTTCCTACTTTTACAGGCAAAGCATGGATAGTACCGTATGGAGGTGAGGTGGAAGAGTTTGCAAACGTGAGAAGCAAGGTAGGGGGTCTTATAGCAGCCTTCAATCGTTCAGCAATTTCCTTCGACATTACATTGACGCTAGATCCTGAGTCAACGAGAGACTCTTTGAACTCGATTCCAGAGATGGAGCATGGTACCGCGAATTTCCCTGGGTCTTCCCTCTGTTTCAATTGCCGCGGCTGTAGTGACTTGCGTCTTGCCTCGAGAAAGAGTGCCTTGACTTCTTCCTCAGTTTCTCTGCAGTCTTTGAAATGACTCAGCAGAGGCCAGCCCTCTAGAGCTTCTTCAAAAGATCTTTCATGGGAGATCCTTCGTACCATCTTCTCAAAGCCACGCAGCTGCTTTGGAGTGATAGGATCTCTGAGGTGTTTAGGAATAGGATTCTACTTCTTGGACTTGCAAACTCTTTCTCCGATCACCTTAGGTGTTTTCACAAGTTCTGGCACGTTCTGCGAGGGGTATCGATCGATACCAGGTAGGGTATCGATCGATACTTCCGCTTTTGAATCGTTCCTGGTAGATACATCTTCATCAGAAAGAAGCTTTACGTTCGGGTTATCCAGCATATACCTTAATCTAGCAATCTCCCATTCCTCCCTTGTCAGCTTAGGAACTATAGGAAAAGGTGCCTTGGGTATATACACTCGTTCTGCAACTACCTTAGGCACCACAGTCGAAATCTAACATTGTCTCCTCAGAAATCGCCTCCGTATCGACCGACACCAGTTGGGTATCGATCGATACACGGGTTTTTGAAGTATCCCGTTTCAGAATTGTAACCGGCATCGATCGACACTTGATGGTATCGATCGATGCCCTGGCGATTTCAGGTTCCTCATCGAAATTTCCTGCATTCGAGATGATGGCATTGACGTGTGCGTCGTGTGGATGAACTGTCTTTCCCTTGGCGTTTGCAGCAGATTGAGCCACTTGCGTTGCCAGCATCCTATGACTGGTATTGAGAGTCTCGATTTTCCCATTCAGATCAGAGTACAGATGGTCAAGCTTCCCATTGAAATCCACCTGCAACTTCTGTTGTCCCTGAAGAATCTGCTCAAGCATGGATTCCATCTTATTGTCTGCAGACTTGGGAGGGATGGGCTGGTACGAAGAGATTCCGAAAGTGTGATTGTTGTTGCTGAAGTTCCGGTTGTTGTTGTACCCAAATTGTTGACCTTGAAACCCAGAACCACCAACATAGTTAACATCCTCCACTTCATCCTCATCAGCAAAGTGAACCGCTTTCTTATTCTTCCCGATCAAGAAATCCAGCTTAGCTTGAACCTGAGCAATCTGTGATGCATCAATTCCTCCAGCCTGCTTCTTTCTGTCGAAGTCAGCATTCTTGGTGCTATTGCTAGACACCAAGTTCTCAATTAGCACAACTGCATCATCTGGATACCTGGTGTTAAAATTCCCATTACTCGCAGTATCCAGAGCCATCTGGTACCTCCAGTCGATCCCTCTGTAGAATATACCCAGCAGCTGAACTTGATTGAACCCATGGTGCGGACAGTCTCTCTGATATGACTTGAAGCGAATCCAAGCGGCCTTGAGTCCTTTTGTTGGACCTTGAGAAAATTGGGAGATTTTGTTTCTGAGCTCTTCAGATCTTGCATCATCGTAGAAGTTGCATAGGAATGCTCTCTTCGTCTCTTCCCATGTAGTTAGAGAATCAGCAGCTAACTGCTTCAGCCAATAAGCAGCGTCTCCACCAAGTGAGTATGGAAAGAGTTTGCAAAACAATAACTCGTTGGGTACTCCATTGTACTTCATCCCAGTGACCAAGTCCTCGAACCTCTCGATATGATCCATGGGATGCTCATGAGGTAAACCATGGAATGGGCTCTGACTTACAAGAGCATAGTACGCAGGCTTCCGCTCGAAGTCATTCCTCTGAAAAGTCGGTATGGGAATCGCAGCTTGATTGGCAAAGAACTGATCAGGCCTGTTGTGCTCGCCAAGTGTTCTAGCTCGATCACCTGCAGCATTCCCAACGTTGGCGCGCCCAGCTGGCGCGACAATCTCAATAATAGGAGCAGGGACAACGATGTTTCCAGCCTCATCGAGTCGCTGTCCTCTCTCATTACGCACCTGACCCTCTTGGTCTCTCAGAATCCCAGCCTCATCAGCTCTTAAAACCACTGGGTTGTTCATCCCTGATGTTTGCTTGGTCTTTCTGTTTGTGCGTTCCACAAGCGCTAGCTGGTCCAGTGACAGTTCAACTAGCTGTGTGCTCTTGTTGCTCCTGGTTTCACGAACATGCATACACCTGCAAACAAAACACTAGGCAAAGCACGTAAGTAACTAGAAAAATACGTTGCGTATCGATCGATACCAAGTTGTGTCGATCGATACCAACAAAAGAAAACGACGAGTATCGACCGATACTACAAAGTATCGATCGATACCGACGAACTTAGTCGAAATTCTAAACTAAAATCTAATGGCGAATTGAGTCCCCGGCAACGGCGCCAAAATTGATATGCTCAATTTAATACCCTAAAGTACTAAAGCAGTTGTTATAGTAAAGCTAGGGGTCGAACCACAGAAGACTCACAGAAACGCACAATAGATTGTATAGTTAAGAATCAAGCTAAGCCTAATAGATGTAATTAAAAGCAGTGCAGAAATTAAAAGAGTTGTATTCAATCAGGAAAATATAGGCCCAGGGTTTTTCTCAGGAAATCAATGAATGCAGATAAACTAACTAACATGATTCAGATTTAGCGCAGTTCTAGAACTCAAATCACTAAAGTATAATTGACCAACTGTCGTTGCGAGAATTATCTAAACCTAAATCCTAGGAATTCCAAATTTCTTTGCGAATCCAAAAGTCTAAATCAGCTTTAATAACATGTTTGATATGTTCACAAATCAATTAAACCAAATTTCTTTGCGAGTAATCAATTTGCTCACCTAGGTTCTATCAGGTAATTAATCGCACTGTCGTGCCTAATCAATTATCCTAAGATCTAAGTTCCAGATTCGTCAACCTAGAATTAGCTTTGAACACAACCTAAGCGAAGAACTAATTCAGATGGTGAATCCCTAACAGATAATTAACCTAGCATTCAGAGAAATCCTTTATGAGAAAACCTCAAACCTAAAGTGGATCTACTCAGACATGGCAATTGAATCAATACACATAACTGAATAAATCATCAAATAAATAATCAAAGAAGGTTTAAAGATCTGATCTCAGACGAAGGGAAATCAGACTTGTCTCAAACCAAAGTAATAAAAAGCATAAAAAGGCATAGCCTAAACAAGTGGCTGAAAACTCCTATTTATAACCTAAAACACGTTATGGGCCATCTTGTAATTATCAGAGACTTCTGGGCCAATTCTGCAATTCTTCAACTCTTCATTAAGTCACGATCCTTCTGTTTCCCCGAGGGGTATCGATCGATACTAGGCATTATCGATCGATACTCAGGTGATTTTGACGGGTATGCTACACGGATCTCTGCTTCGCTCCAGAATGTTCCGGAAAGCTCCAATATCTCCAATTAAGCTCCAAATGTGCTATAACATGTAAAAGACTCTAAAATACTACAAAACACTAGAAAGAACTCTATAAAAGGACTTATATCATGGCCTAAACAGGGTAAAAACCATGATATATCAAGACACAAGACACAAAACACAAAACTATAAATAAAAACAAAAATAAAAGACTTATATACAGACTCACCAGTGGGTTGCCTCCCACCAAGCGCTTGTTTTACGTCATGAGCTTGACTTTACGGACGATCAGTCAGGAGAAGAATAAGAACTTGCGCCGAAACAAGCTCCACAATTTGACATCTACAGCTTCAGAGTTCTGCTCATCATGCTCTCCACAAACTCATGTCCTTTCTCTTTCAGCTCCAAAGTGAGAATAACTTTAGCCTTAGAGAATGGTTTCGAAGTTCCCTTGCACTTCACCTTACAATCAATTGAATCTCCATCGCACTTCTGAGGGGTTAAAGTCACATGGGGAACACTTTTTACTCCTTTCCTCTCCACCTTCTTCTTTGCCTTAGCTGTTTTGACGTCTTTCTTGGTGATGACAGAAGGACTATCTAGAAGGTCTATGACAGTTGGCTCGTCAGGAGGCTCTTCCAAAAGATCAACTACCAACGTTCCTCATGTAACAACATCGATGCAAGAGACACGTGTGGGAGTTCCTCTAGTAGGAATGGCTTTGTAGTACACCTCCTTGTCAATGTACGAGAACGAGATTCTCTTGCTGGGTGTGTCCATAATGGCACCAACCGTAGCCATGAACGGTCTTCCAAGAATTAACTGCGTAGTAGATCTTGCACTCATCTCCACAACTTGAAAATCAGTAGGAACCAGAGAATCTCCTATAGTGACCATCAAATCAGGGATTGTACCGTGCATAAGTGAGGTGGAACAGTTTGCGTATGTGAGAGATGTCTTGGGCGGACGAATATCAACTCCCAATCTCTCTGCAATTTCCCTTGACATGACATTGACTCCAGCCCCTGAGTCAATGATAGACTCTTTGAATTTAACTCCAGAGATAGAGCATGGAACTGAAAATATTCATGGGTCTTCCCTCTTAGTTAGCTGCTTCAGTGGAGGTGGTGTACTTCTGGCTTTGAGGAAGAGTGGCTTGATCTCTTTCTCAGTTTCTCTGCAGTTTTGGAAGAAACACTCTAAAGGACGGTTTTCAAAAGCTTCTTCAAAAGATATAGTGTGGGGAATCCTGCTGACCATCTTCTCAAAAGCGAGCAACTTCTCCACAATAATGGGGTTCATGAGATATCTAGGTGGTCGAGGGTATGGTACCTTAGGCTTATAAACCCTTTCCTCGGTCATATGTGGCTTCTTCGCAATTTCTAGGTCAACCCGCGAGGGGTATCGATCGATACCAGATGAGTGTCGATCGATACTGGGCTTCTGCGTTGCCACTTCAGATAAGTGTCGATCGACACAGAGTGGGTGTCAGTCGATACTTGCAGTGGGGAATACAAACACAGTCATTTCAGGCTTAAAATCATCAAACTCTGCGAATTTTTTCTCATTCAGATCATTTTCTATCACTGGAATGACCTCTTCAGCACCTCTTACAGTGATTGCATTGACGTGTTCATTTTGGGGATGAACCATCTTTCCCTTGACAGCTTCTGCAGTCTGAGCTGGGGTGTCAAGGGATGAACAATTATTCATTTTGCTTCTGCAGACACGTGTTCATTTTGGGGATGAACAATTGTAAGTAAAGTTAAACAAGTGGTTTGTTGTTAAGTATCCAATTTAGAATTAAGCAAAAGCACTAAGCAAGATTGTAAATAAATAAGTAAAAGCGAATCTAGAGATAGGGTTATCGATATAAGAAGTCCCAAGTTCAATTCATGATGTTCATTTACTCAAACAAGCTAATCCCTAGGCATAAGATCCTAAACTTGACTAATTCTCTTTCAAGCAATTAATCACTATGCTAATCACCTAACCCATTAGCAAATCATCATTTGTGGATCATTGATTAGCAAGCATTTAGTTTAAATCAGCAAGATCAACCAAAAATACACCCTAGACAACTATTGTCATAGGCTAGGAATGTAAATCTCTTGTTTAATACATCAAGGCATTTCACCAAACACTTGGTGTGCATGAAATGCCTTATGATCTAAATCTACTTTTTCAAGCTAGATTTAGCCTTAAGAACATTAAACAAGAAGGGATATATGAAGATCTAACCCTAAACACCATGAATCAAGCCTAGGAACATCTTAATCTACCCCATCTCTAAACCCTAAAAGACTACTAAAGATCCATGAAAAGCCCCTCAAAATCGATGGAGATAGAGGTTGAATCCATGGATGAATGTTGAATAATTAAGATGAAAAGAAGATAGATAGAAAAGATTCAATGAGATAAACACTTAATTGCATAAACTTAAAGGCTCTCTCTTACAATCTCCAAGTTCTCTCTCAAAAGGAAAAGGGTTTTTGACTAACAAAAATCATAAGTCTAAAAATTAGGGTTTTTGGGTTTATAAATGAAAATGGGCGAACCGGGTCAACCCGGAACAAACCGGGTATTGACCCGGTCGGATCTTGGATGCGTCTTCGATAACTTCGGGGCATCTCCCTAGCCGGATGTCCAAATGACATGATTTTTGCTTGTGTGCACAGCTAACTCATCCCTCTACAACTTTCATGATGGCCGGAGAGGCTGAATATGATCAAAAGAACTTCGTTTTACCGGTTCTTTGGACGATGTCATCTCTTCTCGGCCAGGCAGATTATGCTTCAGTGTCTTGGCCATAAAATCCGATCCAGAGGTCGAAATGATATGATTCCAACTCTTGTATAAATCGGATTCCCTTCTCTACAAGTTTCATGAAGACAGAAGATTAAACTGGGCATGGGAAGCTCTTCATTTGGCTTGATCTTTGAGACCGACCAAAACCAACCTTGGTGATTGGGGTAGGTCGGATTTCCTCCAGGGGAAATTAAGCCCACCTTGATCCTTTTGGTCAGTCGGTTTTTGCTTCTTCGGGTCCGTCGGATTCTCGGGAACTTCCTGCCCTACGACCGGCTAAAACCGACCACGCCGATTGAGGTCGGTCGGATTTTTCCCGGGGAGAATTTTAGCTTCTCGGCCAGACGGACACGTTTTGGTAAACCTGCGATAACTTCCTAACCTGATGTCTGAATGACCTGATTCGAATTTCCCTAGACAGCTGACTCGTCCCTATACAATCTTCATGCAGACTCCAAGAGCTGGATAAAATCGATACGCCCTCGTCTGATCGGTTCTTTGAGACAATCCGGATGGTTCCTCTCTAGTCTTTAAGCACAAAATCTCCAAACTCCACCAAGTGTCTCCAAACACCTAGTAAACTCCTCAAAAACATGCAAAAGACTCACTAGGACCTAATGCAACTCCTAATACTCTAAATGGGATAAAACAAGTATGAAATGCCATGAGGATCCAAGAGAATGACCTAAAATCTATATGAAATGCATGCTAAATACATGTAGAATATGCACATATCAATTCCCCCAAACTTAAAAATTTGCTTGTCCTCAAGCAAACAGGAATAGGTAAGGGGAGAAGACTAGAATATGGGAGCTCAAATCCGAAGGTGCCATAAAAAGAATCCGAGCCCAATGTCCAAGTTGCAAACTTCTTGATGCGATCAAACAACTTACTCAAAAGTGACTAGCCACACTTATCCTTACATGACTTACATTCGAACCTCAACCTACACAAACTTTTAAATCCTCCAACCCCTTGACATTGATTAAGTGTAATAAGCGTTAATCATGTCTATGCAAGATCAAATGAATTCGTTTGGCTAAGGGTTAGGTTATGAGATGAAGATGACCTCATTATCATGCATGGGTAATCAAGTATTATGATCTCTCATGGAAAGAGCAAACTTTAGCAAAATGCTAAAGGTAAAAGGCAACATATGCATACAAGGGAGAATTCTCATCTACCTAAATGCCTAGAGTGTCTCTAACCTAAAGCCTTCTAACCCGTTTGTGCCCATATCCTAAGCTACCCTTTTCATCTTAAGGCATTTGCCTTCTTAAACCCACACATGCTTCTTGTCCTTTCACTTCACCTTCTTCTCATTCGGGGATCAACTTCTTCTTCCTTGTTCTCATGGTTTGGTGCTTCTTTGTTGTGACTTAGCTCTCCTTTTTCTTCGTTTTTGTTCACGCCTCTTTTTCTTCTTTGATGCTTTGGCCTTTTCGGCTTTCTTCTTTTTCTTTGGATCTCTTGAGGCTATCTTATTCTTAGAGCTAGTCTTATAATTTTGCACCAACCAATCTATTCCAAACACAACCCTTCCCCTTATTCATCTTTCCCATTCCAAAATCTATTCCAAACACATCCGTTCACTAAATTTCGAAACCGTTCCCCCAAACTTAAACCAAGAACCACCAACATATCTAGCCTATTCCTAGATTAAATCCGTGATGATGGAGCTAAATCTACATGGGAATTCCTCCTTGTCGCCCTAAACCTAACACTTTTTGCCAAGTTTGCTCGAAAGAAGGCCTCACCAATCACACATGAATATCAATGGCTAGAAAGAAAATTGAGGTTAGGGTAGGGGAAACCATTCCAATGATGGGATATTGCTACTTGGATAAACAAGAGGGGTGAAAGGGAAAAGATTATCCAAGTATGTATGAAGTGATCCACGAATTCATTCAAAAATGCATAAACACAATATTTACAAGTCAAAATTAAGGTTATCACTTAGATGGGGTTGAATTCAAGTCAAGGTTT
>PKML01060571.1:117507-144564 GCA_002933935.1 Eutrema yunnanense
TCTCCACGTTTTTCACTTTAACCAAGTCCTTGATGGACTTCTCAACCTTGTTACTCTTTTCTCCAACCAACATCATATCATTCTCACTCCCAAGGGTCACCTCCCCACCTTGTTGCTCAATGTCCTCGTTGAGGTTAGAGACTAACCCGAGGAACTCCTCAATAATGTGATCTTGCTCTTTGAGAGTGGAAAAGGTGTTGTAAGACTCTTTAGAGGTTAGTATGGCCTTCCCATTTGAAGAGCTTTGAGGATGATGTGCAGAAGGGGCGGCATTCCTTTGCTCCCTTAGGTGCACCTTTGAGCTCAATGCCTCAAACTTGCTATTAAGATCATTGTAAGAGCAAATGACCTTGTTAGTGGTTTCCGTTTGGCCCTTGATTAGTTGTTGGAACATGGAGGCCAAGTCAAGCTCTTGCGGTTTAGACGTAGGTGTTTCACCTTGGGGCACAAACCCTTGTTGTTGACCTTGAAAACCGGGTGGAGCTTTTGGTTGGAATCCACTTTGGTTTCCTTGGAATAATTTCCTTCGGACATACCCTTGTTGGTTGGAGTTAGAAGGTTGACATTGAGATTGGAATTGTTGTTGTGGAACTCCTTGAGCTTGAGTAGATTGTTGAGGGTAAAGTTGGTCTTGTGGATTCCTATAGTTTTGGTTGAACCCTTGTCTTTGGAAGTTACCTTGGTTCCCCACATAGTTCACTTCCTCATGTGTTTCCACGACCTCCTCTTGATAGCAAGCTTGATTGTTCTCATTGTCACCAATGAAATGTACCGCCTTTTGAGATTCTTTTTGAGAGGCAAGAAGCTTGTCTATCA
Source organism: Eutrema yunnanense (assembly GCA_002933935.1). NCBI lineage: Eukaryota > Viridiplantae > Streptophyta > Magnoliopsida > Brassicales > Brassicaceae > Eutrema > Eutrema yunnanense. Next base: position 118,324 of record PKML01060571.1, read on the forward strand.
TAGAGGCTTGCTTATCCAACTTTTCATTCAAGGCTTTCATGTTTTTGGCTCTCTTGTTCTCATCAAAGTCACTAGTAGTCCTTGAAGCACGGTCATAATCATCCCCATACGTCCCATCACTAGTAGCTAAGTTCTCCACGAGCTCCATAGCATCCTCTACGTACTTAGCTAAGAAATTACCATTCGAAGCGGTGTCAAGTAGCATACGGATCTTAGGCAAAGCACCTCGGTAAAGAGTGCTAAGGAGAGAGGCGTTGGAGAAGCCATGATGTGGGCATTGAGAAGTGTAGCCTCTAAATCTCTCCCAAGCCTCGTTGAAAGACTCAATAGACCGTTGTGTGAACCTAGATATCTCATTGCGAAGTTTGGCGGTTCTAGACGGTGAGAAGAATTTGGCTAGAAACGCCCTTTTGCAATCATCCCATGAAGTGATAGATCCTTGAGGCAAGCTTTTCTCCCATTGATGAGCCTTGTCACCCAAAGAGAACGGAAAGAGTCGAAGCTTGAAACCATCTTCGGATACTCCGTTTATCTTGGTGAGACCACATATCCGGTCAAATTGGTCAATGTGATCTAGAGGATCCTCCATTGACAACCCATGGAACTTGTTAGCTTGAACCATGTTGATTAGCCCGGGTTTGACCTCGAAGTTGTTGTTTTCAACCGGAGGTGGTTGAATCCCTTGACGGTTTTGGTGTGCATATGCCGCATCACCTTCTCCTACGACATGCCTAGCTCTAGGCGGATGAATAGGATGGTTTGGAGCGTGATGGTTTCCATTTCCACCACCTCCTTGGTTGTTCCCATTCCCACCGTTCCTTTGGTGGGGAATGTTCTCATGAATGTTCCCAAGTGGAATATCATGAAGATCTTCCATATCGTTACCAACTTCTTCTTGAACTCTCACACGGTTTCTTCTTGCTCTTGAACCCTTCTCAAGTTGATCAATGTCGTCCCTTGGTTGTATGAGATTGGTATTGCCACGGGAACGGGTATGCATACACCTAGAGAGAGTAAAAGCAATGGAAAGTGAAGAAGATTAATAACTTGGAAGAAAATAATACTTAAGCTCACTAAGAACCTAAATCTCAATGTTAAAACAAATCCCAATATGGCAACGGCGCCAAATTGATACAAGACTTTTTAGTCTCTAGGAGGTATCAATATCCCCAATACGATGTAGTAAAGAGGTTATCAATCCATAATTGGGATTATTCTAATCACTAAGAATGCAAGGAACAATTGTAAGTAAAGTTAAACAAGTGGTTTGTTGTTAAGTATCCAATTTAGAATTAAGCAAAAGCACTAAGCAAGATTGTAAATAAATAAGCAAAAGCGAATCTAGAGATAAGGTTATCGATATAAGAAGTCCCAAGTTCAATTCATGATGTTCATTTACTCAAACAAGCTAATCCCTAGGCATAAGATCCTAAACTTGACTAATTCTCTTTCAAGCAATTAATCACTATGCTATTCACCTAACCCATTAGCAAATCATCATTTGTGGATCATTGATTAGCAAGCATTTAGTTTAAATCAACAAGATCAACCAAAAATACACCCTATACAACTATTGTCATATGCTAGGAATGTAAATATCTTGTTTAATTCATCAAGGCATTTCACCAAAAACTTGGTGTGCATGAAATGCCTTATGATATAAATCTACTTTTTCAAGCTAGATTTAGCCTTAAGAACATTAAACAAGAATGGATATAAGAAGATCTAACCCTAAACACCATGAATCAAGCCTAGGAACATCTTAATCTACCCCATCTCTAAACCCTAAAAGACTACTCAAGATCCATGAAAAGCCCCTCAAAATCGATGGAGATAGAGGTTGAATCCATTGATGAATGTTGAATAATCAAGATGAAAAGAAGATAGATAGAAGAGATTCAATGAGATAAACACTTAATTGCATAAACTTAAAGGATCTGTTTTACAATCTCCAAGTTCTCTCTCAAAAGGAAAAGGGTTATTGACTAACAAAAAGCATAAGTCTGAAAATTAGGGTTTTTGGGTTTATAAATGAAAATGGGCGAACCGGGTCAACCTGGAACAAACCGGGTATTGACCCGGTCGGATCTTGGATGCGTCTTCGATAAATTCAAGGCATCTCCCTAGCCTGATGTCCAAATGATATGATTTTCGCTTGTGTGCACAGCTAACTCTTCACTCTACAACTTTCAGGAAGGCCGGAGAGGCTGAATATGATCAAAAGAACTTTGTTTTACCGGTTCTTTGGACAATGTCATCTCTTCTCGGCCAGGCAGATTATGCTTCAGTTTCTTGGCCATAAAATCGGATCCAGATGTCCAAATGATATAATTCAAACTCCTGTATAAATCTGATTCACTTCTCTAGAAGTTTCATGAAGACATCAGATTAAACTGGGCATGGGAAGCTCTTCATTTGGCCTGATCTTTGAGACCGACCAAAACCGACCTTGCTGATTAGGGTAGGTCGGATTTCCTCCGGGGGAAATTAAGCCGACCTTGCTCCTTTTGGTCGGTCAGTTTTTACTTCTCCGGGTCAGTCGGATTCTCGGGAACTCCCTGCTCTACGACCGGCTAAAACGGACCACGCCGATTGAGGTCGGTCGGATTTTTCCCGGGGAGAATTTTAGCTTCTCGGCCAGACGGAGACGCTTTGGTTAAACTACGATAACTTCCTAACCTGATGACCGAATGACCTGATTCGAATTTCCCTGGACAGCTGACTCATCCCTATACAATCTTCATGAAGACTCTAACAGCTGGATCAAATCGAAACGCCCTCGTCTGATCGGTTCTTTGAGACAATCCGGATGGTTCCTCTCTAGTTTTTAAGCACCAAATCTCCAAACTCCACCAAGTGTCTCCAAACACCTAGTAAACTCCTCAAAAACATGAAAAAGACTCACTAGGACCTAATGCAGCTCCTAATACTCTAAATGGGATAAAACAAGTATGAAATGCCGTGAGGATCCAAGAGAATGACCTAAAATCTATATGAAATGCATGCTAAATACATGTAGAATATGCACATATCACTTAGCAGGTATATGTTGATAAGATAAACTCTCATAGTACCTTGTGTAGCCACTGCTCTGGAAAGGTTTATGGACAAACTGATTCGACCCAAAACCAGCTCCACCAATATAGTTAACATCCTCCACTTCATCTTCAGCAGCAAAGTGGACCGCCTTTTGGGTCTTTCCCATCAGCAGATTGTGTAATGAATCTAACTTAGCATTCACCTCAGCAATCTGACTGCAATCCAAGTTACCAGCTTGCTTCTTGCGCTTCATATCTGCATTTTTGGTACTATTGCTAGAAGCCAAGTTCTCAATAAGCACATAGGCATCGTCGGGATACCTGGTGTTGAAATTCCTATTACTTGCAGCATCTAAGGACATCTGAACCTGAGTGAAACCATGGTGCGAACAATCTCTCTGATATGACCTGAAACGAATCCAAGCAGCCTTGAGCGCCTCAGTCGGTCCTTGAGAAAACTGAGAAATCTTGTTCCTGAGCTCTTCGGATCTCGCATCATCATAGAAATTATTCAGGAACGCATTCTTCATCTCATCCCATGTAGTTAGCGAACCAGGAGAAAAGTGCTTCAGCCAATATGCTGCATCCCCACCAAGAGAGTATGGGAATAGCTTACAAAAAAGGTAATCATAGGATACTCCATGGCACTTGATGCTTGTAACCAAATCCTGAAACCTCTCAATGAGATCCATAGGGTGTTCATGAGAAAGACTATGAAAAAGATGCTGACCCACAAGAGTGTAGTATGCGGGTTTCAGCTCAAAGTCATTCCTCTGAAATGTTGGATGGCGAATCGCTGATCGATTGGCATAAAACTGATCAGGCCTGTTGTACTCACCAATCGTCCTACCACGATCAACCACAGCATTCCCTGCATTCACAGCAATTGCAGGGACAATGATATTTCCAGCTTCATCAAGTCGCTGCCCTCTCTCATTGCACAATTGACCCTCTTGGTCTCTCAAAGCTCCAGCAGCATCCTGAATCAAAATCATTGTATTGTTGTTCATCTCTACTTGCCTTTTTGCTTTTCTGTTTGTACGTTCCAACTGTGCTAGGAGCTCGTTTGACAGGTCAACTAGCGGAGTTTTCTTGTTTCTTCTGGTTTCACGAAGAGGCATGCACCTGAAACACAAAAGTCAAGAACGTAAGTAACCGAAATTCACGACGGGTATCGACCGATACCACTGGGGTGTCGATCGATACTCAACAATTTAGACGAAATTATTAGCTAAAATCTAATGGTGAAATTGAGTCGCCGGCAACGGCGCCAAATTTGATATGGTCAAATTAATACCCTATAAGTACTAAAGCAGTTGTTGTAGTATATGTAGATTCGAATAGATATCACACAATAGATTAAATAGATTCGAATTAAGCTAAACAAAAAGATGTAATTGAAAGCAATACGTAAATTAAACAAGTTGTAAGTCGATTGGGAGAAAGATAGGTTCAGGGTATTTCTTAGGAAATCAATGAATGCAGATAAACTAACTAGTCATGATTAAAATTTAGCGCGGTTCTTAAACTCAAATCACTAAAGTATATCTAACAAACTCTCGTTGCGAAAACTATCTAAGTCTAAATCCTAGAATTCCAAATCTCTTTGCGAATCCTAAAGTCTAAACAAGCTTTTAGTTCAAGTTTAATTTGTTCACAAAACAACTAAACCAAATCTCTTTGCGAATAGTTATTTTGCTCACCCTAAGTTCTATTAGGTAATTAATCGCGCTCTCGTGCCTAATCAATTATCCTAAGATCTAAGTTCCAGATTCGTCAATATAGAATTAGCTTTGAGAACAACCTATGGTGAAGAACTAATTCAGATGGTGAATCCTAATCAACTAATCAACCTAGCATTCAGAGAAAACCCTTATGAGGACCCTAAACCTAAAGTGGATCTACTCAGACATGCAGAATGAATCAACATGATTGAATAGATCATCAAAGAAATCAATAAGAAACAAGAGTTCAGAGTTTTCTCTCCAAAAACCAAAGTAAAATCCAGCTTTGAATAAAACTTAGAATAAAGCATAGTCATCAAAGTGGTTGTAAATCCTAATAAATAACATAAATCACGTTTTAGGGCTTCATGTAAATAATAAAGTCTTCTAGGCAATTTTGCAATTCTTCAACTCTTGGAAAACTCGCGACTCGTGTCTTGTTACAGTGAGTATCGACCGATCGGTCGATACCGAGGCTTCAAATCGGGTACTCAGCTACACGAACGTCTGCTTTGCTCCAAAATGTTCTAGAAAGCTCCAATATCTCCAATTATGCTCCAAACGTGCTAAAACCTGTAAAATACTCTAAAACACTACAAAATAGTAGAAAGAATCTAAAAAACGGACTTATATCATGGCTTAAACGGGGTAAAAACCATGATATATCAGTTGTATTCAGTCCAAATAAAACTTGAAAATTACTATATTAGAAGTCTGAAAGTGAATTAGACTCGATACGAAGTCTGATAGTTGACCTGATCTGAATTAGACTCGATTAGAAGTCTGAAATTATACTTTTATTTAATTAGACTCTGTTAGAAGTCTGAGATTTGAGTTTGTACGAATTAGACTTGAGAAAAAGTCTGAAATTAGACTTTTCCGAATTAGACTCTTTTAGAAGTCTGAATTTCGACTTGATTTTAAATTAGACTGTATTAGAAGTATGGCTTTAGACTTGTTTTAATTTTTGCAACTGTTTTCTGGTACACATGATGGGGCGATTCAGTCACCTTCCAACGTTGAGTAGTTCATGTTCAACAGGTCGACGTCGATCCGGATCATCCTACGGATTCCCCAAGAAATGGTTCTGCAGTCTGGAGCCCGTCATGCAAACATCCACTACTGCCGATAATCCGGGAAGAAGATTCTTCGGATGTCGTAACTATGATGTAATGGCCTCTATATGTCATGTGGTTCGTTTGTTTTTTTTTCTGCTTATTATAATTTGGGATCTTAATATGATTGTATAAATGTGGCTGTGTAGGATGGTGGTTACCATATAATGAAGTGGTGGGATGAGGCTATGACTGAGGAGTTTAACGATGTAAAGCTGTATGTTGACCAACATGGTCAACTAATTGATGGCATGTTCGTTTCTAATGCTCAAAGCGACAAGTATTTGTCCACGTTGCTCGATGACGTCAAGGTAACGAAGGCAGAGATAGCTCAATTGCAGGAGCGGTTGAAGGGGAAGCCATGTGGCCAGATAATGCGTGGCGTCAAGTTGAAGAGTCTGACGTTCGCTGGTGCTATTATTATCGTCCTGATCATGTTTATTTGTTTTGGATTCTTGTAATATGTGACAATTTGTATCCAAAATTTCTATTTTTTCCATGGAACGAGATATTTGATTATGAAGTCGGTTTAATTTATCTGTGTCCTTCTTTACTATGTCAGACTGTTTATGAAATCTGAATTTATTAGACTTCTTTCGAAGTCTGAAAAACTTAAATTTATGAAAACTTTCACAAGTCTGGTCGTGAAAATATCACCATTTGATACTGCAAAACGAGTCTGGCAGTAGAAGTATTTGAAAATACTTCTAAGCGGCAATTAAAAATATTAGAAAAAACCACAGAAAAAAGCGGGAATCTTGCCGTTCAAAATTTCCAGACTTCTCGCTCAATTATCTCATCACTATCAGACTGCTAAAAGAGTCTGATATCATACTGCGTTAAGAAGTCTGACATCAGATTGCGAAAGCGGTATTTTTATGTGGTAAAACCATTTTTTAACCGCCGCTTATGACACATATAAAAGGGGTTTTTATCCCCTCATTTTTACAATTACCGAAGCAAATAACAAAAAAAAAAAACACCGATTCTCTCTCTGAGAAACTGAACGGACATCTTCGTTGTCGCTGCCGAAATTCGTCACTTACATCGTCTCATGTGCCTTCGACGGTAAGATTCTTCTACTCCTCTCTTCGCCGCAAACAATCACCTTCTCGATACTGATTTCTTGAACTCAGCGCTGAACTCTTGATTTCCAAATCTGGTTTCTCTCTCCTCGCCGTTGTCACCGCTCCTTCAAGTCTTCCATAGAGGGTAAAATATTCAAATTGAGCAATAATGTTTAGATCTTTGGGTTTGAGTTGTATTGTGTTCTGTGGATTTTTGGGATTCGTCCGATTACTTCATGAATAGCCTTCGTAGTTAACTCTGACTATATTTCGTCAGACTACAAATAGAGTCTGAGTTTGAGTAGTCAGACTGCATATGACGTCTGACTTTAAGTTTTCAGACTGCTAATGGAGTCTGGTTGTGGTTGATGCAGGTTTTAGACATAATGGCAGATCATGAATTTCCTCCAAGGATGTTCACAATCGGGTATGAGCCTCAACCACACAAAAGCATACAATACTTCAGCGGTAAGAGAGATCTCATGGATGCTCTCCAAGAAGCACTAGATGATGATGAGTGGGAAGAGCTTCGCAACTCAGCCTTTGGGGTTTTTGTGAAGTGGCATGAGCTGAACTTCGTATGGTGTTCAGGGATGGTGCACTACATGCTTACTATGCAACTAGAGGTAGATCAGAAGCATGAGTTTGGTGTCTTCTTGGCCTTCAACCGGTGAGGTTTTCCCTCCATGAGTTTCAACAGATAACCAGACTCAATTGCGACTATGTTGAGAATCTTCTATACCCGGAGGTTGAGTATACAGCCAATATGAGAGTAATGTGGGAGATTCTTGTGCTGGATTTCGAGGTAGGGCCAAGTTATTTTCAGTTACTGGATGCTTGCAAGAGATGTCGAAGTTTGGAACGGCAAGATATGATTTGGTTGGGCTATCTAGCCATCTACACGAGCTTCATTGAGGCTCAACACTGGTCAGTTTCCGCAAGGGCTGACATGACTAAGCTAATGCTGTCTCCAGGGGCGTTAGAAGCATACCCATGGGGAAGACTGGCCTTCAAAATCTTGGTAGACTCTGTCAAAACAGAGGCAAACAAAAAACTCCAAGATGGCAAAAACTATCAGGTTGAGGGCTTCGCTGAGGTCTTGAACGTATGGGTATATTGGGCCTGTCCCGGGATTGCTACGCTTTATGGAATGCACTTGCAAGATAACCCAGCCCAACTGGCTTACAAAGGATCAAGGAATCGGAAGAAAGTCGATTTAGAGTTGCGCAAGCAAGTATTTTACTGACCTTTTTTCCTTAAAATTCACCTTTGATTGCTGTATGTCTGACTGCAAATTCAGTCTGATAACTTTTCATACTAATTTTGAAGTCTGAATTTTTCCCAGACTTAATTTGCAGTCTGAAAGTTGTTGCCAGACTGAATTTGTAGTCTGAAATATTGAAGTCCGACCTTTTTTGAACTCTGAAACTTTGTACCATACGGGATATGCAGTCTGGTAGATTTTATTTATTTTTTACATACTAATATACATTTTGCTCGTTGACATGTTGATATGCTCAAATTTCCTAGCTAAGGACGTAGAGGATGCTATGGAGCTCGTGGAGAACTTAGCTACTAGTGATAGGACGTATGGGGATGATTATGACCGTGCTTCAAGGACTACTAGTGACTTTGATGAGAACAAGAGAGCCAAAGACATGAAAGCCTTGAATGAGAAGTTGGATAAGCAAGCCTCTATGATAGACAAGCTTCTTGCCTCAAAAAAAGAATCTCAAAAGGCGATACATTTCATTGGTGACTATGAGAACAATCAAGCTTGCTATCAAGAGGAGGTCGTGGAAACACATGAGGAAGTGAACTATGTGGGGAACCAAGGTAACTTCCAAAGACAAGGGTTCAACCGAAACTATAGGAATCCACAAGACCAACTTTACCCTCAACAATCTACTCAAGCTCAAGGAGTTCCACAACAACAATTCCAATCTCAAGGTCAACCTTCTAACTCCAACCAACAAGGGTATGTCCAAAGGAACATATTCCAAGGAAACCAAAGTGAATTCCAACCAAAAGCCCCACCCGGTTTTCAAGGTCAACAACAAGGGTTTGTGCCCCAAGGTCAAGCACCTACGTCTAAACCGCAAGAGCTTGACTTGGCCTCCATGTTCCAACAACTAATCAAGGGCCAAACGGAAATCACTAACAAGGTCATTTGCTCTTACAATGATCTTAATAGCAAGTTTGAGGCATTGAGCTCAAAGGTGCACCTAATGGAGCAAAGGAATGCCGCCCCTTCTTCACATCATCCTCAAAGCTCTTCAAATGGGAAGGCCATACTAACCTCTAAAGAGTCTTGCAACTCCTTTTCCACTCTCAAAGAGCAAGATCACATTATTGAGGAGTTCCTCGGGTTAGTCTCTAGCCTCAACGAGGACATTGAGCAAAAAGGTGGGGAGGTGACCCTTGGGAGTGAGAATTATATGATGTTGGTTGGAGAAAACAGTAACAATGTTGAGAAGTCCATCAAGGACTTGGTTAAAGTGAAAAACGTAGAGATACTTGTTGAGTCAAAGAGAGAGCCTCCACCTCCATATGAGCCTCCACTTCCATTTTCCGGTCGTTTCCTCAACAAGGCACAAGAGAAAGTGCTTCCAAGCACAACAAGGATCGAGCCTAAGACTCTCCTAAAGCTTGGAAACCCCGGGAAATTCTCAATATCTTGCACACTTGGACTCTTGGAAGTTGATGATGCTTTGTGTGACTCGGGCTCAACCGTTAATGTCATGAATTCGGAGATGGCCAAAAGTCTTGGGATAGATAAGTTGAACGATTACCCCTCCACCATCACATTTGGAGACTCTTCTACGAAGAAACCTCTTGGCTTGGTTGAAGACTTTCCTCTCATAATTGGAAAGTGTCTTGTACCAACGGACTTCGTTGTGATAGAGATGGCACTAAACATAAAACTCCCTCTACTCCTCGGGACTCCATTCCTCAACACAACCGGTGCAAGCTTGGACTTCATAAACAAGAGGGTTGTTCTTAAGAACGTGGATGACAAGAAGTTCTACACAATGATGCCTTCTCCCACCGCTATTTGTGGGACTATTATTTGTGGAGACAATGAAGCCCAAGCCCGGAAGGTTGAGTATGTGGGCGTATGTGAGACGGTGAGTATTGAAAGGGTTGAAGAAGCCCTAGCTCTAGATGGAATTTGCTTGTATTTCCTCTTTCACACCACAATGGAGAGTGATGGTGAAAGTGCTAAGGTTAATAAGAAGAAGACGAAGCCTAGGTCCGAAGAGAGGAAACCGAGCATGCTCAAGGGGATTGGACCCTTGCTAGACCAACCTTCGATCATGACTCTCATCCCATGGAAACATGAAGAAGGGATGATTGAGTACAAGGTCAAATGTAGAGGGCGCCCCAAGCCTTTTGCCAAGGCCATAGCAAGCCTCACACCGGAGGTTATGGAGCCAAATCACGCCGGTCTTCAAGGCTTAATGGGTAAAATTCTCAAACTCGAGCTTAAGGAACCGCCATGGAGTGCTTGCACTCCTCCATTACCCTCCTAAAAGGGTAACAAACGTCGAACTTAGTGACGTTAAACAAAGTGCTCTTGGGAGACACCCCAAGCTTATCCTTGTACATATTTCCTTTTATGCTTTTCTTTCGTTGTTAGTTCCTTTTGATGGATTTTCTTAGTGAGAGTAGGTTTTCGATGGCCATATGGGCATGAACTTATGGACTAAAGTTCTTAGGATGAGGTGATGGAATATGGCGTCCCTTGATCCCTCTTGCCCCCTCCATCCTTTTCCAAGGTAACACTTCAAACTTTGTATATAGCATTTAGAATCATATCTTTTTCCTTCTTTCATGCATTGTTTAACTATTCCTTAAGCTTCTATTACACAAGGGACTGTGTAATTTAAGTTTAGGGGAGGGTTTGTGTGTTATCTAACATCGTTTTTGGTGTTCTATATCATGCATTTTCAATAAATTTGAAAATTTTGAACTTTTGAACTTTTGTGCATTCATATAGGATTGAGTCTAGATGCATAGCATATAAGGTAACTTTGCATGAGTCTAGATAGATTTGTCCTTGTAAAGTGCCTTATTAAGAGTTTAGTCCAATGCCATTGTTGCTAGTTACTTGATGCTTTGATCTCGTGTAGAAATTAAGAACGAACCATGCCTTGATCTCATGTCTTAATGTTCTTGCCTTGATTGAAGCAAAACCTTGACTTGAATTTAACCCCATCTAAGTGATAACCTTAATTTTGACTTGTAAATATTGTGTTTATGCATTTTTGAATGAATTCGTGGATCACTTCATACATACTTGGATAATCTTTTCCCTTTCACCACTCTTGTTTATCCAAGTAGCAATATCCCATCATTGGAATGGTTTCCCCTACCCTAACCTCAATTTTCTTTCTAGCCATTGATATTCGTGTGTGATTGGTGAGGCCTTCTTTCGAGCAAACTTGGCAAAAAGTGTTAGGTTTAGGGCGATAAGGAGGAATTCCCATGTAGATTTAGCTCCATCATCACAGAGTTAATCTAGGAATAGGCTAGATATGTTGGTGGTTCTTGGTTTAAGTTTGGGGGAGCGGTTTGGAAATTTAGTGAACGGATGTGTTTGGAATAGATTTTGGAATGGGAAAGATGAATAAGGAGAAGGAAAAAGGGGATCAAATTTATAGATTGGTTGGTGCAAAATTATAAGACTAGCTCTAAGAATAAGATAGCCTCAAGAGATCCAAAGAAAAAGAAGAAAGCCGAAAAGGCCAAAGCATAAAAGAAGAAAAAGAGGCGTGAACAAAAATGAAGAAAAAGGAGAGCTAAGTCACAACAAAGAAGCACCAAACCATGAGAACAAGGAAGAAGAAGTTGATCCCCGAATGAGAAGAAGGTGAAGTGAAAGGACAAGAAGCATGTGTGGGTTTAAGAAGGCAAATGCCTTAAGATGAAAAGGGTAGCTTAGGATATGGGCACAAACGGGTTAGAAGGCTTTAGGTTAGAGACACTCTAGGCATTTGGGTAGATGAGAATTCTCCCTTGTATGCATATGTTGCCTTTTACCTTTAGCATTTTGCTAAAGTTTTCTCTTTCCATGAGAGATCATAATACTTGATTACCCATGCATGATAAACAAAGTGCTCTTGGGAGACACCCCAAGCTTATCCTTGTACATATTTCCTTTTATGCTTTTCTTTCGTTGTTAGTTCCTTTTGATGGGTTTTCTTAGTGCGAGTAGGTTTTCGATGGCCATATGGGCATGAACTTATGGACTAAAGTGCTTAGGCTGAGGTGANAGGTTCGAATGTAAGTCATGTAAGGATAAGTGTGGCTAGTCACTTTTGAGTAAATTGTTTGATCGCATCAAGAAGTTTGCAACTTGGACATTGGGCTCGGATTCTTTTTATGCCACCTTCGGATTTGAGCTCCCATATTCTAGTCTTCTCCCCTTGCCTATTCTTGTTTGCTTGAGGACAAGCAAATGTTTAAGTTTGGGGGAATTGATATGTGCATATTCTACATGTATTTAGCATGCATTTCATATAGATTTTAGGTCATTCTCTTGGATCCTCATGGCATTTCATACTTGTTTTATCCTATTAAGAGTATTAGGAGCTGCATTAGGTCCTAGTGAGTCTTTTGCATCTTTTTTAGGAGTTTACTAGGTGTTTGGAGACACTTGGTGGAGTTTGGAGATTTGGTGCTTAAAGACTAGATAGGAACCATCCGGAACGTCTCAAAGAACCGATCAGACGAGGGCGTTTCGATTTGATCCAGCTCTTGGAGTTTTCATGAAGATTGTATAGGGACAAGTCAGCTGTCCAGGGAAATTCGAATCAGGTCATTCGAACATCAGGTTAGGAAGTTATCGCAGTTTTACCAAAGCGTGTCCGTCTGGCCGAGAAGCTAAAATTCTCCCCGGGAAAAATCCGACCGACCTCAATCGGCGTAGTCGGTTTTAGCCGGTCGCAGGGCAGGGAGTTCCCGAGAATCCGACCGACCCGGAGAAGCAAAAACCGACCGACCAAAAGAAGCAAGGTCGGCTTAATTTCCCCCGGAGGAAATCCGACCTACCCAAATCAGCAAGGTCGGTTTTGGTCGGTCTCAAAGATCAGGCCACATAAAGAGCTTCCCATGCCCAGTTTAATCTACTGTCTTCATGAAACTTGTAGAGGAGTGATTCAGATTTACACAGGAGTTTGAATCATATCATTTGGACCTCTGGATCGGATTTTATGGCCAAGACACTGAAGCATAATCTGCCTGGCCGAGAAGATGAATGAACTTGAGAAGGAAGTTAGGTTGTTATGGGGAGAAAAGAGGAGGAAATCTGGTGTTGAGAAGTCTGATGGTGGTGTTGAGAAGAAGTATGATGATGGTGGTAAGGTTGATGATGGTGGTGAGGCTGGGGCGGGGAAACGCAAAAAGGCTCTGCGGAAGAATATTACACCCAAAAAATTTGTTGTGAAGCCTCCTAAGCCTGCCGTGGTTGTTGAAGCTGCAGACCAAAAAGGACCTGAAAAAGAAGCTTCAGCGGTAGAGGATGCAAAGGAAGCCCTGCCTGCAGACAACCATGCCCAACCGTCTGAGGCCAAGATTCAGCATGTGGTGAATGTTGGGGTTAGTGTCACAAACCCTCTACCAAAAAATGTTCAAGAAAGGAGAAGTAGTCGAAGACTTAAGGACAAAGCTGTTGCTTAATATGCAGTATAAGTGTGATAGTTGTTTGTAAAAACCTGAACCTATGTGCAACTAAAAACTAGTTATTTCGCTTTGTTATTGTGTTTGATGTGAACATGGTTATCTGGTATTATACTGAGATTTAGGTCTGATTTTGGTGTTATTTTAATCTCTGTCATACTTCTTTAAAAGTCTGATTGTGTTTTGGATTTATATTGCAGTATGTAGGTGGCGTGGATAGTGTTAGATTATTTGTATTAGACTTGTATTGCAGTCTGACGGAGGTGGGTTTTTTTATTTTGTAAATGCAGAGTAGTGTCGTGGGCAGCGAACAGAGTGTTCTTATTGTCGATAAGGCGGCCACGGGCGTAAACTTCGATGCTGCATATATGTCGAAACAAGACACTAAGCAGGCAGCTGCTAGAGTTTATGTAAAGGCGAAGGCTCAAGAACTCAAACAGAAAGAGCATGATAAGAAGGAGAGAAAGAGCTCAACCCAAGTGCAGATCACACCGACATATGATCCGTGTGCTCTGGCAACCAGGACGGAAGTGAAGACACTTAATGATCATGTCAAAAAACGGATGTATGTCGTCACACTCTACCTATATTCTAGAATAATTAGCTCGATGTCTAACACGCGTAATATATTTTGTAGGGGTTATCCGAAGAGGGAGGCGAACACATCCCTATCTTGGTACTACGATATGCGCACCCCCAAGGAATGGCTGCATGACACGATTAGTATATAATCTGGTCGGTTTAATGATTTTTTGTTCTCAGACTTGATTTGCAGTTTGACATTCTTGTTATCTCTTTTAGACTTCCTTCAGACATCTTTAGAGGTCTGGTGTCAGACTTCTTTTAAAGTCTGGTGAAAAATTTTCTTTTCTAAGACTTGTTTTGCAGTCTGACATTGGTGTTCTCTCTTTTAGGGTTTCTTTAGACTTTTGTTTAAGTCTGACATTTTTTGCACAATATTGAATGAATGCAGTAAATAGATGATTGGATTGATCTGATGAGGCTTCGACAACACGAACACCCGGAATGGTTCAGGTCCAAGAGGTTGACCTTCATTGACACACAGCTGGGTAATTTTTGGAAGAAACATTATGATCATTTTTTGAAGAGCGGCGAAGGAGAAAATGTGATGCCCACGGCAAGGAGGCTGCCAGCTGGTGTATGGGATTACCATACTGGTGAACTACCCTTATTCCTGAAATCAAACAAGACTTGGGGGCTGGAAATTGATTACATCTACACTGCCTTGCACGTTGGGGGAAATCATTGGATAGCTATTATGATATCTATCCCGGATAGGCACGTAATCATATGGGACATCATCATTGGACCGAAAACCGATGAGGTGGTAGGAGCGGCAGTGGCACCTATATGTGAGATCTTTCCCTTCGTGATGCATTGTTTGGCCCCAGTAGATTATAGGTGGAATTAACCCCTTGAGCGATACACCTTCACGATTGTAAGGAGCCTGGAACTTCCCCAAAACATCTAAACAGGTGATTGTGGGGTGTTTTGTTTGAAGTTCATTGAGTTCCATTCTCTTGGGATGCCGTTTCCGAAGTGGTTGTGTGATAAGAACATAAAGACTTGCAGAGAGAAGCTTGCGTATGAGATATTAACTAAGCTATGCCGAACAGGTGAAGAGGCTCGTACCGACAACGAGAATGAATTGCTAGACGTCTACGAATAGGTGAAGTAGAGTTCCTCTTTAACTTTTGGATTCCCGAGAACAATGGATTCTTGCATATATTTATCGGTTGTAGATGTAAGAAAAACTCATCCATCTTTTGGCTTACTCTATGCGGGAATTTTTTGTGCCATGCCAATTGTGATGTCAAAAGCGTGTTGGGCATAGGTAGGGTATTTCTTGGAAAATTGGTTTAAGATTTCTATAGAAGTCTGGTGTCAGACTTCTGTTTCTATCTTTTGTAATGAATTTCTGCTATTAGACTTATATTGCAGTTTGGAAAGGGTGTGATTTTCTTAAGACTTATTTAGTCTTGACGAGATGCAGCAAACACATAAGTACTACAAATTAAGTTTAAGCCAACAACAACAACCAACGATTAACACAACAAGTTCTTAGACTTAGACAACTTAAAAAAACGACTTGGAAACGAAATATTGTACTGGAAAGACACCAACAGACTCCTCTCAGACTTTCTTCAGACTTCTCTATCAGACTTCTAAATTGCATTCGTCAGTACATCAGACTTCCACCAAATCTAATCCTTCTCAGGTTTGGTTACCTGTCTCCATCGAAAAAGACAGCAGCTTCTCATATACAGTAGATAGATGAAAACAACTATAAAACAGGTGAGTGTACGGTGATTTAGCCTACACAATTTGGTTTTTTGTGGCCTGGTTGTTTGCAATTAGAACAAGTATATTGCTTGGGAAGCTTCCGTGGTTTACTGCCATTTGTCTTGGCAATTTCTAGCCAAGTTTGCCACCTCGACTTCTGAGGTCTTCCAGGAGGACGAGGATTATGCGGGGGAAGGACACGTACGGTGTCAGGAGCTTTCATAGTACAGTTCTTCGGAAGGATGTTCATTGCATATGGTAGAAACAAATAGTCCCTACCGTATGATGGGCATGGCAGCGTATATGGGTGTAGCTCAAGTTGTGGTGCAGCGCAGATTGCATGTGAGCAAAGTATCTTTTCGTAATCCCACACACCACATTCACACGCTCGGTTGTGCAAGTCGACCACACAATCCCTAAGTCCTCCCTTAACAACGAATCAATACCCATCAACGCGTTCCGACGTCATGAAGTTAGCATAATATTCACGAATAGCCATCAAATATTCAACTCCTCGGCTAAATTTTGTTGTGAGAATCAATGCATCTAGCCGCCTTTTACAAAACCACGTCCCTAGTTTCACTTGTATGAACTCCAAAAGGAAAGACATAGGATATCCTTTTGCCTTCTTGACTACGGAGTTTATAGTTTCAGCAATGTTGTTCGTCTTTATGTTGTACCATTCTCCAACAAAGTGAACGCGGTTAACGCAAGTGAAAACTCGACTGCAATAGAAGTTTGATAAAAATTAGACTGCAATAGAAGTCTGATAAAGACGAATCAGACTGCACAAGAAGTCTGATAAGCAAAATGTATTTTCAGATTATACATGTCTCCATCGAAATGAACGCGTGACCATAGACTCGGATCCGCCTCCTCCAAGTATCTAGCAAGGTCAGGATTTACCGCTCGTAAGGAGGCCATGTATCGGTTAAAATCGTACATCGTATATGCGTACGCCGCGTTTTTCACCAAGTATAAAAGATGTTTTCCCCTAAACTTTGTGACTACGTTATTTTGTAGATGGTAATAACAAATCCCTCGCTTTGTCCAAGGAAGAACCTTTTCAATAACATTCTTGATGGAGGTGTGCCTATCTGAGACTATGACCAGAGGATATTGGTCTGAAATGCAGTCTCTAAGCTTTGTGAAAAACCACTCCCACGAGGCATCATTCTCAGAGTCTACAATGCCAAAAGCCAACGGAAATATTTGAAAATTGGCGTCTTGTGAGGCCGCCACTAGCATAACACCTCCATACGGCCCCGTAAGATGCGTACCATCTACCACAATGACTTTTCTAAGATACTTAAATCCCTCAATGGAAGCTCCAAATGCTAGAAATAGATATTTAAATATATTCTCCTCATCTAGTTCTAGAGCAGTCTGCGTTCCCGGTTTGGTTTGCTCGATTCCATGCAATAAAGCAGGCAGTCTCTCATAGCCATCTTCCGCTGATCCTCTCACCAACTTTTGAGCATGTAACAACGCTCTGTATGCGGTTGTGTAGCTCATCTTAATCCTATACTGCTTGTTCATTGATACTAAGACATGCTTTGGTGTAATCTTCTCAATTATTCCAAAGCATTCTAGAAACAACCAACCAATATAACGCGGAGTATGACGTTTTTTCTTAGCCTTCCGGTCCAGCGTTGAACATGTGTGGGCTCTATTGTAGATCATCACCCAAATATTGTTTGGTTCGTTCTTGACAGCCGCTCGAAACTTCCAGTTGCATCCTTCCACAAGACATTTAGCGACAAACATGCTCTTGTCTGACTTATCTACTGTAAATGCGTATGTCCTCATTATCGCCGTCAAACGCAGCTCTGATATAAGATTTTGCTTGCTATCAAAACACCTTCCGAGAAAGATGCCGTCGGACCAATTTCTTCCTCGACCAGCAAATCGTTCAGCCACACGCTGCAACTCGTAAGTCTTATTATCTTCATCTTCTTTATCATCTTCATCTTCATCTCCCAATTTCCCATACATGCTATAATCTACACCATCATAGTAAGACTCAGCGTGTTTCTTGAAAACTTGCTATGGCCCATCACTACCACCACAAACACCACCATCATCACCACCACCACCACCACCACCACCACAGATAGAATCATCTGATACTGAGCCAACATCTTCATCTTCCCAGTCTTTGTATTCGTCATCTTCATCTTCATCTTTTACATCGTGATTCCCCGCATCTTGATATGCCAAACCGGATCGGCTCGAGACACAAAGACGGATTAAATGCGCACTAGCTAACTCGACCATGCTCCTTACTTGCCTATAATTTGTGACATAAATAGGAGGGCTATCCGGACCGATCTGTTGCAAGAGTGGTTCCGGTAACGGATATGATAACTCCACCAACTCGGTTTTCTTGTCCAGCATATAATCATCGTGTACCATCTCAACAAGTTCACAATATGTAAAACGATCGCCCAAAGTGATAAACCGCCCTCCTTTGAGAGTATCCACTACAAAATGCCAAATATGGTCTCTCACAACCCATTCACCAAAATTAACAGGTAGATGCACCATTATCTGTAAAAACAATCATGGAAAAACAACATTAGCGATCTTAATGGAAATATTAGACTTCTTCGCGAAGTCTGATTCTATTAGCAACATTGCCATAATTATTAAAAAAAATACTCATCTACTCGTAAGGATCACTGGTCTCTTCTATTCCAAAGAATAACCGTTCTGGATTGATGAGTTAGTTGGACAGTGCGCACATGCATATGTTTTGTGATATATTGGAAAAGCCTAAAACCCCTAAAAACCTAATTTTCATGTCAAGTTTCCTTTTCTCTAGAGTTGGTTTTTATCCCAAACTCTTTCTAAGATGATTTTGGATGGATCTACATCATTCATGCCACTCTAGTGAAGGATTCTTCAACCTATCTATATATTATGTTTATTTAATCTTTGTTCTTTATCTTTATGTCTCTTTTTCCCTTGTGTTCTATCTTGTTCTTCATATTTAGGCTTTAGGCCCCTTTTTGTTGGATTTTGGATTTTCCTTGATTTTGATGATTTGATGATTTGATGAATGAGTTAGTTGTCATAGGAGCTGAAATACACATGCGCATGCTGAGAGGAAATCCTATTTAACGGAAAGGATTGTGAGAGACCATTGGCTATGTTGCTGCACAATATATCCAGAACTCTGATGATGTATCCACATGCCATGCCCGCTTATCCCAATAGTACCGCCAAGCTTCTTAACCATTGTACAAGGATCAACTTGTCTTGGCGGTTCTAGCCTGATCTTTAACCATTTGATCTATGAAAGGTAACGGAAAGTGATCCTTACGAGTAGATCAAACGTGCTAAACCCTGTAAAAGACTCTAAAAGACTCCAAAATACTAGAAAGACTATATAAAACGGACTTATATCATGGCCTAAAAGGGGTAAAAACCATGATATATCAACTCCCCCAGACTTAGCCTTTGCTTGCCCTCAAGCAAATAAAAGACTAAACCAGAGAAAGAGGTTTGAAAACACGGAGACTCACCTATTCAGGAACCATCGCAAATAACCTTTTCCCAAGCACCCAAATGTCACCTAACCAGCTTTTGATCTAACCACCATGTACTTCTCCGTAGTCATTCGCAGCTTTTCCAGGCTCCACACATTATCTCGCAACATTAATCAAATAAAACCCTCATCGCTGCAGCCAATGTTCAGGAACCTTCTAGATTATTTACCATACAATATCATGACAAGGAACCATCCAATTTCACACTTTTTGTATCACTTTTTTTTTTTTTTTTTTAAGATCTGCATATACACATCAAGGTCCGAAACGCGAGTATTGATGGTGTTTGCCACCGAATCCCCGGTTCTTCCCTCTCTATGTATCAAAGGTTTAGGCAAATAGTGGTATCACGGGAAATTTTCCTAACCTCGCTTTCAACCTTTGTGTGATCATTCCCTCTTAAGTAAAATAATGGGATTGCTGAAAATTTTCCTAGCCCTCTACTCAGAAGAAAATAATTTCATCTTTAATACTCTTATTTATCAACTTATAACAGGGGAGAGAGATACCATTACTTTTAACATATGGGTTCCTTTGTCATATATGAATGATGAATCAAGCTCTGTAAACACTAACCACATAGATGAAGTGCTAAAATTTGGCTCAGGCTTCAGAAGAACTCTGCTGGAGACATGGATGTTTTCTAGTCAACTGGTCAGTCCTTGGATTTTTCATTAGTCGATCTAGAGCTGATCCTGCAACACTGGTCACTCAAAAACAAAATCAAAACAATAATTCAAGCACATGATCATCATCTCCAACAAGTTTTGACTCGATAAAACAACTGACTCTAAGAAAAACAAACACAATGTTAGCAGACACCTCCCCCAGACTTGAACAACACTGTCCCCAGTGTCATCTAGCCTAGAGTAGGTAAAAGAAAACAAAAGAATATAATATAATTAAGAGAAACAAGAAGTTACCGTGTTGGAACATCTGGTGTCGACCGACACACCGCCTGGTATCGATCGATACCAGGCTTAAGTCGACATGATGAACCGTCTCATTCGCGATTGGTGTCGACCGATACCAATGTGGTATCGATCGATACTCAGGTGATTTCGAGTTTTGCTCCTTGTTTATCCTGACACAAACACATAACGAAAAATAAAAAGGAAAAATGACTTAAAAACAGACTCACCAGTGGGTTGCCTCCCACTATGCGCTTGTTTAACGTCATTAGGTTGACTGTAATGCCGTTCAGGCTGTGGGTGCATCATCCAAAGGTATTATCTGCCCAGTTGGAATCTCGGTTGTCGCCCAATAATGTTTCACCCTCTGTCCATTGACAGTAAATTCATCGCTTGTAGGACTAATCAGCACGACAGCACCATGTGGTCTGACCTCGTTGATTGTGAAGGGACCTGACCAACGAGAACGCCGTTTACCAGGAAACAATTGCAAACGAGAGTTATACAGAAGTACCTGGTCGTTCGGCTCGAAATGTCGAGAGATGATCTTTTTATCATGATAAGTCTTGGTTCTCTCCTTGTACAGCTTCAAGTTCTCGTAGGCGTGGTGCCTAATCTCATCCAGCTCGTTCAGCTGAATCAATCTCCTCTTAGCAGCAGGCTTGATGTCAAAATTCAGCAACTTCGTCGCCCATGCAGCCTTGTGCTCTATCTCCACTGGAAGGTGACATGCTTTTCCATACAGCAAGTGGAACGGTGTAGTACCCAGAGGTGTCTTGAAAGCAGTCCTATACGCCCATAGCGCGCATCCAGCTTCTTAGTCCAATCCTTCCTAGAGGCACCCACTGTCTTCTCAAAAATTTCCTTGATTTGCCTGTTGGAGACCTCGACTTGCCCACTGGTCTGAGGGTGATATGGAGTAGCCACGCGATGATTCACACCAAACTTCTTCAACAACCTCTCGAAAATCTTGTTGATAAAGTGAGAACCACCATCACTTATCACAATTCGAGGTACTCCAAATCGAGGGAAAATGATGGTCTTAAATAGCTTAACGACCACCGAAGAATCATTGGTTCTGCTAGCAATCGCCTCCACCCATTTGGACATATAGTCCACAGCAACAAGGATGTATTTGTTCTCGTGTGACGAGGGAAAGGGACCCATAAAATCGATGTCCCAACAATCGAAAACTTCAACCTCAAGGATGAAATTATGTGGCATCTCATGTCTCTTGTTGATCTTCCCTCTCCTCTGACAGACATCACACTGTGAGATATAAGCATGCGCGTCTCTGAACTTAGTAGGCCACCAGAAGCCTGCTTGAAGAACCTTGGACACCGTATTGAAAGTAGCAAAATGACCAGCATACTCAGACCCATGGCAATGAAAAAGAATCTCTGGCACCTCAGACTCTGCAACGCATCTTCTGTAGATACCATCTGAGCAGTGCTTGTATAGGTACGGCTCATCCCAGAAAAACCTCCTCATCTCGCGCATAAACTTCTTTCTTGCATACTTTGTGGGATACTTTGGCTCAGTCTCTACAGCAAGGTAGTTGGCAATGTCAGCGTACCATGGTCGTGCAGGACTAGAGACAGCAGCTAGATAGACATCATAAGAGTTGAAGTGATTTGCGGGCAAAACTGGTCCAAATCGCGACGGGTATCGATTGACAGTAGGTGAGTATCGATCGATACCGAAAGTCTGCATTCGTGAAAATTGCAGATTTTCGGGACAAACGTCTTGAAGCTGAGCTTGAATGAAGTAAATACCTTCCTCTGGCAGGAAATCATCAATAGGTACGACTTCATTGACCTTTAATCGCGATAAGTGGTCAGCAACGCCATTCTCAACTCCTCTCTTGTCCTTGATCTCGATGTCTAACCCTTGGAGCAAAAGAACCCATCAGCATAGACGAGGCTTGAGGTCCTTGTTCTTCAGCAAGTATTTGAGAGCAGCATGGTCTGTGTCAACAATTGATATGCTCAAATTAATACCCTAAATAGTACTAAAGCAGTTGCTGCAGTAAATCAGGGGTCGAACACAAGAACTCAAGATATCAGACAATAAATTACATAGATCCAAAATACGCTAAATTAAAAGATGTAATCGAAAACAAGTATGAAAGTAAAAGTGTTGTAAATTCAGTTGGAGAAAGATAGGTTCAGGGTATTTCTCAAGAAATCAATGAATGCAATTAAACTAACTAATCAGGGTTCAGATTACGTGCTGTTCTTGAACTCAAATCACTAAGGTATAGCTAACCAACTCTCGTTACGAAAGCTATTGATATGTCATGGTTTTTACCCTGTTTAGGCCATGATATAAGTCCTTTTATAGAGTCTTTTCTAGTGTTTTGTAGTATTTTAGAGTCTTTTACAGGTCTTGGCACGTTTGGAGCTTAATTGGAGATATTGGAGCTTTCTGGAACATTCTGGAGCGAAGCAGAAGATCCGTGTAGCATACCCGTCAAAATCACCCGAGTATCGATCGATACTGCTTAGTATCGATCGATACCCATCGGGGAAACATAAGGATCGCGACTTAATGAAGAGTTGAAGAATTGCATAATTGGCCCAGAAGTCTCTGATAATTACAAGATGGCCCAGAACGTGTTTTAGGTTATAAATAGGAGTTTTCAGCCACTTGTTTAGGCTATGCCTTTTTATGCTTTATTTTAATGCTTGATTTTACTATGGTTTTAGAGAGACAAGTCTGAATCTCCCTTCGTCCGAGATCAGATCTCTAAACCCTTTTGATTATTCAATTGATGATTTATTCAGTTATGTCTTTTGATTCAATTGCCATGTCTGAGTAGATCCACCTTAGGTTTAGGGTTTTCTCATAAAGGATTTCTTTGAATGCTAGGTTAATTATCTGTTTAGGATTCACTATCTGAATTAATTTTTCGCCTTAGGTTGTGTTCAAAGCTAATTCTAGGTTGACGAATCTGGAACTTAGATCTTAGGATAATTGATTAGGCACGAGAGTGCGATTAATTACCTGATAGAACCTAGGTGAGCAAATTGATTATTCGCAAAGAGATTTGGTTTAATTGATTTGTGAACATATCAAACTTGAACTTTAAAGCTGATTTAGAATTTAGGATTCCCAAAGATATTTGGAATTCATAGGATTTAGATTTAGATAGTTTTCGCAACGAGAGTTGGTTAATTATATCTTAGTGATTTGAGTTCAAGAACCGTGCATAATCTGAATCTTGTTAGTTAGTTTGTCTGCATTCATTGATTTCCTGAGAAAAACTCTGGGCCTATATTTCCTCCATTGATTTACAACTCTTTTAATTTCGTAATTGTTTTAGTTTACATCTTTTGATTTAGCTTATTTCGAATCTATACAATCTATTGTGTGAAGTCTTGAGTTCTTGTGTTCGACCCCTGATTTACTGCAGCAACTTCTTTAGTACTTTAGGGTATTAAATTGAGCATATCAATTTTGGCGCCGTTGCCGGGGACTCAATTCACCGTTAGATTTTAGCTGTCGAGTTTCGACTAAGTCCGTCAGTATCGATCGATACTCACTAGTATCGGTCGATACTCCGGCGATTTCTTTGTTGGTATCGATGATATATCATGGTTTTTACCCTGTTTAAGCCATGATATAAGTCCTTTTTTAGAGTCTTTTCTAGTGTTTTGGAGTCTTTTAGAGTCTTTCACAGGTTATAGCACGTTTGGAGCTTAATTGGAAGTATTGGAGCTTTCTGGAGCATTTGGAGCAGAAGCAGAAGATCGTGTCGCTGAGTACCTGTTTTTACGTCTAGCATCGATCGATACCCCCATGGTATCGATCGATACCCAGCACAGCAGACACGACATCGCGACTTAATGAAGAGTTGAAGAATTGCAACTTGGTCCAGAAGTCTCTGATAATNAACATCGTTGCCCCTGCTGCTATTATTGAGATTATCGCACCAGCTGGGCGCGCCAACGTTGGGAATGCTGTGGTTAATCGTGGAAGAACGATTGGTGAGTACAACAGGCCAGAGCAGTTTTTCGCCAATCGGTCAGCGATTCGTCCTCTTGCTTTTGAGAGGAACGACTTTGAGCTGAAACCTGCTTACTATACTCTAGTGGGACAGCATCTCTTTCATGGTCTTCCTCATGAACATCCGATGGACCATGTGGAGAAATTAGAGGACTTGGTCACTAGCATCAAGAGCAATGGAGTGTCCTACGACTACCTCTTCTGCAAGCTCTTCCCCTACTCTCTTGGTGGAGATGCTACTTACTGGCTGAAGTAGCTACCTGCTGGATCGCTGACTAATTGGGAGGAGACTAAGAGAGCCTTCCTGATTAACTTCTACGATGATGGACGATCTGAAGATCTGAGGAATAAGATCTCCACTTTTTCTCAAGGACCTGCTGAGGCGTTCAAGGCTGCTTGGACAAGATTCAGATCGTACCAGAGAGATTGTCCACATCATGGATACTCTGATGTGCAGCAGCTGGGTATCTTCTTCAGAGTAGTAGATTGGAGATATCAAATGGGTCTGGACGCCAGCAATGGTAATTTCAACACCAGATATCCTAAGGATGCTATTGTGTTGATTGAGAACTTTGCCTCTAGTAGTAGCACCAAGAGCGCAGACTTCGAGCGCGAGAAGCTGGCTGGTAACATGGATGGGTCGCAGATCGCTGAAGTGAAAGCTCAACTGGATTCTATGCACAGTCTTCTGCAGGGAAAGACAACGAAAGCGGTCCACTTTGCTGCTGAGAATGAAGTAGAAGATTGTAACTACGTTGGTGGTTCTGGATTTCAGGGTCAGCGATTTGGGTACAACACAAATCGAAACTTCACCAACAATGCTCAGCAAGGAGGGTACCAATCCCCACCACCCAAAGCTCCTGACAAAAAGATTGAGGCCATGTTTGAAACACTCGTTCAAGGACAGCAGCAGATCACAGTGAACTTCAATGGTAAATTGGATGATTTGTACACCGATTTGAGTGGAAGGATCGAAGCTCTAAAGACGAGCCACATGATGCTGGAGACGCAAGTGGCTCAAACTACTGCAAACATCAAGGGAAAGACAGCTCATCCGCACGACGCATATGTCAATGCCATCAGCTCACGTGCAGAAAATTTCGATGAGGTTCCTAAAATCGCACAAGCATCGATCGATACCCTCAGGTGTCGATCGATGCCGGTTACAATTCTGAAACGGGATACTTCAAAAACCCGCGTATCGATCGATACCCCATTGGTATCGGTCGATACCAAGGCGATTTCGGAGGAGACAACTGAGACTTCGACTGTGGCGCCTAAGGTAGTTGCAGAACGAGTATATATACCCAGGATGCCTTATCCTATAGTTCAGAAGCTCAAAAGGGAGGAATGGGAGATTGCTAGATTACAGTATTTGCTGGATAACCCGAATGTGGAACTTCCTTCTGATGAAGATGTATCTGCCAGGAACGATTCAAAAGCGGAAGCATCGATCGATACCCCTTTGGTATCGGTCGATACCGAGGCGATTTCTGAGGAAGCACGTGAGATTTCGACCAAGGCACCTCAAGTAGTTGCAGCACGATTCAATATCGCCCAATTTTGGGAAGACTATGAAACGAAGTGTCAGGCAGCGATAGCTAAGGAACGAGCTGAGAAAAGAGCTCGCAACCCCAAGAAGGAGAATCCTGTTCCTAGACACCTCAGAGATCCCATCTCTCCAAAGCAGATGCGTGGCTTTGAGAAGATGGTACGAAAAATCTCCCCTGATTCAACCTTTGAAGAAGCCCTAGAGTGCCGTCCTTTGCTAAGTCACTTCAAAGACTGCGGAGAAACTGAGGAAGAGATTAAGGCACTCTTCATTAAGGCTAGAGGTCCACC
>PKML01060571.1:145659-157965 GCA_002933935.1 Eutrema yunnanense
TTGGGAAAATGGTCATTTCGATGGTTCATGAACAGGTGAGTCTCCGCGTTTTCAAACCTCTTTCTCTGTTTAGTCTTCTATTTGCTTGAGGGCAAGCAAAGACTAAGTTTGGGGGAGTTGATATGTCATGGTTTTTACCCTGTTTAGGCCATGATATAAGTCCTTTTATAGAGTCTTTTCTAGTGTTTTGTAGTATTTTAGAGTCTTTTACAGGTCTTGGCACGTTTGGAGCTTAATTGGAGATATTGGAGCTTTCTGGAACATTCTGGAGCGAAGCAGAAGATCCGTGTAGCATACCCGTCAAAATCACCCGAGTATCGATCGATACTGCTTAGTATCGATCGATACCCATCGGGGAAACAGAAGGATCGCGACTTAATGAAGAGTTGAAGAATTGCAGAATTGGCCCAGAAGTCTCTGATAATTACAAGATGGCCCAGAACGTGTTTTGGGTTATAAATAGGAGTTTTCAGCCACTTGTTTAGGCTATGCCTTTTTATGCTTTATTTTAATGCTTGATTTTACTCTGGTTTTAGAGAGACAAGTCTGAATCTCCCTTCGTCCGAGATCAGATCTCTAAACCCTTTTGATTATTCTTTTGATGATTTATTCAGTTATGTCTTTTGATTCAATTGCCATGTCTGAGTAGATCCACCTTAGGTTTAGGGTTTTCTCATAAAGGATTTCTTTGAATGCTAGGTTAATTATCTGTTTAGGATTCACTATCTGAATTAGTTCTTCGCCTTAGGTTGTGTTCAAAGCTAATTCTAGGTTGACGAATCTGGAACTTAGATCTTAGGATAATTGATTAGGCACGAGAGTGCGATTAATTACCTGATAGAACCTAGGTGAGCAAATTGATTATTCGCAAAGAGATTTGGTTTAATTGATTTGTGAACATATCAAACTTGAACTTTAAAGCTGATTTAGAATTTAGGATTCGCAAAGAGATTTGGAATTCATAGGATTTAGATTTAGATAGTTTTCGCAACGAGAGTTGGTTAATTATATCTTAGTGATTTGAGTTCAAGAACCGTGCATAATCTGAATCCTGTTAGTTAGTTAGTCTGCATTCATTGATTTCCTGAGAAAAACTCTGCGCCTATATTTCCTCCATTGATTTACAACTCTTTTAATTTCGTAATTGTTTTAGTTTACATCTTTTGATTTAGCTTATTTCGAATCTATACAATCTATTGTGTGAAGTCTTGAGTTCTTGTGTTCGACCCCTGATTTACTGCAGCAACTGCTTTAGTACTTTAGGGTATTAAATTGAGCATATCAGCTATCTAAATCTAAATCCTAGGAATTCCAAATCTCTTTGCGAATCCTAAAGTCTAAATCAGCTTTAAAGTTCAGGTTTGATATGTTCACAAATCAATTAAACCAAATCTCTTTGCGAATAATCAATTTGCTCACCCTAGTTCTATCAGATAATTAATCGCACTCTCATGCCTAATCAATTACCCTAAGATCTAAGCTCTTGGTGATCAATCCAGAATTAGCTTTGACAACAACCTAAGGTGAAAAACTAATTCAGATTGTGAACCCTAAGAAACTAATCAACCTAGCATTCAAAGAAGTCCCTCTGAGAAAACCCCAAACCTAACAGGTGATCTACTCAGACATGGAGATTGAAACAATAAACATGACTGAATAAATACTCAAATAAATAATAAGAAAGAGTAACAAAAAGGTTCGAAATCTTCTCTCAGACGAACAAAGTATCAGACTTGTCTCCCTTCAAAGCTCTCTCACAAAACCAATGTAAAATAAAGCGTAGCCTCAAAGTGGCTGAAAAATCCCTATAAATAACCTAAAACACGAATTGGGGCTTCTTGTAATTATTAAAGACTTCTGGGGCAAATCTGTAATTTTTCAACTCTTGATTAAGTCGCGTGTCTTGTCATGCTGCGATGGGTATCGATCGATACCAGGGGGTATCGATCGATGCTTGACGTGAAATCGGGTACTCAACAACACAATCTTCAGCTTTGCTCCAAACTGCTTAGAAAGCTCCAATAACTCCAATTATGCTCCAAACGTGCTAGAACCTGTAAAAGATTCTAAAGGACTACAAAATAATAGAAAGACTCTATAAAGCGGACTTATATCATGGCTTAAAATGGATAAAAACTATGATATATCAACTCCCCCAGACTTAGCCTTTGCTTGCCCTCAAGCAAATATAAGACTAAACCAGAGCAAGAGGTTTGAAAACACGGAGACTCACCTGTTCATGAACCATCGCAAAGATCCTTTTTCCAAGCCCCCAAATGTCACCTAACTAGCATTTGATCTGACCACCATGTACTTCTCCGTAGACATTCGCAGCTTTTCCAGACTCCACACATTATCTCGCAGCATTGTTCATGTAAAGCCCTCATCGCCAGTTTCATCGCTGCAGCCAATGTTCAAGAACCTTCTAGACTCTTTACCATACAATATCATGACAAGGAACCACCCTTTTTCTCACTCTTTGTATCACTTTTTCTCCCCCAGACTTATTTCTTATTATGTTCTATCTTTATTATTTTTAGCTTTGCATATACACATCAAGGTCCGAAACGCGAGTACTGATGGTGTTTGCCACCAAATCCCCGGTTCTTCTCTATCTGTGTATCAAAGGATGTAGACGAATAATGGCATCATAGGAAAATCCTAGCCTCGCTTCCAAACCTTTGTGTGATCATTCCCTCTTGAGTAGAATAACAGGGGAGAGATATACCATTACTATAAACATATGGGTTCCTTTATCAGATATGAATGATGAATCAAGCTCTTTAAACACTAACCACATTGATGAAGTGCAAAATTTGGCTCAGGCTTCAGAGGAACTCTGCTGGAGATATGGATGTTTTCTAGTCAACTGGTCAGTCCTTGGATTTTTCATTAGTCGATCTAGAACTGATCCTGTAACACTGTGCGCTCAAAAAGAAAATCAAATCAATAGGTTCAAGTACATGATCATTATCTCCAACAAGTTTTGACTCAATAAAACAATTTTGACTCGATAAAACGACTGACTCTAAGAAAAACAAACACAATGTCAGCAGACACCTCCCCCAGACTTGAACAACACTGTCCCCAGTGTTATCTTGCCTAGAGTCAGTGTAAGAAAACAAAAGAACAGAATAAAATTGGGAAAAACAAGAAGTTATCTTGCTGGAACATTGAGTAACGACCGACACACAGCCTGGTATCGATCGATACCAGACTTAAGTCGACATGAACCATTCTCAATCGCGTAGGGTATCGATCGATACAGAAGGGTATCGATCGACACTCTAGCGATTTCGAGTTTGCTCCTCGTTCATCCAGGATGTATTTGTTATTGGGTGACGATGGAAAGGGACCCATAAAGCCGATGCCCCAGCAATCGAAAACTTCAACCTCAAGAATGAAATTTTGTGGCATCTCATGTCTCTTACTGATCTTCCCTTTCCTCTGACAAGCATCACACTGTGAAACGAAGGTATGAGCATCCTTAAACAAGGTAGGCCACCAGAAGCCTGCTTGATGAGCCTTGGACACTGTCTTGAAAGTGGCAAAATGGCCAGCATAGTCGGAGCCATGGCAATGAAACAAAACACTAGGAACCTCTGATTCAGCAATGCATCTCCTGTATATACCATCAGAACAATGCTTGTACAGGTAAGGTTCATCCCAAAAGAATCTTCTTATGTCACGTATGAACTTCTTCCTGTTATATTTCTTTAAGTGTTTTGGCTCTGCATCTGCAGCGAGGTAGTTGGCAATATCAGCATACCATGGATCATCTGACTCGGTTGCAGCGACGAGATGGTCTTCAGAACCATCAAGATGATCACCAATCGAAACAAATCCGGAATCGCCAGGGTATCGATCGATACTGAGACCTGCAACTCGTGAAAATTGCTGATTCTCTGCGAAATTCATATGAAACCCAGTTTCAATGAAGTAAAGGGATTCCTCAGGTAGTTAATCATCAATAGGGACGTCTGTATCGATCTGCATCCTTGAGAGATGGTCAGCGACCCCGTTCTCGATGCCTTTCTTGTCCTTAACTTCGATGTCGAAACCTTGTAGCAAAAGAACCCAACGACAAAGACGAGGCTTGAGATCCTTGTTCTGCATCAGATATTTGAGAGTAGCGTGATCAGTATGAACGACCACCTTGCTCCCAATCAAGTAGGATCGGAATTTCTCAAAGGAAAAGACAACTGCAAGTAGTTCCTTTTCTGTGGTGCTGTAATTCCTTTGAGCATCATCCTATGTCCTGCTGGCATAGTAGATGACGTGCAACTTCTTATCCTTTCTCTGACCCAGAACTGACCCAACAGCAAAGTCACTAGCATCGCACTTTATCTCAAAAGGTAGAGTCCAATCAGGAGGTTGCACGATAGGAGCACTCACCAAAGCCTTTTTGATCTCCTCAAAGGCTGCAAGACAATCAGGTGTGAAATCAAATTTGATCTCCTTCCATAACAGAGAGGTGAGTGGGCGAGCTAGCTTGGAGAAATTCTTGATGAACCGTCTGTAGAAACCAGCATGACCAAGGAAACTCCGAATATCCTTCACAGAAGTCGGTGGTTGGAGACTTGTCATGATCTGAATCTTGGCTTAGTCAACCTCGATCCCGGCTTCAGAAACTTTGTGCCCAAGTACGATGCCATCCTGAACCATAAAGTGACACTTTTCCCAATTAAGGACCAAGTGTTTCTCCTCACATCTCTGAAGCACCTTGCACAGATTAGTCAAACAGTCTTTGAACGATGGTCCGTAAACTGAGAAATCATCCATGAACACCTCCATAAAATCTTCAATCATATCTGTGAAGATGGACATCATGCACCGCTGAAAGGTGGCTGGAGCGTTACACAATCCAAATGGCATTCTTCTGTATGCGAATGTGCCATAGGGACAGGTGAAAGTGGTCTTCCCTTGGTCATCTGGATGAATAGGGATCTGGAAGAAACCTGAATATCCTTCAAGGAAGCAGTAGTAGGGATGACTAGCCAACCTCTCCAACATCTGGTCAATGAATGGCAATGGGAAGTAATCTTTCTGTGTAGCTGCATTCCACTTCATGTAGTCAATGCACATTCGATGTCCAGTGATAGTCCTCGTAGGAATCATCTCATCCTTCTCATTCTTCACCACTGTTATCCCTCCTTTCTTAGGAACAACGTGCACTGGACTGACCCAAGAGCTATCTGAGATGGCATAGATAACTCCTGCATCCAAGAGTTTCATGACCTCTTTCTTAACCACTTCCTGCAGGTTCGGATTCAGCCTCCTTTGATGCTCAATTGAAGCCTTTGACTCGTCCTCAAGATGAATCCTATGCAAGAACAGGTCCGGTGATATACCTGAAATATCATCAAGAGAATAGCCAAGAGTTTTGCGATACTTGCGCAGCCTGCTCAGCAGTAAGGTAACCTCTGGGTTGTTCAAGGAAGCATTAAGGATTACTGGGAACGTGGAATTAGGACCAAGAAAACTATACCTCAGATTCGCAGGAAGTGATTTGAGTTCCACTTTAGGAGCTTTCTCCTCGCTCCAATCTCCAAGCCCAGTAGCTTGCTTAGTTCTTTCGGCCAAACCTCTTTCTGGCCGCAGGGTATCGATCGATACTAGGTGAGTATCGATCGATACTGGCAGTGCTGTATCGAGCATCTTCCCGTATTCAGCAGCAGCATCATTCGCATTAACCTCTGACTCAGCCGAACAGACCAATGCTCTCTCCAATGGGTCCTCAGGATGCATCTCCAGGAAGTACTCTTCAACAATGTCACATAAGGTATCAACGAAGAAAGTCTGTCCATCGATGGTTGGTCTCTTCATCATCTTCTCCATGTTAAAAGTCATTACTAACTCACCAATGTTAAGAGCTATCTTCCCATTCCTGCAATCAATCAGAGCATCAGCTGTTGCTAGGAATGGCCTTCCCAAGATGAGAGGATCTCTGGGTTCCGAATCATACTCCAAGACAATGAAATCAGTTGGGATTAAGCAATTTCTAATCTTAATCGGAACATCATCTCTCTGATGTGGACAATCTCTCTGATACGATCTGAATCTCGTTCAAGCAGGCTTGAACGCCTCAGTAGGTCCTTGAGAAAATTGGGAGATTTTATTCCTCAGATCCTCAGATCGTGCATCATCGTAGAAGTTAATCAGGAAGGCCCTCTTAGTCTCTTTCCAACTAGTCAGCGATCCAGGAGGTAGTTGCCTCAGCCAATAAGTCGCATCTCCACCTAGAGAGTAGGGGAAGAGCTTGCAGAAAAGAAAGTCGTAGGACACTCCATTGCTTTTGATGCTAGTTACCAAGTCCTCGAACTTCTCCACATGATCCATCGGATGTTCATGAGGAAGACCATGAAAGAGTTGCTGTCCCACAAGAGTGTAGTATGCAGGTTTCATCTCAAAGTCATTCCTCTCAAACACAGGAGGACGAATCGCTGACCGATTGGCGAAAAACTGATCCGGCCTGTTGTACTGACCAATCGTTCTTCCACGATTAACCACAACATCCCTCGCGTTCCCAGCGACATTCTCAGCGACAACAGGAGCAGGTGGTATGACGATCCCCTCTCCATCCAGACGTTGTCCTTGCTCATTGCACAACCGACCCTCTGGGTCTCAGTAAGCACCAACTGCATCACGAACCAACCCCACTTGATTGTTGTTCATCTTAGCTGATTTCTTTGCTTTCCTGTTTGTGCGTTCCACAAGTGCTAGTTGCTCGAGTGACAGATCAACTAGCTCAGTGTTCTTGTTCCTTCTGGTTTCTCGATTAGGCATGCACCTGAAAACAAAAACCAAGAATGTAAGTAACTCAAATATACGTAGGGTATCGACCGATACTGAAGGGTATCGATCGATACTCGGGCGATTTAGACGAATTTTTTAGCTAAAATCTAATGGCGAATTGAGTCCCCGGCAACGGCGCCAAATTTGATATGCTCAAATTAATACACTAAATAGTACTAAAGCAGTTGCTGCAATAAATCAGGGGTCGAACACAAGAACTCAAGATATCACACAATAGATTATATAGATCCAAAATACGCTAAATCAAAAGATGTAATCGAAAACAAGTATGCAAGTAAAAGTGTTGTAAATTCAGTTGGAGAAAGATAAGTTTAGGGTATTTCTCAGGAAATCAATGAATGCAATTAAACTAACTAATCAGGGTTCAGATTACGCGCTGTTCTTGAACTCAAATCACTAAGGTATAGCTAACCAATTCTCGTTGCGAAAGCTATCTAAATCTAAATCCTAGGAATTCCAAATCTCTTTGCGAATCCTAAAGTCTAAATCAGCTTTAATGTCCAGGTTTGATATGTTCACAAATCAATTAAACCAAATCTCTTTGCGAATAATCAATTTGCTCACCCTAGTTCTATCAGGTAATTAATCGCACTCTCATGCCTAATCAATTATCCTAAGATCTAAGTTCTAGGTGATCAATCCAGAATTAGCTTTGAGAACAACCTAAGGTGAAGAACTAATTCAGATTGTGAACCCTAAGAAACTAATCAACCTAGCATTCAAAGAAGTCCCTGTGAGAAAACCCCAAACCTAACAGGTGATCTACTCAGACATGGAGATTGAAACAATAAACATGACTGAATAAATACTCAAATAAATAATAAGAAAGAGTAACAAAAAGGTTCGAAATCTTCTCTAAGACGAACAAAGTATCAGACTTGTCTCCCTTCAAAGCTCTCTCACAAAACCAATGTAAAATAAAGCGTAGCCTCAAAGTGGCTGTAAAATCCCTATAAATAACCTAAAACACGAATTGGGGCTTCTTGTAATTATTAAAGACTTCTGGGGCAAATATGTAATTTTTCAACTCTTCATTAAGTCGCGTGTCTTGTCATGCTGCGATGGGTATCGATCGATACCAGGGGGTATCGAACGATGCTTGACGTGAAATCGGGTACTCAGCAACACAATCTTCCGCTTTGCTCCAAACTGCTCAAGAAAGCTCCAATAACTCCAATTATGCTCCAAACGTGCTAGAACCTGTAAAAGACTCTAAAGGACTGCAAAATACTAGAAAGACTCTATAAAACGGACTTATATCATGGTTTAAAAGGGGTAAAAACCATGATATATCAACAATAACCTTGCTCCCAATAAAGTAGGACCGAAATTTCTCAAAAGAAAAAACAACTGCAAGTAACTCCTTCTCAGTGGTGGTGTAATTTCGCTGAGCATCATCCAACGTCCTGCTGGCATAGTAAATAGCATGGAGCTTCTTGTCTTTCCTCTGACCCAACACAGATCCAACAACAAAATCACTCGCATCGCAAATAACCTCAAAAGGTAAACTCCAATCAGGTGGTTGGATAATAGGAGCACTCACCAATGCCTTCTTAATCTCCTCGAAGGCTGCAAGACAATCAGCTGTGAAGTCAAATTTGACTTCCTTACATAACAGGGCTGTGAGTGGGCGTGCAAGCTTAGAGAAATCCTCGATGAACCTCCTGTAAAACCCAGCATGACCAAGGAAGCTTCGTATCTCAGAAACAGATTGTGGAGGTTGCAGGCTCGTCATGCCTTAAATCTTAGCTTTATCAACTTCGATCCCTGCCTTAGAAACCCTGTGCCCAAGAACAATGCCATCGTGTACCATGAAGTGGCACTTTTCCCAATTAAGAACCAAGTGCTTCTCCTCGCATCTTTGAAGTAGCTTGCACAAGTTATCCAGACAATCCTTGAATGACGACCCATATACTGAAAAGTCATCCATGAACACCTCCATAAACTTCTCAGTCATGTCTGTGAAAATCGACATCATGCATCGCTGAAAGGTCGCTGGAGCGTTACATAATCCAAACGGCATTCTTCGGTAGGCGAATGTGCCATACGGACATGTAAAAGTCGTCTTTCCCTGGTCCTCTAGATGTATAGGAATCTGGAAAAAGCCTGAGTACCCATCGAGAAAACAGTAGTATGGGTGACTTGCTAACCTCTCCAGCATCTGGTCAATGAATAGCAACGGGAAGTGATCCTTCCTTGTAGCCGCATTCAGCTTCCTGTAGTCAATCCAGATCCTGTGACCAGTGATTGTCCTTGTAAGGATCAGCTCATCCTTCTCGTTCTTCACCCCAGTTATACCTCCTTTCTTAGGCACAACATGAACCGGACTAACCCAAGAACTATCTGAGATGGCATAGATAATCCCTGCTTCCAACAGCTTCATCACTTCCTTCCTGACCACTTCTTTTAGGTTTGGATTCAGCCTCCTCTGACACTCAATCGAAGACTTAGACTCATCCTTCAGGTGAATCCGATGCATGCACAAGTCTGGTGCTATACCTGAAATGTCATCAAGAGAATAGCCAAGAGCTTTGCGATACTTGCGCAGCTTGCTCAGAAGTAAGGCATTCTCTGTGTTGCTCAAGGAAGAATTAACGATTACAGGGTATGTGGAATTAGGACCAAGAAAGCTATACCTCAGATTTGCTGGAAGTGGCTTTAATTCCACCTTAGGAGCATGCTCTGTACTCCAATATCCGAGCCCAGCAGCTTGCTTAGAATTGTCGACCAACTATACTTCTGGTTGCAGGGTATCGACCGATACTAAAGGGGTATCGATCGATACTGGTGATGCTGAATCGAGCATCTTCGAGTATCCAGCAGTATCATCACACGAATGGACCTCTGAAGTGGCCGAACAGACCAATGCTCTCTCAAGTGGATCCTCAGGGTGCATCTGTAAGAAGTTCTCCTCAGCTATGTCACTGAAGGTGTCCACATAGAACGTCTGCCCATCGATAGTTGGCATATTCATCATCTTTTCCACGTTAAAGGACATCACCAAGTCGCCGATGTTGAGAGATATCTGTCCATTCCTGCAGTCAATCAAGGCTCCAGCAGTTGCAAGGAATGGTCTGCCCAGGATAAGAGGATCATTAGGCTCATCATCGTACTTCAGGACGATGAAATATGCTGGGATTAAGCAATTCCCAATCGTTATTGGGATATCTTCGAGTAGTCCCTCTGGAAGTCGCACTGAGCGATCAGCAAGTACTAGCGAAATCCTTGTAGACTGGAAATCAGTCATCCCCATTCGCTTGGCAACTGAGTGTGGCATAAGGTTCACACTCGACCCAATATCGCAGTGAGCACGCTCGAATCTCTCTATGAAGATAGTGCAATCCAAAACAAAACTCCCTGGGTCTGATAGCTTCTTGGGAATTTTATTGAGTAGAATCGCACTGCACTCAGCTGTAATCATCATGACACCTTCCTCAAGGTTCACATTGCTAGACACCATTTTCTTCACATACCTCCTGAAAGCTGGAAAAGTCTTAATAGCATCAACAAAAGGATGCTCCACAACTAAGTTATCCAGCATAACCTTGCATCTGGCGTCCTCCCATTCCTTCTTTGTCATCTTAGGAGGCATAGGATAAGACATCTTGGGTATATACACCCTCTCCTTGACAATCTCGGGTTTCTTCATGACATGCGTCTCAACATCGATCGACGCTGGGGGAGTGTCGATCGATACACGGGTTTTTGGATCCTCCTGTCTAGGTGTCGCGACGGGTATCGATCGACACTGGCTGGTATCGATCGATACCTGAGGATTTTCAGAATCCCAAATCTCTTCTTCAGCAAGATCGACGAGATTCTCTGTAATTGGGTTGTTCTTCACTCCTGTAATCACCTCTTTTCCACTCCTCAATGTCATGGCATTGATGTGTGCCCCTGGATTCTCAGTTTTTCCTGGAAGAAAACCTTCCTGCCTTTTCACAGCTGCTGCTGTCTGAGCGACCTGAGTTTTCAGCTTCCTCTGGGTCTGGTTGATAACTTCAATTTTCCCATTCAGATCAATGTACAGAGAGTCAAACTTCCCATTGAAATCCACTTGCAACTTCTGCTGTCCCTGAAGAAGCTGTTCAAGCATGGATTCTATCTTATTCTCTGTGGACTTTGGAGAGATTGGTTGGTACGAAGAATTCCCATAATTGCGAGTGAAATCGCTGCTCTGGAGTGGTTTCTGAGTAAATTATTTTGTTCCAAAACAAGATTGGTTCCCCTCAAACTTGTACCCACCTTGCTGATTGTTGTTGTTGAAGTTTCGGTTGTTGTTGTACCCAAATCGCTGACCCTGAAAACCAGAACCACCAACGTAGTTAACATCCTCCACTTCTTCTTCTTCCACATTCACGACTTCATCAGCAAAGTGTATAGCTTTCTTCGACTTCTCAATCAGGAAATCCAGCTTGGCTTGAACCTCAGCAATCTGCGATCCATCAACTCCTCCAACCTGCTTCTTCCGCTCGAAATCAGCATTTTTGGTGCTATTACTAGACGCCAAGTTTTCGATCAACACAACCACAACATCTGGATACCTGGTGTTGAAATTCGCATTACTCGCATCATCCATACCCATCTGGTACCTCCAATCAACCCCTCTGTAGAAAATGCCCAGCAGCTGAATCTCTCTAATAAGACTTGAAACGAATCCAAGCAGCTTTGAATGCCTCTGTCTGACCCTGAGCAAATTGAGAGATCTTGTTCCTGGGCTCCTCGGATCTCGCATCATCATAGAAATTGTTCAGGAATGCATTCTTCATCTCATTCCATGTAGTTAGCGAATCAGGAGCCAACTGCTTCAGCCAATAGGCAGCATCCTGATATATCATGGTTTTTACCCTGTTTAAGCCATGATATAAGTCCTTTTATAGAGTCTTTCTAGTGTTTTGGAGTCTTTTTAGAGTCTTCTACAGGTCTTAGCACATTTGGAGAATTATTGGAGATATTGGAGTTCTATGGAGCATTCATGAGCGAAAGTGAAGTCAGATGACTAAGTGCCCGATCTGAGCGATGAGTATCGATCGATACCCCCTGGTATCGATCGACACCCGTCGGGAAATCATGGGCCGCGACTTTTTATGAAGTTTGAAGAATTGCAAAAGTGCCCAGAAGACTCTGATATTTGCAGGAAGACCCAATTCGTGTTTTATCTATATAATTAGGTTTTCAGCCATCTGTTTAGGCTATGCTTTATTTGTTCTGATTTTAAGAGAGATCTTGGTGAGAAGAGAGACAAGTCTGAATTTCCCCTCGTCCGAGATTCAGATCTCAAACATCTTGTTACTCTTTCTTATTATCTATTTGAGTATTTATTCAGCCATGTTTATTGATTTAATTTCCATGTCTCATAGGGATTTCTTTGAATGCTAGGTTGATTATCTGTTAGGATTTATTATCTAAATTAGTTCTTCACCTTAGGTTGTTCTCAAGGCTAATTCTAGATTAATCACCTGGAACTTAGATCTTAGGATAATTAATTAG
>PKML01060571.1:165527-223247 GCA_002933935.1 Eutrema yunnanense
TGAGCCTATATTTCTCAATTGATTTACAACTCCTTTAATTTCTGCATTGCTTTTAATTACAACTGTTTGGCTTAGCGTAATTCGATACTTCATAATCTATTGTGCGTTTCTGTGAGTCTTCTGTGGTTCAACCCCTAGCTATACTATTACAACTGCTTTAGTACTTTAGGGTATTAAATTGAGCATATCACATCCCCACCAAGAGAGTATGGGAAAAGTTTGCAGAAAAGGAACTCATCGGGCATTCCATTGTACTTCATACTAGTGACCAAATCCTCGAACCTTTCGATATGATCCATGGGGTGTTCATGAGATAGGACATGGAAAGGATTCTGACTTACAAGAGCGTAATAAGCAGGTTTCAGCTCGAAGTCGTTCCTTTGAAAAGTTGGGATGCGAATCGCAGCTCGATTGGCATAGAACTGATCAGGTCTGTTGTGCTCAGCAAGTGTTTTACCTCGGTCAACCCCAGCATTCCCAACGTTGGCTTGCGCAGCTAGCGCGACAATCTAAGGGACAATGACGTTTCCAGCTTCATCAAGTCGCTGCCCTTTCTCATTGCACACTTGACCCTCTTGGTCTCTCAAGACTCCAGCTTCATCAGCTCTTAATACCATTGGGTTATTCATCCCTAATGTTTGCTTTGTCTTTCTGTTTGTGCGTTCTAAACGTGCTAGCTTCTCTAACGATAGATTAACTAGCGGAGTGCTCTTGTTCCCTCTGGTTTCACGATTAGGCATACACCTGAAAGCAAGAGTCAAGCATGTAAGTAACCAAAAAAAATGTGATGAGTATCGACCGATACCAAGTGGTGTCGATCGATATCAACAAAAGAAAACGACGAGTATCGACCGATACTAGGTAGTATCGATCGATACCGACGAACTTAGTCGAAACTGGACAGCTAAAATCTAATGGCGAAATTGAGTCCCCGGCAACGGCGCCAAATTTGATATGCTCAAATTAATACCCTAAAAAGTACTAAAGCAGTAGCTGCAGTATATCAGGGGTCGAACACAAGGACTCAGAGAAATCACACAATAGATTATATATTATCGAATCAAGCTAAGCAAATCAGATGAAACAAAAGCAATAAGCAGTAAAAGTGTTGTAAATTCGATGGAGAGAATATATGCCTAGGGTATTTCTCTGGAAATCAATGAATGCAGATAAACTAACTAATCAGGGTTCAGGTTACGCATGGTTCTTGAACTCAAATCACTAAAGTATAATTGATCAACTGTCGTTGCGAGAATTATCTAAATCTAAACTTCAGAATCCCAAATCTCTTTGCAAATTCATAAGAATAAATCAGTTTTAATTTCAGGTTTGATATGTTCACAAATCAATTAAACCAAATCTCTTTGCGAATAATCAATTTGCTCACCTTAAGTTCTATCAGATTACTCAATTGCACTGTTGTGCCTAATCGATTAACCTAAGATCTAAGTTCTAGGTGATCAATCTAGAATTTGCTTTGAGAACAACCTAAGGTGAAGAACTAATTTAGATTATGAACCCTAACAATAAATAAACCTAGCATTCAAAGAAATCCATATGAGAAAACCCTAAACCTAAAGTGGATCTACTCAGACATGGAAATTGAAGCAATAAACATGTTTGAATAAATCATCAAATAAAATAGAAAGAGTAATAAGAGGGTTCAAAATCTTCTCTCGGACAAACAGAGTTTCAAACTTGTCTCCCTTCAAAAGCTTTCTCACAAAACCAAAGTAAAATAAAGCGTAGCCATTAAAGTGGCAGTAAAATCGTATTAAATAACCTAAATCACATTTTGGGGCTTCTTGTAAATAATAAATACTTCTGGACCATTTTGCAATTCTTCAACTCTTGGAAAACTCGCGGGCCGTGTCTGCTGCGATGGGTATCGATCGATACTAGGCAGTATCGATCGATACGGATGCTTCAAATCGGCTACTCAGCAACACGAACTTCTACTTTGCTCCATAATGCTCCAGAAAGCTCTAATATCTCCAATTATGCTCCAAACGTGCTAAAACATGTAAAAGACTCTAAAACACTCAAAAATACTAGAAAGACTCTATAAAACGGACTTATATCATGGCCTAAAAGGGGTAAAAACTATGATATATCACGGCCTTGGGCGGTGCAGGGGTCTTCGGTGAGAGGCTCCAAGCCGGGTGGATTAGAGTCGGGATGCACAGCCGGTAATCTTCCTAGTGGAGTGAAAGTTCCATGCCGGGCGAGAGATCTGTCTTGTGCCGGGCCGGTACGTGGGTCTTCATGCCGGGCCAAGTGGAGCCGGTACGTGCAGCCGCTACGTGCAGCCGGTAATCTTCATGCCCGAGTCTTCACGCCAATACCGGTTGGATTAGATGCGGTATGCTTGGCCAGTATGGTGAGAGAGAGGTGGAGTGAAGAAGGCCTTTGATGTCGGGTGAATTAGAACTGGTACTCATGGCCGGTATGGTGAGTGCTATCCACCTTTGCTTCTAGGCATTGCCTCAAGGTCCCAAGCCAAGTGTAAACTCCTCCAATGTCTCCAAAAGCCTCCAAAGTACCTAAAAGAGACTCCAAAACATGCAAGACTCTCTTGGACTAGTATGAAATCCCTAAACTCTAAATGAGACAAAACAAATAAGAAATGCAATGAAACTATATGCGTATGAGATAAAATCTAAGATACATGAATGCATAGAAGGGAAAAAATATCGGAATATCATATATCTATGCAAATTCTCAACAAACACAATAGTATAGTTAAAGATAATCCACATAGACCAAGATATTGCACTACAAGTTTATTAGAATCAAATCGAGCTAAAACATCGAAGACTATGGTTTTTTAAGATTGAGATGATGAACGAAAATAGAAAATAAATATCGGTAGAAATTCAATAAAGTAAAACGTTAGACAGTATATTAATAGCGGAGAATCATAAATTGCAAGACATTAAATCAATAAACAAGGGACTGCAAGCACCATTAAAGAACTCAAATCACTAATGTATAATTGACCCACTGTTGTGGCACCAACTATTATGCTCAATCAACCTAATAGACTAAACTGTTGTTCGTTATTAAAAGTTAATCATGCTTTAATAAATGCAGGTTTTGATATAAGTTTGGAATGATCATAAAGATGTAAAAGTTGACAAACTTGTTGCATAATGACATATGGAAGAAGATGGAGGGTAAACGAACTTGGGGTTGAATTCGTTAATACACCAAGGTTGAGGCTTGCTCTAAGGGCTCTCTTGTCCCAAAGAGACAACTCTCACATTAAATATGATGATTGAAAGAATCCACCATCTCGTCGAACACAAAAGATAATTGGATTCCACCAAAGACTCTAATGAACAAACACAAAGAAAACTTAATTTTTTTTTTTGATTCTAAATTGGTCGGTGACTACAAATGAATGACTATTTGAGCGTCTATAGTGCAAATAACATCAGCAAGCTAAAAGCCATAAGATCTAAAATCAGAAATAAATAATTAAGCATAAATGTGGAATATGGCCATGGGAGATGATGGAACATTTGAGCAGATTTGGACGGTGGTTTAATGCTTTTTATTTGGATATTTTAGTGATATATTCGTGCATCAACATCCTACTAGAAAGCCTCCTTGTGTTGGTTGAGAACAAGATGTTGTCGTTGGTAATTTATACCAAAAGGGTCTGGATATGGCAAGTGTGATGTCGGATATGGATCCTCTTGATCTTTATTGGTATGGTGTAGCTAGGAGCACTCTTAGGAGCCTCTAGATAAAAGGGAATATCTCTTGGCTTCCAAATAAACGTTTGGGTCACCCATTTCATCGAGTTGACTGTTGGTTCTTGGTATGCTCCAAGCGGGTTCGGGTAGGGTCATGGGTCATCGTGGGTTTATGATGAGTCAAAAACTTATACTAGGTTGGGTTTGGGTTTGACCATTGCTAGATCGGCTTAAAAACACCAAAATCAGGCAATTATGTCTTCTAGGTTGGGTTGTTCGAGTGGTATGACTGGCTGTCGACCAAAGGATGCTCGATTATCGCCGATTCTGGTATGAACCAGGTGTAAATTGGCTTGGCTGAAACAATATTGGGAGTGATTTGGTCAACAAATCTCATGTCATGGGTTATGGTTAAAGCCAGGTGGC
The DNA here is from genome assembly GCA_002933935.1 of Eutrema yunnanense. NCBI lineage: Eukaryota > Viridiplantae > Streptophyta > Magnoliopsida > Brassicales > Brassicaceae > Eutrema > Eutrema yunnanense. Next base: position 169,655 of record PKML01060571.1, read on the forward strand.
TTCATGAGTGATGGTTTGTTGTTGCGGTCGAGGCTAGTCGATTGGCTTGCTCGGCTTATTGATTGGGATAATTTTTATCGACACTCATGCTAAATTTCTCTACCAACATGTTGTTTGGTCCAAGTCTTGATTATCTCCATGTCTTGTGGCTTCTCCTTCATGTCTTTCATGTCTTGGATCACCTTGTCTTCTTCACGGCTGGTCTTGGATATGATGACTACATCATTCCTGCCCACTTGATAAGGGTTTGAAACCAAAACTGTTCTTTTGACAAGATATACCAAGTTAGTCTCTTTGATGTAGTTGTATTTTTATCAATTTTACTATGATTTTAATGGTTTTTAATATGTAATTTATAAGGTTTTTAGTGCTTTAAGGTGTTTTAGTGTTTTTGTATTGTCTAGAGTCTTTTCAGGTTATTTAAACGAAAAGGTACAAAATGAAGTAAATATGGCATTTTTAGCATTGGACAGGTTTGAAGCATCATAAGTTTGATCTTCATTAAGGATTTCCCACTGGTGGATCAAGACCAAATTCAGAGACAAGATAGAGCCATGAGTTACCTTACATTTTGGAGATGATTTGAAGTCAATCCAACAATGAAAGCAGAGGTTATGCCAAGTTTACAGAAGACAAGTCAATTTGGAAGCAAACGAAGCAAGCCTTGGAATCAGCCAAGATATCGATCGATACCAGGAGGAGGTTGATCGTTTCTGACCTCACGACGTGACCAATGAGTTTTGTAAAAGATAAGAGATCCACTACAAGAAAACAGCCTCATTGCAACGGAATTAAATCGATGTAAAGTACAGTCGAATTTGTATCGACTTTACAACAAAAAATATTTTCGTTGTAAATTCGTCGTAAATAGTTGGCCTCGTAAAAACGTCGTAAAATAAGCATGGTTTTGCATTAAAATTATGACGATGTAAAAATTCGTCGTAAATTCCATGTAATCTTACATCGAATTTACGACAAACATTATTTTTGAGTATTTCGTTGTAAATTCGATGGTAATTAACATCAAATTTATAACAATCAATAATCGATACTAATTAACGACGATATCAGTTGAAAGTAAAAGTTTGGTATAACACGTGTTCTTATAGGTTCAACTAATAGTTTACATTGAATATGGTCGTCGTAAAATAGTTATAATATTGTTGTAAAATCGTTGTAAAATTATTTCGATGGTAAAACATTGTAAAGTTCCGTTGCAAAGTCGTTGGTAAGTCTAGAAAAAATTCTATAAATACTTCCTAACTTCTAACGAAATTCTACAAAAAAAAACAAACACCTTAAAAAAAACACTCTACAATATTTTCAAAAAAATGTATATATACGATATACGAATATGGATGTATATTCAAAATGATTCGGAGGGAGCGTTGACGAAAGAATTCAAAGAGAGGCTTGAAATATTCATGTATCATGCCGGAAATATGTAAACAACCCTGGAAAGCGGTAAGATGTTATGTCCTGGTCGGAAATGCAAGAATACAAGATATATTCTTATTGAGATAGTGTGGAAGTATTTACTAAATAGAGGGTTTACACTGCAATATTTTAGTTGGTGTCAACATGGATAGGATTTGAAAGAAACAATGCGGCTAGTAGTAGTAATTATCAAGGTCATGTAGATTTTGATGAATCAAATAAGCATGATAGTTATCATGATCAATATCAATTTGATCATGGTCAAGATCATGATAGGATTCATGTCATGGTTACTGATGCATTTCATGAAACAAATGCTAATAATATGTTTGAGGAACCCAACGTAGATGCGAAACGATTTTATGATATGCTAGACGCTGCAAAACAGCCACTCTACGATGGATGTAGAGAAGGACAGTCTAAATTGTCGTTAGTGATATATCATGGTTTTTACCCTATTTAAGCCATGATATAAGTCCTTTTTATATAGTCTTTCTAGTGTTTTGTAGTCTTTTAGAGTCTTTTACAGGTTATATCACGTTTGGAGCATAATTGGAGATATTGGAGCTTTCTGGAACATTCTGGAGCGAAGCAGAGATCCGTGCAGCTGAGACGTCGAAATCACATGAGTATTGATCGATACCCCCTGGTATCGATCGATACCCGTCGAGGAAACAGAAGGATCGCGACTTATTGAAGAGTTGAAGAATTGCAGAATTGGCCCAAAAGACTTTGATATTTACAAGATGGCCCAGAACGTGTTTTAGCTATATAATTAGGTTTTCAGCCACCTGTTTAGGCTATGCTTTATTTTCTATGCTTTATTTTACTTTGGTTTGAGAGAGACAAGTCTGAATCTCCCTTCGTCTGAGATCAGATCTCAAAACCTCTTGTTACTCTTTCTATTTTATTGATGATTTATTCAGTTATGTTGATTGTTTCATTCTCCATGTCTGAGTAAATCCACTTTAGGTTTAGGGTTTTCTCATAAAGGATTTTTTTGAATGCTAGGTTAATTGTCTGTTTAGGATTCACTATCTGAATTAGTTCTTCACCATAGGTTGTTCTCAAAGCTAATTCTAGGTTGACGAATCTGGAACTTAGATCTTAGGATAATTGATTAGGCACGAGAGTGCGATTAATTACCTGATAGAACCTAGGTGAGCAAATTGATTATTCGCAAAGAGATTTGGTTTAATTGATTTGTGAACGTATCAAACCTGATATTAAAGCTGATTTAGACTTTAGGATTTGCAAAGAGATTTGGAATTCATAGGATTTAGATTTAGATAGTTTTCGCAACGAGAGTTGGTTAGCTATACTTAAGTGATTTGAGTTCAAGAACCATGCGTAATCTGAATCCTGTTAGTTAATTTAGCTGCAATCATTGATTTTCTGAGAAATACCCTGGGCCTATATTTTCCTCCATTGATTTACAACACCTTTAATTGCGTACTTGTTTTCGTTTACATCTTTTGATTTAGCGTATTTTGGATCTATATAATCTATTGTGTGATATCTTGAGTTCTTGTGTTCGACCCCTGATTTACTGCAGCAACTGCTTTAGTACTATTTAGGGTATTCATTTGAGCATATCAAATTTGGCGCCGTTGCCGGGGACTCAATTCGCCATTAGATTTTAGCTAAAAAATTCGTCTAAATCGCCCGAGTATCGATCGATACCCTTCAGTATCGGTCGATACCCGACGTAAATTTCAGTTACTTACGTTCTTGGTTTTTGTTTTCAGGTGCATGCCTAATCGAGAAACCAGAAGGAACAAGAACCCTGAGCTAGTTGATCTGTCACTCGAGCAACTAGCACTTGTGGAACGCACAAACAGGAAAGCAAAGAAATCAGCTAAGATGAACAACAATCAAGTGGGGTTGGTTCGTGATGCAGCTGGTGCTTACAGAGATCAAGAGGGTCGGTTGTGCAATGAGCAAGGACAACGTCTGGATGGAGAGGGGATCATCATACCACCTGCTCCTGTTGTCGCTGAGAATGTCGCTGGAAAAGCGAGGAATGCTGTGGTTAATCGTGGAAGAACGATTGGTGAGTACAACAGGCCTGATCAATTTTTTGCCCATCGGTCAACGATTCGTCCTCCTGCATTTGAGAGGAATGACTTTGAGCTGAAACCTGCATACTACACTCTTGTGGGACAGCATCTCTTTCATGGTATACCTCATGAACATCTGATGGACCATGTGGAGAAGTTCGAGGACTTGGTCACTAGCATCAAGAGCAATGGAGTGTCCTACGACTATCTTTTCTGCAAGCTCTTCCCCTACTCTCTAGGTGGAGATGCGACGTACTGGCTGAGGCAGCTACCTCCTGGATCGCTGACTACTAGGGAGGACACTAAGAGAGCCTTCCTGATCAACTTCTACGATGATGCACGATCTGAGGATTTGAGGAATAAAATCTCCCAATTTTCTCAAGGACCTACTGAGGCGTTCAAGGTTGCTTGGACGAGATTCAGATCGTATCAGAGAGATTGTCCACATCACAGATACTCTGATGTGCAGCTGCTGGGTATCTTCTTTAGAGAAGTAGATTTGAGGTATCAGATGGCTCTAGACGCTTCGAGCAATGGTAATTTCAACACCAGGTACCCTGAGGATGCTTATGTGTTGATTGAAAACTTTGCATCTTGCAGTTGCACCAAGAGCGCAGACTTCGAGCGCAAGAAGCTGGCTGGTAACATGGATGGGTCGCAGATCGCTGAAGTTAAAGCTCAGTTGGATTCTATGCACAGTCTTCTGCTGGGAAAGACAACAAAGGCCGTTCATTTTGCTGAAGATGTTGAGGTGTTCAATGAGGGTGAAGCAAAGGATGTTAACTACATTGGTGGTTCTGGCTTTCATGGTCAGAGGAACCAATTCAACAACAACCGAAGCTTCAACAACAATTTCCAGCAAGGTGGATTCAACCAGAAACCTTCCCAGAACAACGGTTACACCAGGAACTATGGGAGTTCTTCTTACGAGCATATGCCTGCTAAAACGTCAGAAAGCAAGATCGAGACTATGCTTGAAACGCTCGTCGAAGGACAGCAGCAGATCATAGTGACCTTCAATGATAAGATGGACGCCATGTACAAAGATCTGAGTGGAAGGATCGATGCTCTTGGTATTCATCAGATGCAGCTGGAAACTCAAGTAGCTCAGACTTCAGAGAGTACGAAAAGACAAGAAGGTTTTCTTCCAGGGAGAACTGAAAATCCAAGAGCACACGTCAATGCGATCAGCTCAAGTGCAGAAAATTTCGAAGATGATTTAGAAATCGCCAAGGCATCGATCGATACTCCCTTGTATCGATCGATACCAGCTCAGACACATGCTCGAATGGATACAAGAACCCGTGTATCGATCGATACCCCATTGGTATCGGTCGATACTGAGGCGATTTCTGGGGAGACACATGAGATTTCGACTGTGGTGCCTAAAGTACTTGCAGAGAGAGTCTATATACCGAGGATACCTTATCCCAGAGCTCTTGGGAAGGCTAAGAAGGAGGTAGAGGACGCCAGGTGCCAGGCTATGCTGGATAAGCTGACTATGGAGCTTCCCCTTGATGATGATAAATCTGTCAAGGATGATTCAACAACAAGAGTATCGATCGATACCCTACCTGGTGTCGATCGATACCCCTCGCAGGACGAGCCAAAAACTGTGGAAACACCTGAGTTGATCAAAGAAACAGTTCACAAGCCCAAGAAGCTGAATCCTGTTCCTAAACACCTCAGAGATCCCATTTCTACAAACCAGCTGCGTGGCTTTGAGAAGATGGTACAAAGGATTTCCCGTGAATCATCTTTTGAAGAAGCTCTAGAACACCGCCCTCTGCTAAGTCACTTCAAAGATTGCAGAGAAACTGAGGAAGAGATTAAGGCACTCTTCATTACGGTTAGAGGTGCACCACCTCCACTGAGACAGTTGACCCAAAGGGAAGATCCAGGGAAATTCGTGGTTCCATGCTCTATCTCTGGAGTTGATTTCAAAGAGTCTCTCGTTGCCTCAGGGGCTAGTGTCAATGTCAATGTCATCTCAAGGGCAATTGCCGAGCGGTTGGGGGCTTATATTCGATCACCAAAGGCATTTATCACATTCGCGAACGACTCCACCTCGCTTCCACACGGTACTATCCATGGTTTGCTGGTCAATGTAGGAGACTGTTTGGTGCCTACTGATTTTCAGGTTGTGGAGATGAGTGCGATATCTCGTATGCCTTTGCTCCTGGGACGCCGTTTATGGCTACTGCTGGCGCGATCATAGACACGCCTAATAAGAGAATCTCTTTCTCTTACATTGACGGAGGGGTATATTATCATGTAATTCCCCCTAGGAGTACTCCCACACGTGTCCCTAGCATCGAGGTTGTCACAGCAGAGTCGCTAGCAATTGATATTTTGGAAGAACCTCCTGATGAGCCTACTGTCACAGACATTTCAGTTGAACCGCCCAGCATCCCCAAGGAAATTGTCAAGAAGGCTAACGCAACAAAGAAGAAGGCCAAGCGCATAAGAGTCGAGAATCCCCATATCACTTTGATCCCTCTGAATTGTGATGGAGATTCGATTGAGTACAAGGTGAAGTGCAAAGCCATTCTCTAAGGCTAGAGTTCTTCTTACTTCGGAGCTGAAAGAGAAGGGAAAAGAGTTTGTGGAAGGCATGTTGAGCAAAACTTTGAAGCTAGCAATGTCAAGTTGTGGAGCCTGTTTTGGTGCAAGCTCTTTCTCTTATCCTGCCTGAAGGGCGTTACAGTCAAGCTATTGATATTAAACGAGCGCTTGGTGGGAGGCAACCCTGATGCGAGCATGAAAAGCATCACGGAACTTGAGCTTGAACCGGAGCTTAATGCCGAGGATCCTTTGGATTTTCCCGTTGTTCCCATGACCCGGGAAACGTCTCGAAGACTTAACGGAGCTGTTCGTCGTTTACTCGAAGACGTTTGGAGCAAGCAAGACGATCATCAACCACATCACGTTTTTAACATGATCATGGCTCAGTCACTCGAATGAGGTTCGGCCCAAGGTGTAGGTTTGATGTACTCTTTTTCCTACTTATGGTTTTGTCCCAATGGGTTTTCCATAAGGGGTTTTAATGAGGCATTGGGCTTACACCATCATTTTGGCCCAATTTCTTCCATGGGCAAGAGCAATTTCGACCATGGGCATGCCAAGGGTCATTCTTCATAGTCAACAAGTCAAAGTAGTCAAAGTCTTTGGTCCAAGTCTTTATTAGTCTTTGCTACTTCCCTAGGCATTGTTTTCCACAATTTCTTCCTTGTTTTTCCCCACTTATTTCTCTATATAAACTCATGTAATCTCTCATTTTAAAATCATCAATCAAATAATCTTTTCTTCTTTTAGAGAGCATTCTCTTTTGTTCCTTGTGAACTTTTCGATTTTTCTTGGTGAGTTTTGCCAAGCGAAATCATTTCGGTTTATTAAGTGTTCTTCATCCACACTTAACGCAACCCTTCATTATCCCGAGTTTGTAGATTCGTCTCTAAGTGAGTTTGGGGATTAAGGTTTCATATACCTTAAGATCTAGCTCCGCGAATTTATTAGCCAAGGAGTCCACCGCCTCGTTCGTTGGAATCGTCCTAAGTAAGTTTTGGGACTAAGGTTTAATATACCTTAGGATCTTGCTTCACGATTTTAAGGAGTCAAGGATTATCCGTTACCGCCTCGAAGTGTCGAAATTGGGAAGAACGTATCAAGTGGTATCAAGAGCCCACTTTGAGGATCCGGTAATATCTATCCATCTTCTAATCTCTTCATATTCTAAATCATCATTTTTCTACCTTTTCATCTTCTATCTTTTCTATCTTTTCTTTTGTAATTTTCGTAACCAGTACAAAAAAAAAAAAATATATATATAGTTCATTAATCAAAAAAAAAAAAGAAGTCTGGTTGTTTCATTCTTTTCTTTCTATCTTTCACCTTTGAATTATCGTTTGGTTGCTTGTGGAAATCACATCAAGTTACTTTGATTAGTTCTATAGGAACTCTTGAGAATCTCTTTGTGTGAGGAACTTTTGAGAGTAGAGGAGTGAAACACTTTGAGGGAAACACTTGTGAGGAAATCTTTTACTAACGTGTTTGTTTTATTTTACGAGGTACGATGTCAAGCGAAGGCGACGGAACAACTGGCGGAACAACTACTCCACCCGCGCCTACCGTCCAAAACATGTTGACGGAACTTACTCGGATGATGGGATTAATGAACGAAAGGTTGGGTCGACTCGAAACACGACCGGCGCAAGAAGAAATAGCGGAAGCCGTCAACGTCAATCCCGTCAACGTCAATCCCGTAAACAACCATCCCGTGAACAACAATCCCGTGAACAATGATGGCCATGAGGAACCGGTAAGAAGGACGAGAGAACGGGCAAGACAAGATCCCAACGGCGAAGATAACTACTATCTTCAAAACGGACACTCATCTAGTGGATCCGAACGGAGGCTAAGACGAAGGGAGGCTCGAAATGACCTTGGGGGACTGAAGCTAAAAATTCCATCGTTCTACGGCAAAAACGATCCCGATGCCTTTCTAGAATGGGAGAAGATCGAGCTTGTCTTCGATTGCCAAAATTACACCGAGGACAAAAAGATAAGGTTAGCCGCAACCGAGTTCTATGGTTATGCTATTAACTGGTGGGATCAATTGGTGACCAATAGGAGACGTAATGGCGAACGTCCCGTTGCTACTTTGGACGAGATGACAATGATCATGAGGAGACGGTTCGTACCAAGTCACTATCACCGTGAGCTTCATCAACATTTGAGGTGACTTGCCCAAGGTAGCAAAAACGTGGAAGATTATTTCCAAGAGATGGAAACACTCATGATGAAGGCCGACGTCGAGGAACACGGAGATGCGACTATGGCAAGATTTCTTTCGGGCCTTAACCGCGATATTCAAGATCGGCTCGAGATGAAAAGTTATGCGAACATTGACGAAATGTTGCATAAGGCGATCTTGGTAGAGCAACAGCTCAAGAGAAAGAGCGTTTCACGCCCAAGTTTTGGATCCAACTCAAAGCCAAACTATTTCAAGGAGGATAAGCCGAGCTTTAAGCCAAAACCGGATTCGAAACCGAAGTTGGAAACAAAGCCAATCGCTACCGGTCATGACTACCGAGGTAAAACCGAGAGCTCTAATTTGAGAAATCGTGACATTAAGTGTTATAGGTGCCATGGGAATGGTCACTATGCCAATAAATGTCCAAACCAAAGAGCCATGATACTCAAGGAGAACGGCGAGATAGAAACCGAGGAGGAAGGATCCGATTCTAACCAATCTTTAGAGGATCACGAGGAATGTGCGGTTAGAGGAGATCTTTTGGTCACAAGGAGGGCACTAGTGGTGCAAGAAAAAGGCAAAGAGGAGGAACAACGTGAAAACCTATTTCACATAAGGTGCGTGGTGAATGGCAAAGTTTGTAGCCTTATCGTTGATGGCGGGAGTTGTACGAACGTGGCAAGCACGACCATGGTGGAGAAACTCAAGCTCCAAACACTTAGACATCCCCGACCCTATTCTCTTCGATGGTTGAACGAACAAAATCTGAAGGTAACCAAGCAAGTTAAGTTTTCGTTGTCTCTTGGTAAATACGAAGACGAAGTGTTGTGTGATGTGCTACCCATGGAGGCGGGACACATTCTTTTGGGTAGGCCGTGGCAGTATGATCGCAAGGTGGTTCATGACGGATACACCAACAAGCACACGTTCGAATTCAAAGGAAAGAAAATCACTCTTGTTCCTTTGACACCGCAAGAGATCTACCAAGATCAATTTTCCCTTAAGCAACGAAAGGTAAACACTTTGAGCGATCCCCTAAACACTTCTCACTCATAAGAAAAAGAGAGTCCGAGAGAACCCAAGAAAAAGGCCTGTGAGAGTAAACCCGTGAGACAGTCCAATTTCTTTGTGAGGACGGGTGAGATCAAAAAGGCTCTATATTCTAATGCACCAATGCTCCTGCTTGTTTACAAAGAAACTCTTTTGAGTTTAACTGATCTTGAGCCGGAACTTCCGAGCAATATTATTTCTCTTTTGCAGGATTTCGATGATGTTTTCCCCGACGAAAGCCCTTGCGGTTTACCACCTATTCGAGGAATCGAACATCAGATCGACTTTGTTCCCGGAGCTTCACTTCCGAACCGACCTGCTTATCGGACCAATCCCGTGGAGACAAAGGAGTTGCAAAGGCAAGTTGGCGAGCTCATGGATAAGGGACATATCCGAGAGAGCATGAGCCCGTGTGCGGTACCAGTTCTGCTTGTGCCAAAGAAAGACGGCACTTGGCGCATGTGTGTTGATTGCCGAGCAATCAACAACATCACGGTAAAGTATCGCCACCCTATCCCTCGCTTAGATGACATGCTAGACGAATTGCATGGTTCATGTGTGTTTTCTAAGATAGATCTTAAGAGCGGTTACCACCAAATTCGTATGAAAGAAGGTGATGAGTGGAAAACGGCATTCAAAACTAAACATGGTTTGTATGAATGGCTTGTGATGCCTTTTGGGTTAACCAACGCGCCTAGTACTTTCATGAGATTGATGAATCATGTCTTAAGAGCATTCATAGGCATTTTCTTGGTTGTTTACTTTGATGACATCTTAGTTTTTAGCAAAAACCTGGATGAACATATAGGGCATTTGAAATCGGTTCTAGAAGTGCTTAGGAAAGAACAACTTTTTGCCAACTTGAAGAAATGCACGTTCTGCACAGATAATCTTGTTTTTCTAGGCTTTGTTGTGAGTGCACAGGGCATTAAAGTTGACGAGGAGAAGGTGAAGGCAATCCGTGAATGGCCTAGTCCAAAAACGGTTGGCGAAGTCCGAAGCTTCCATGGCCTTGCCGGCTTCTATCGGCGTTTCGTGAAGGACTTTAGCACCATAGCCGCCCCACTCACCGAAGTGATCAAAAAGGATGTCAGATTTAAATGGGCCGAAGCACAAGAAGCGGCATTCCAATCCTTAAAAGAGAAGCTTACTAATGCACCCCTTTTAGCTTTGCCTAACTTTCTTAAAACGTTTGAAATCGAGTGCGATTCTTCTGGTGTAGGTATTGGAGCTGTTTTAATGCAAGACAAGAGACCCATTGCCTTTTTCAGTGAGAAGCTTGGAGGAGCTACGCTGAATTACCCAACTTACGACAAGGAGCTTTACGCTTTAGTCGGGGCTTTGCAAACATGGCAACACTACTTATGGCCGAAGGAGTTTGTGATTTACACCGACCACGAGTCACTCAAGCATTTGAAAGGCCAACAGAAACTCAACAAGAGACATGCTCGGTGGGTTGAGTTCATAGAAACATTCCCTTACGTCATCAAGTACAAGCAAGGTAAGGAAATTGTTGTTGCGGATGCAATATCCCGAAGGTACGTCTTACTCTCTACTTTGGAAGCTAAGTTGTTGGGCTTTGAACAACTTAAGGAGCTTTATGAGACCGATACTGATTTTGGAGAAGTGTATAAGGCTTGTGAAAAGTTTGGTTCAGGTCGCTACTATAGGCAAGACGGTTTTCTCTTCTTTGATAACCGTTTGTGTGTGCCTAATTGCTCCCTTCGAGATTTGTTTGTTAGGGAATCTCATGGAGGCGGCTTGATGGGGCATTTCGGAGTTGCCAAGACACTTCAAGTGATGCTAGAACATTGTCATTGACCGCACATGAGGAGGGACGTGGAACGAATTTGCGGAAGGTGTGTCACTTGCAAACAGGCCAAGTCCAAGGTTCAACCGCACGGTTTGTATACCCCTTTACCCATTCCTACTCATCCTTGGAATGATATTTCTATGGATTTCGTGCTTGGTTTGCCTAGGACTAGAACTGGAAAGGATTCTATCTTTGTTGTGGTAGATAGATTTTCGAAAATGGCTCATTTCATTGCATGTCACAAGACGGACGATGCATCACATATAGCTGATTTGTTCTTTAGGGAGTTAGTTCGTTTACATGGGATGCCTAGAACTATTGTTTCGGATAGGGACACGAAATTTCTGAGCTACTTTTGGAAGACTCCTTGGTCTAAGCTAGGTACTAAGTTGTTGTTTTCAACCACTTGTCACCCACAAACCGATGGTCAAACGGAAGTAGTTAATCGAACCTTGTCCACTCTTTTGCGTGCTTTGATTAAGAGGAACTTGAAAACTTGGGAAGATTGTTTACCACATGTTGAATTTGCATACAATCATTCCATTCATTCGGCTACTAAGTTTTCTCCTTTTCAAGTTGTTTACGGCTTTAACCCGTTATCTCCTTTGGATCTAATCCCGTTGCCTTTGAGTGAAAGAGTTAGCATGGACGGGAAAAAGAAAGCTGACCTTGTCAAGCAGATCCATGAAAAGGCCCGGCTAAACATTGAGGAGAAGACCAAGCAATATGCAAGGAAAGCCAACAAAGGAAGGCGCAAACTCGTCTTCAACGTGGGCGACAAAGTGTGGCTTCACTTAAGGAAAGAACGGTTCCCGGAAGCAAGGAAATCAAAACTTATGCCAAGAATTGATGGACCGTTCGAGATAGTTCAACGGATCGGCGACAATGCTTACCGTCTTGATCTTCAAGGTAAGTATAACGTGAATTCAAGCTTCAACGTTTCTGATTTAGTCCCCTTTGTGGCAGATGATGCGGATTTGAGGGCAAATCCTTTTCAAGAGGGAGGGGTTGATGCGAGCATGAAAAGCATCACGGAACTTGAGCTTGAACCGGATCTTAATGCCGAGGATCCTTTGGATTTTCCCGTTTGTCCCATGACCCGGGAAACGTCTCGAAGACTTAACGGAGCTGTTCGTCGTTTACTCGAAGACGTTTGGAGCAAGCAAGACGATCATCAACCACATCACGTTTTTAACATGATCATGGCTCAGTCACTCGAATGAGGTTCGGCATCATCTGTGCAGAGGCAGGAAGGTTTTCTTCCAGGGAGAACTGAAAATCCAAGAGCACACGTCAATGCGATCTCCTCAAGTGCATAAATTTTTTGATGAGGATCCTGAAATTGCCAGGGCATCGATCGATACCCCCAAGTGTCGATCGATGCCGGTTACAATTCTGAAACGGGATACTTCCAAAACCCGTGTATCGATCAATACCCCATTGGTATCGGTCGATACTGAGGCTATTTCTGAGGAGACAACTGAGACTTCGACTGTGGTGCCTACGGTAGTTGCAGAACGGGTGTATAAACCCAAGATGCCTTATCCTATACTTCCTAAGCTGACAAGGAAGGAATGGGAGGACGCTAGATGCAAGTATTTGCTGGATAAGCAGAATGTGGAGCTTCTTTCTGATGATGATGTATCTGCCAGGGACGATTCGACTGCACTAGTATCGATCGATACCCTACCTGGTGTCGATCGATACCCCTCGCAGAACGAGAAAGAAATTGTGAAAACACCTGAGGTGATCAACGAAAGAGTTCGCAAGCCCAAGATGTTGAATCCTATTCCTAAGCACCTCAGAGATCCCATCACTCCAAAGCAGCTGCGTGGCTTTGAGAAGATGGTACGAAGGATCTCCCATGAATCATCTTTTGAAGAAGCTCTAGAGGACTGGCCTCTGCTGAGTCACTTCAAAGACTACAGAGAAACTGAGGAAGAGATCAAAGCACTCTTCATTAAGGCCGAGGTACACCTCCACTGAGACAGTTGACCCAAAGGGAAGACCCAGGGAAATTTGCGGTACCATGCTCTATCTCTGGAGTCGAGTTTAAAGAGTCTCTCGTTGACTCAGGGGCTAGCGTTAATGTCATCTCAAGGGAAATTGCAGAACGGTTGGGCGCCGATATTCGATCTTCAAAGGTATCTATCACATTCGCGAACGACTCCACCTCACTTCCATACGGTACAATCTCTGCTTTGCTGGTCAAAGTAGGAGATTGTCTGGTGCCTACTGATTTTCAGGTTGTGGAGATGAGTGCGATATCTAGTGTGCCTATACTCCTGGGACGACCATTTATGGCTACTGCTGGCGCAATCATAGACACGCCTAATAAGAGAATCTCTTTCTCTTACATTGACGGAAGGGTCTCTTATGATGTCATTCCCCCTAGGAGTGTTCCCACACGTGTGTCTAGCATCAAGGTTGTCACAGGAGAGTCGCTAGCAATTGATCTTTTGGAAGAGCCTCCTGATGAGCCTACTGTCACATACGTTCCAGTTGAACCGCCCAGCGTCCCCAAAGAAGTTGTCTAGAAGGCTAAGGCAACAAAGAAGAAGGCCAAGAGCAGGAAAGTCGAGAATCCCCATGTCACTTTAATCCCCCAAAAGAGTGATGGGAATTCAATTGAGTATAAGGTCAAGTGCAAAGGAGCCTCAAAACCATTCTCTAAGACTAGAGTTCTTCTTAACTCTGAGCTGAAAGAAAAAGGAAAGGAGTTTGTGGAAGGCATGTTGAGCAAAACTCTGAAGCTAGCAATGTCGAGTTGTGGAGCCTGTTTTGGTACAAGCTCTCACTCTTATCCAGCCTGAAGGGCGTTACAGTCAAGCTATTGACGTTAAACGAGCGCTTGGTGGGAGGCAACCCACTGCTGAGTCTTTTATTTCTTTTATTTTTTGTTTTTTGTGTCTTGAGTGAATCAGATTGGAGCAAACGAGGAGAAGCTGAACTGGCCTTGACGAAATCGCTAGGGTATAGATCGATACCCTGTTGGTATCGGTCGATACCCTGTTGGTATCGGTCGATACCCTGCGGGCAATGATGAAATTATGTGTCGACTTAAGCCTGTATCGATCGATACAGGCTGTGTGTCGGTCGATACTCAATGTTCCAGCAAGGCAACTTCTTGTTTTTCCCAATTTTATTATGTTCTTTTGTTTTATTTCACTGACTCTAGGCTAGATAACACTGGGGACAGTGTTGTTCTAGTCTGGGGGAGGTGTCTGCTGACATTGTGTCTGTTTTTCTTAGAGTCAGTTGTTTTATTGAGTCAAAACTTGTTGGAGATAATGATCCTGTGCTTCAATTGTTGATTTGATTTTATTTTTGAGTGCACAGTGTTATAGGATCAGTTCTAGATCGACTAATGAAAAATCCAAGGACTGACCAGTTGACTAGAACACATCCATGTTTCCAGCAGAGTTCTTCTGAAGCCTGAGCCAATTTTTGCACTTCATCGATGTGGTTAGTGTTTTTAGAGCTTGATTCATCATTCATATCTGATAAAGGAACACATGGTATCTCTTTCCCCTATTATAAGTTGATAAATAAGAGCATAAAAGATTGAAATGATTTTCTTCTGAGTAGAGGGTTAGGAAAATTTCCAGCGATCCCATTATTCTACTTCAGAGGAGATGATCACACAAAGGTGAAAGCGAGGTTATGAAAATTTCATGTGATACCATTATTCGCCTACACCTTTGATTACTTTTGAGGGAAGAATCGGGGATTCGTGGCTAACACCATCAATACTCGCGTCTCAAACCTTAATATGTAAATGCGAGGAAAATAATAAGAAATAAGTCTGGGGGAGAGAAATAAAACCAAAAAAGTGTGAAAAAGGTGGTTCCTTGTCATGATATCGTATGGTAAAGAGTCTAGAAGGTTCTTGAACATTGGATGCAGCGATGAAACTCACGGTGAGGGCTTTATTTGAACAATGCTGTGGGATAATGTGTGGAGTCTGGAAAGCTGCGAATGTCTACGGAGAAGTACATGGTGGTTAGATCAAAAGCTGATTAGGTGACATTTGGGTACTTGGAAAGAGGGTCATTTCGATGGTTCATGAACAGGTGAGTCTCCACGTTTTCAAACCTCTTTCTCTGGTTTAGTCTTCTATTTGCTTGAGGGCAAGCAAAGGCTATGTCTGGGGGAGTTGATATATCATGGTTTTTACCCTGTTTAGACCATGATATTAGTCCTTTTTATAGAGTCTTTCTAGTGTTTTGTAGTATTTTAGAGTCTTTTACAGGTTATAGCACGTTTGGAGCATTATTTGAATTATTGGAGCTTTCTTGAACAGTTTGGAGCAAAAGCTGAAGTCGTGTTGCTGAGTGCCTGATTTCACGACAAGCATCGATTGATACCCCCTGGTATCGATCGATACTCTTCGAGGCTGACATGACTCGCGAGTTTTCCAAGACTTGAAGAATTGCAAAAGTGCCCAGAAGTCTTTAGTAATTACAAGAAGACCCCAACTCGTGATTTATGTTATTTATAGGGATTTTACAGCCACCTGTTTAGGCTATGCTTTGTATGCTTTATTTTTCTATACTTTGATTTTACTTTTGGTTTTAGAGAGACAAGTCTGAATCTCCCTTCGGCCGAGATCAGATCTCAAAACCTCTTGTTATTCTTTCTATTCTATTGATGATTTATTCAGTTATGTTGATTGTTTCATTCTCCATGTTTGAGTATATCCACTTTAGGTTTAGGGTTTTCTCATAAAGGATTTCTTTGAATGCTAGGTTAATTATCTGTTTAAGATTCACTATCTGAATTAGTTCTTCACCATATGTTGTTCTCAAAGCTAATTCTAGGTTGACGAATCTGGAACTTAGATCATAGGATAATTGATTAGGCACGACAGTGCGATTAATTACCTGATAGAACCTTAGGTGAGGAAATTGATTATTCGTAAAGAGATTTGGTTTAATTGATTTGTGAACATATCAAACCTGAACTTTAAAGCTGATTTAGACTTTATGATTCGCAAAGAGATTTGGCATTCCTAGGATTTAGATTTAGATAATTCTCGCAACGACAGTTGGTTAATTATACCTTAGTGATTTGAGTTCAAGAACTGCGCTAAATCTGAATCCTGCTAGTTAGTTTATCTGCATTCATTGATTTCCTGAGAAATACCCTGGGCCTATATTTCATCCATTGATTTAAAACTCTTTTAATTTCTGCACTGCTTTCAATTACACATGTTTGCTTAGCTTGATTTGACACTATACAATCTATTGAGTGATCTCCGTGAGTTTTTGTGGTTCGACCCCTAACTATATTACAACTACTGCTTTAGTACTGTTAGGGTATTAATTTGAGCATATCAGTAACTCGTTGAAGAAGAAAAAGGGAAGCAAAAGTAAGATGTTCGACAAGCTAAAGATGGAATTCACACATTGAAATACAAGCTTGACGATTTGGACAACTCTATCAATAGTGATAGAAACAATGACTATGACAACACCTAGTAGCTATGAGAAGGAGTATGAGAAGTTAAAGACAAGTCGAGAGCGCTCGATCTTACACTAGATCGACTCATTCTTGCCATTGATGAAGTAAAAAAGAAAGTGGAGAAACTTTCCAAGGATCATGAGGAGCATGATTCAACACTTAATGTTCTTGCTCGTGACCTAGAAGAGAAGCCAAATGACTCCTTAGAACCACAAAACACCATTAAAGACGAAGAAGAGGATGATATGAGCAAGTCCATCCGAAATTCACCCACCGCGGTTGCGAGCCCTCTGCACACGGCCAAGCCCCCTTTCACCGCGGTCACATGCTCTCCACCCGCGACCACTTCACCTTCCACCGCGGTCGCGTGCTCTCTGGCCGCGGCCAGCCCCTGCTCGCCTCACCTTGGACCTCTTGTGTCCCGATCACGCCTCTTTAAGCAAGTTGTCTTCTCCATCGCTACACAATCTTCAGTTGAGCCCTCAAGCAACTTGGAACCAGTCTCTTATGCACCTTGTAAGGTGATCCAAGCTCATGATGAAGCCACATTCTCTTCTTCAACACTACTTCAAAGGAGCCCGCCAAGGAAGATCGATATGCCTTATATTGATTCTTACTACTGTTTTGACACCACATAATCTTACTGTGATTCCTACTCGGCCTTTGAACCAACATCTCCTGCAAATCAACTACCCGAGAAACCAAAGACGCAAAGCATCTGCCGAGAAAGATTGATTGAATTTAATAACTTCGTGAAATCGATCCCGATGTTCTTACCTTTCCCGGACGTTTGGGAAAGAGGTTGTCTACAAGCTTTCTTCCGCTACATCAAGGAGAGTAAAGAGGGCATTCGTATTTAATTTATGAGAGCAAGGCATTCATCCACACCATATGGTACGTCTTATGTTATTCGTTTATTTTATCCTGATAAGCATCGAGGATACCCGAACAAGATTAGCCGAGAAAAACTAGATGAATTCAACCGTGTGGTTCACGATCTATCTTAAGGAACCACATTTTCTAGAGCTTGCATGAACCACATGATTGGTCACTTCTTTTGTGAAAGCAAAGAATCCATCTCGGAGATAGAAGATCTCTTCACGAATGCTAGAAACGGAAGATCCGTTCGAATCCTCCATAAGATTCATGAACAAGGGCAGTTTCTAATCTCTTTCAACATCTGAGGAGTTGAGTTCAACAACATTATTCGTGACTCTGGACCCTGTCTTAGCATCATGTCAACATCGACCGCTAAACGCCTCGGTATTAAGCACATGCATGGTACACGAACAAAAATAAGCATGGCTGATGAAACATGTGCTACACTGAAGGGAATCACCTATGACATAACCGTGTGGATTGGAGATTGCATAGCTTCCATCAATTTTTTACATCATCACGACGATGAAAGTTGATTCTACACTGGTAATCCTTTGATGGCCTTTCTTGTCAACCGTCGGAGCAATCATGGATTGGCCAAATCGACGTGTCTCATTTGCCAACATCGACAAAGATGTGTTGTACACCGATGTCCCACTTAAGAAAGGAGGAGAAAGACACCTCAAGTCGAAGGAATCCGATCCCGACCCACAATGGAACGATGAGACATCTACCGAGGAGACCGTAAGGAGATCGAAGAAGACTTGTCGAAAGACATTTTCTTTCTTCGATTGAGTTCATCTCGCTATCAGCGTCGAGCAAAACGACTTTAAACAAAAGCACTCAATTAAAAGAGTACGTTTTAATTTTTAATTTTTCATTTTCGTAGTTTTAGTTTAAAATAAAAAATAAAAATCCCCAAAAAATTAAAAAAAATTAAAAGACAAAAAGATGAAATCACTGTTCGAAACTTCTCAGTCCAGCACGAACCACGAGGAAACGTATGGCTGCAAAAGAAGCCCGGCCGCGGGTGCAAATCCCCGAGCCGTGACCAGCCTTCCTTTCAACGTGTTCCCGATCATTCGACCCGCGATGAGCCTCCATTTGGCCGAGGTCGCGTCCCTCCGACCCGCGGCCAACCCCTTGTCGATCTTAATCAAGCTCCTTCAATTCGCGATCGATTCCCATCCATTCCGAACCATCCCCACTCTCATTCTCAATCACCACACCACCATTTACCATTACCATCCATCCCCACTTCCATTCCCCATCACCATTCCCGACCACTTCCAAGTAAGTTTTTTTTTTCCGAAACTTTTTCAATTATTACATACTCTATTTCTCGTCCTTGCTCGATTTATTTCACACTGAGGACAGTGTGATTTGAATCTGGGAGAGGATTCCATCCCTTACTAACCACCTTTTCTCTCATGAGTCTTTTATTTTTTAGATTTTTCAAAAGTAGGAATACGATTTCAAGGAATGTTGACAGAAATCCAAGACGATATCGATCAATGTGCTTCTACGCTATTTCCTAGTAACATGCTTTTTCATAATTTGGTTCTAGACTAGGCGGTAGCTAGAGTTTCTGTTAATGCGAAATCCCTAGAAGAATTTAGACCATAGAGATGAAATATACAAGGACTTTAACTTGACTTAATTTTCTTATCAAATGTTTAGGCAAAGATAACGAATCATACAGCCAGAACGTTCTTTTAATTTTTACCACTCTTTGTCGTACATGAATGGCCAACTCATCTTTAGTTGGTACCCCACCCGAACCTTAATCATTTTTCAACCCTCATGCATTCTCTCTTTGTGTATAATGTGCAGATATGTGCAAAACGCCAGAGAGGGAGGAAAGACACAATTTTCAATCACTAAAGACGGAGACTATACGCGATTGGTGGATGTGAATTTAACAAAGACAAAAGCTTGGTTCTGCCTTGGAAAACTCAAAATCATGGTAAAGTTTTATGCCCCTAAGACTCTATCTCGATAAAAGGCATTTCCCCCTTTCCAAAAAAAAATATCAAAAAAACAAATTGAAAGGAAAAGGAAACAAGAGCCTAAAGAGAGTCTAGGTTGGTCGAAATTCTTATGAGGTATCTATGGTTTCGTTTCTGAGAATTCTGTCATTCCGAGCCCATAAGAAAATCTAAGTATGGGGGAATGACAAAAAAAACTTTTGTTTTTGAAGAATGGAGGAAGTGCAACAATTTTATACAAGAAGAACTGACTGGAATCTATGGTTCTCAACCGGTCCATCCTCTCTTGCTGTTTTGCATAATTTCTCGCACCCTCTAGTGAAATTACGGTAACCCGAAACACCTTTAACCTCACCTTTAAATGCCTTTAATACCTAGCCTCGATTGTCTTGGTTTGATCCTTTTGATGAGAAGTTCACATTTATACTTAATGAATTTAAAGAGCTAATTGACCAGAATTTTGGATTTTCAAAGTTTAGATTTCGTATGACGGATACCGTGGAGTAGTGTTACGGAAACTTCTGGTGAGAATTTTCTAGACTAGGTTGCGATTGATGTAGTTCAAGGGTTATGGTTTAGAAGGACGGTCTCCGAGATTTTGAGTTGCCTATGATCTTTCCGAGCTTTGGCTTTGTTTTTGTTTGAGGACAAACAAAGTCTAAGTATGGGGGAGTTGATAACACCGTATTTTTACCCATTTTACCGTGTATTTTAGAACACTTTAATAATTGTTTCACTCGATTTTCTATGTTTTTATTCAGATTTTTGGCTCAGCGTCAAATCGTAAGAAGTTCAACTGCCAAAGAGGTTCTTCTCACCGTCCGATCCAGCCCAATTTTGGAGATATTCTAGGACCAACTACCTTTCCATTCCAACATATTTGAGGATGATCTAATGGTTCAATCAAAAGATACATGAAGATCAAGGCGTCCCATACGGCCACCCTTAAAGCAGCTCTACCCGCGGTCAAGAGACTGTTCACCGCGGGCAGAAGCTCTCCACCCGTGGCCAAGGAGTGGTTTGCCGCGGTTAGAAAACTCGGACCCGCGGCCAGCTCCTTTTTCGTCTCGTAAGCTGATTTGCAAGCCCGTTCGAATCCCGTCAAGTCCATTTTTGGAGAAACACTAAAGACCGACGAAAGAAATAAGACCTATAAATATGTGCTTTAAGAACCCTATTTTTGTGTTCCTCATTGTCCCCATTTCGAGTGCCATTTTAGTTTACGTTTTGTTCTTATGTTTTTGCTTTTACTTTTCGAGATTTGTAGAGAAATTTTCTCCCAACATTGGTCTTAAAATCGATAAGCTTCATCATTAATCTCATGTTCTTTATTTAATTATGTCTTTATTTTCTTCAATTATGTTCGAGTAGTTTAGTCATTATCGATCTAGCGTCATGTTCGAGTAGTTTAGTGATTATCAAAGCATATTTTTTTGGTTTAAAGAGATTATCAAAGGGGATTCACATGTTCGATAAGAATTCCACGAGGTAAACCTAGCCGTATTCTAGAACTCTTTCCTATATATTGTTATTAAAGCATAGATCTAGCGTCATGAACTAGAGTATGATCCCTATATGTAGTAAGAACCACCAAAAGTGTTGAATATAATAATCCGAACTATTAATATATATGGACCGTGTTGCGATATAATATTTTGAAAGTATACTTATAGAGTATCGTGAATGTTTATAAACTTGTTTGTGTCAACATATTTTTATGCCCGGCAAGAAAAGAAAACTACTGGTTGAGTATATAAATTATAAGTGTGTAGGATGTTCGACAGTAGGGTACGCATATTTTCGTGTTCCAATTTGTGGAGTTTACTAGAATCGATTTCAGTAAGAGCTTTGGTACCGTGTTTGAATTGAACATTTCTCGGAGATATTCCTGTCGACCCAACATCATTTTATTATAGTTTACGAACCAATTTTCTTTTTTAGTTTTTTGCATCGATTTTCATTCTCAATTTACAAGCAATTCTCTTTTTACGCACTTTTCAATTTTCGTTACCAAAATCCTATAATAACCTCTTTCGTTTTAGACTTCCTTACTAACTCTCTTTATAAGGTCTCACAGAAAAGTCTTCCCTCCCTGTGTATCGGTACCTAAGGTCCTACAACGCACATATGTGCACTTTCAGACATTAGGGTTTTCAAATTTAAAACCTGAAACTAGGATAACACATGCATTGCATCATTTGTACATTTGACTGTTCGAGGAAAAAAAATTTACGATGCGTGCGATGCTTATGTGGACAATAAGCGACTTCCCTGCATACAGAATTCTATCAGGTTGGACGACGCATGGGAGGTTATCTTGTCCTTATTGCCTCGATCGGAGATATGCATTTTAGCTGAAACATGGTCGAAAAACATGTTGGTTTGATTGTCACCGATTTCTACCTATCAACCATCCATATAAGAGAAACAAGCGACTGTTTAGGAAGAACAAAATTGTGCAACTCCCTCCCCCCCCCCACACCTGTGTATCTATCTGGGGAAGATCTTGAAGCGCAAATAGATCATTTTGGGACACAAGTAATGGTGATTCGTGGGGGAAATAGGCAAACATGCTTGTCGGATACAGGGTGAATCACAATTGGCACAAGAAAATAATGTTTTGGGAACTTCCGTACTAGAAAGATCATCTACTGAGACACAATCTTGATGTCATGCACATTGAGAAAAACGTTTTTGATAACATCATGCATAAAGTGTTGAACGTGAAAGGAAGAACCAAAGAAAGTTGAAAGTCAAGGTTGGACTTGTCCGAAATTTGCAACATAAGTGAGTTGCATATTATGAGCAATGGTAAATCACCAGTTCCTATATTTTGGTTGAATGCAGAAGAAAAGTCAGCGTTGTTCAAATGGGTTTCATCTGATGTGAAGTATCATGATGGGTACGTATCCAATCTTGCTAAATGTGTTGAGAAATGACAAAATTTTTCAGGGATGAAGAGTCATGACTGTCATGTGTTTATGCAACGATTACTTCATTTCACATTTGCCAAAATCCTTCCACGAAATGTTCATGAAGCAATTGGATGTAAGATACATCATCACATATTAAATTGTTGAGATTATATATGTTCAAATATAATTTATAATTCATATTATTTTGATTGTGTATGCACCAGAGTGTTTTTCCGGTGTCTTAGTACACATACGTTGTCAGAAGATGTAATTGCACAACTCGTTGCAAATATTCTAATATTGTTGTGCAATTTGATGAAGATATTCCCCCCATCATTTTTGATGTTATGGAACATCTTCCCATTAATCTCCCTTATGAAGAAGAACTAGGCGGACATGTTCAACTTAGGTGGATGTACCGATTCGAGCGCTTCATGAAACATTTAAAGAGAAATGCCAAAAATCTAGTTAGGGTTGAAGGATCAATTATTGCAGGAAGTTTGACCGAAGAAGCTTCACACTTCACGTCATACTATTTCGCTACAAAAGTCCGCACACACAAACGGGCTCCCCCGCGATATGATGATGGTGGTATGGGATGAACTTATGCAGTAGAGGGTATCCCATACATCTTCTCACCAATTGGTCGTCTTGGTGAAAAATTGAATGAAGTTTGGTTATCTAATGTGAATGACCATCACAAAGCAAAAACGTACATCCTCCTAAACTGTGAGGAAGTGAGTCCTTACGAGAGGCAACGTAACTAACTAATCCACTTATCAATTGTAGTTGATTTATATATATATATATTTTGGTTAGAAGATTTCATTATATATTAATTAATTAATTAACAATGTTAATTTCCATATATATATATATATATATAGGTATTTTGCAGCTTATTTGTTAGTAAGGTACGATAAGGCATTGAAGGCGTTTTAGATAATGAAATTCACGATCGTAAAGATCGTCACTATGCTATGTGGTTGAAGACGCAAGTAAGTTAATAGTTATAAATATTTCATTTAGATCTATACTCTATTTAACATGCACTAAATTATCGATATGCCTTATTTAGGTGGATCACGGCGACCCATCATATCCAATATGGTTTCATGAGTTACTCCAATGCCACATCTCGAAGATAACAACATCACCCATGTATTTCACCCATGGTTATGTGTTTCATACATACAAGTATGGCGTTCGACGGGCAACTACCAAATACGTAGTATGTGTTAGGGGTGAAATAGATTATTATGGGGTGTTGCAGGAAATAATAGAAATGGAGTACCCCGACTTGGTTAGGATGAAATGCGTTATGTTCAATTGTGATTGGTTCGATCCAACAGTCGGTCGAGGGGTAAGAATTAACAACTTTGGTGTGGTTGACGTCAACAAATCACGACGAAACAACAAGTTTGAGCCATTTATCCTAGCATCACAAGCATATCAAGTAACATTTGTTCCATTTCTGCGAGTTCGAACCACTGGGATCCCATGGTTATCGGTTATTAAAGTAGTTCCAAGGGGTATAATTGTTGGTGTTGATGATCTTCTAATGCAACAAGATTCTTGACATGACATTACAGAACCGGAGAATACATACGACGTTCTTTTAATTGATCCCCGAAACAGGCAACTTGAATATCTACCTGACAACACAGAAGAAGAATGTGATTCCGATGAGTTTGAAGTTAGTGATGATATTTTGAACCTGAAGATGATGACCCCAATAAAGATGATGAACCCAATGAAAAATATGAGTACATCTTATTGAATTGAATATGTAATTGCTTGGTAAAATAAAAAATCTATTTCAGAACTTAAGAGGAGTGATATGCTCAATTTAATACCCTAACAGTACTAAAGCAGTAGTTGTAGTCTAGCTAGGGGTCGAATACAAGGACTCACAGAAATCACACAATAAATTATATAGAATCAAGCTAAGCTAAGCAATTCAGGTTTAGCAGAAAACACAAAGCAGTAAACGAGTTGTATTCAATGGAAAAAAGATAGGTTCAGGGATATTTCTCAGGAGATCAATGAATGCAAAATAGACTAACTAATCAGGGTTCAGGTTAAGCACGGTTCTCGAACTCAAATCACTAGATCATAGTTAACCAACTGTCGTTGCGAAAACTATCTAAATCTAAACTTCAGAATCCCAAATTTCTTTGCAAATCCCTAAGAATAAATCAGCCTTAATTTCAAGTTTGATATGTTCACAAATCAATTAAACCAAATTTCTTTGCGAGTAATCAATTTGCTCACCCTAAGTTCTATCAGGTAATTAATTGCACTGTCGTGCCTAATCAATTATCCTAAGATCTAAGTTCCAGGTGATCAATCTAGAATTAGTTTTGAGAACAACCTAAGGTGAAGAACTAATTCAGATTATGAACCCTAAATAACTAATCAGCCTAGCATTCAAAGAAATCCCTAATGAGAATCCCCAAACCTAACAAGAGATCTACTCAGACATGAAGATTAAATTAATAAACATGTTTGAATAAAATACTCTCTAAAAAATCAGAAAGAGAAACAAAGGTTTGAGATCTGATCTCGGATGAAGGGAAATTAGACTTGTATCTCTCACCAAAATCTCTCTTAAACTCAAGCAAAATAAAGCATAAAAAGCATAGCCTAAACAAGTGGCTGTAAAATCCTATTTATAACATAAATCACGAGTTGGGGTCTTCTGGTAATTATCAGAGTCTTCTGGGCATTTTTGCAATTCTCCAAACTTCATAAAAAGTCGCGGCCCATGATTTCTCGACGGGTGTCGATCGATACCAGGGGGTATCGATCGATGCTCATTGCTCAGATCGGGCACTTAGTCATCAAACT
The DNA here is from genome assembly GCA_002933935.1 of Eutrema yunnanense. NCBI lineage: Eukaryota > Viridiplantae > Streptophyta > Magnoliopsida > Brassicales > Brassicaceae > Eutrema > Eutrema yunnanense. The sequence continues at coordinate 194,863 of PKML01060571.1, forward strand.
TCAATTTCGCTCCATAATGCTCCATAGAACTCTGATATTTCCAATAATACTCCAAATGTGCTAAGACCTGTAAAAGAATCTAAAAGACTCCAAAATACTATAAAGACTCTATAAAAAGGACTTATATCATGGCTTAAACAGGGTAAAAACCATGATATATCAACTCCCCCAGACTTAGCCTTTGCTTGCCCTCAAGCAAATAAAAGACTAAACAGAGAAAGAGGTTTGAAAACGCGGAGACTCACCTGTTCATGAACCATCGAAATGACAATTTTTCCAAGCACCCAAATGTCACCAAATCAGCTTTTGATCTAACCACCATGTACTTCTCCATAGACATTCGCAGCTTTTCCAGACTCCACACAAAATCCCACAACATTGTTCAAATAAAACCCTCATCGCCAGTTTCATCGCTGCAGCTAATATTCAAGAACCTTCTAGACTCTTTACCAAACAATATCTTGACAAGGAACCACCCTTTTTCACACTTTTTGTATCAATTTCTCTCCCCCAAACTTATTTCTTATTATGTTCTCTTTTTTTATTATTTTTTTCTTTTCAGCTTTGCATATACACATCAAGGTATGAGACGCGAGTATTGATGGTGTTTGCCACCAAATCCCCGGTTCTTCCCTCTCAATGTATCAAAGGATGTAGGCGAATAATGGCATCATAGGAAAATCCTAGCCTCGCTTCCAAACCTTTGTGTGATCATCCCCTCTTAAGTAGAATAATGGGATAGCTGGAAATTTTCCTAACCCTCTACTCAGAAAAAAATCATTTCATCTTTTATGCTCTTATCTATCAACTTATAACAGGGGAGAGAGGTACCACAACTCTAAACACATGGGTTCCTTTATCAGATATGAATGATGAATCAAGCTCTAAAAACAGTAACCACATTGATGAAGTGCAAAAATTGGCTCAGGCTTCAGAAGAACTCTGCTGGAAACATGGATGTTTTCTAGTCAACTGGTCAGTCTTTGGATTTTTCATTAGTCGATCTAGACCTGATCCTGTAACACTGTGCACTCAAAAACAAAATCAAATCAATAGGTTCAAGCACATGATCATTATCTCCAACAAGTTTTGACTCGATAAAACAACTGACTCTAAGAAAAACAAAAATAATATCAGCAGACACCTCCCCCAGACTTGAACAACACTGTCCCCAGTGTTATCTAGCCTAGAGTAGGTAAAAGAAGACAAAAGAATAGAAGAAACGAAGAGAAACAAGAAGTTACCTTGTTGGAACGTCAAGTATCGATCGACACACAGCCGGGTATCGATCGATACCAGGCTTAAATCGACTTGATGAACCGTACATTCGCGATCGGTGTCGATCGATACCAGGGGATATCGATCGATGCTATGCGATTTCGAGTTTTGCTCCTTGTTTATCCTGACACAAACATATAACGAACGAAAATAAAAACAAAAAACGACTCAAAAACAGACTCACCAGTGGGTTGCCTCCCACCAAGCGCTCGTTTAACGTCAATAGCTTGACTGTAACGCCCTTCAGGCTGGATAAGAGTGAGAGCTTGCACCAAAACAGGCTCCACAACTTGACATCGCTATCTTCAGAGTTTTGCTCAGCATGCTGTCCATGAACTCTTGTCCTTTCTCTTTCAGTTCAGAAGTAAGAAGGACCCTAGCCTTGGAAAATGGCTTCGATTTTCCTTTGCACTTGACCTTATACTCAATCGAATTCCCATCGCACTTCTGAGGTATCAAAGTGACATGGGGATCCTCAACCTTTTTGCTCTTGGCCTTCTTCTTTGTTGTTATCGTGGCCTTCTTGGCAACTTCTTTGGGGATGCTGGGCGGTTCAGCTAGAATGTCTGTGACAGTAGTCTCATCAGGAGGTTCTTCCAAAATGTCAATTGCTAGCGACTCTCCTGTGATAACCTTGATGCTAGAGACATGTGTGGGAGCAACTCTAGGGGGAATGGCATCATAATAGACATCTCCGTCAATGTAAGAGAAAGAGAGTTTCTTTTTAGGTGTGTCTATGATCGCGCCAGCAGTAGCCATGAACGGCCGTCACAAGAGTAGAGAAACTTCAGATCCTTTGCTCATCTCCACAACCTGAAAATCAGTGGGCACCAGACAATCTCCTACTTTAATAGGCAAAGCATGGATAGTACCGTATGGAGGTGAGGTGGAAGAGTTTGCAAACGTGAGAAGCAAAGTAGGGGGTCTTATATCAGCCTTCAATCGTTCAGCAATTTGCTTCGACATCACATTGACACTAGACCCTGAGTCAACGAGAGACTCTTTGAACTCGATTCCAGAGATAGAGCATGGTACTGCAAATTTCTCTGGGTCTTCCCTCTGTGTCAATTGCCGCGGCTGTAGTGACTTGCGTGGCTCTTTCTGCGAGGGGTATCGATCGACACAAGGTAGGGTATCGATCGATACTCTGCCTTTTGAATCGTTCCTGGCAGCTACATCTTCATCAGAAGGAAGCTCCATATTCTGCTTACCCAGCAAAGCCTTGCATCTAGCAGCCTCCCATTCCTCCCTTGTCAGCTTACGAAGTATAGGATAAGGCATCCTGGGTATATACACTCGTTCTTCAACTACGTTAGGCACCACAGTCAAAATCTCACATGTGTCCTGAGAAATCGCCTCAGTATCGACCGATACCAGTGGGGTATCGATCGATACACGGGTTTTTGAAGTATCCCGTTTCAGAATTGTAACCGGTATCGATCGACACTTGGGGGTATCGATCGATGCTCCGGCGATTTCAGAATGCTCATCGAAATTTCCTGCACTCGAGATGATGGCATTGATGTGTGCCCTTGGATTCTCAGTTTTCCCCGGAAGAAAACCTTCCTGCCTCTTTATAGCTGCTGCTGTCTGAGCCACTTGGGTTTCCAGCTTCTTATGGGAAAGGTCTATGGCCTCGATCTTCCAATTCAGATCCATGTATAGATGGTCAAGCTTCCCATTGAAATCCACTTGTAACTTCTGTTGTCCCAGAAGAATCAGTTCCATCATGGATTCCATTTTGTTGTCTGTGGATTTTGGAGGTGCTGGTTGGTACGAAGAGTTTCCATAGTTGTGAGTGAAATCGCTGCTCTGAAGTGGTTTCTGAGTGAATTGCTTCGCTCCGAAACCAGATTGGTTCCCCTCCAACTTGTACCCACCTTGCTGATTGTTGTTGTTGAAGTTCATGTTGTTGTTATACCCAAATCGCTGACTCAGGAAACCAGAACCACCAACGTAGTTAGCATCCTCTTCTTCTTTTCCACATTCGCGACTTCATCAGCAAAGTGCACAGATTTCTTCGACTTCCCGACCAGGAAATCCAGTTTGGCTTGCATGTCAGCAATCTGCGATCCCTCTGTTCCTCCAGCTTGCTTTTTCCTTTCGAAATCAGCATTCATGGTGCTATTACTAGACGCCAATTTCTCTATCAGCACAACTGCATCATCCGGATACCTGGTGAAGAAGTTCCCATTGCTTGCAGAGTCCATTGCCATCTGGTATCTCCAATCAACCCCTCTGTAGAAAGTGCCCAGCAGCTGCACCTGAGTGAACCCATGGTGCGGACAGTCTCTTTGATAGGACTTGAAACGAACCCATGAAGCCTTGTATGCTTCTGTCGGACCCTGAGCGAACTGAGAGATCTTGTTCCTGAGCTCCTCGGATCTTGCATCATCATAGAAATTAACCAGAAACGCGTTCTTCGTCTCATCCCATGTAGTAAGTGAATCAGGAGCTAGCTGCTTCAGCCAATAAGCAGCATCCCCACCAAGAGAGTATGGGAAGAGTTTGCAGAACAGGAACTCATTGGGCACTCCATTGTACTTCATGCTAGTGACCAAGTCCTCGAACCTTTCGATGTGATCCATGGGATGCTCATGAGGTAGACCATGGAACGGGTTCTGACTTACGAGAGCGTAGTATGCTGGCTTCAGCTCGAAGTCATTCCTCTGAAAAGTCGGTATGCGAATCGCAGCTCGATTGGCAAAGAACTGATCAGGCCTGTTGTGCTCGCCAAGTGTTCTAGCTCGATCACCTGCAGCATTCCCAGCGTTGGCGCGCCCAGCTGGCGCGACAATCTCAGCAACAGGAGCAGGGACAATGATGTTTCCAGCCTCATCAAGTCGCTGCCCTTCTTCATTGCACACACGACCCTGTTGGTCTCTCAGAATTCCAGCTTCATCAACTCTTAAAATCACAGGGTTGTTCATCCCTGATGTCTGCTTGGTCTTTCTGTTTGTGCGTTCCAAACGTGCTAGTTCCTCTAAGGATAGATTGACTAGCGGAGCGGTCTTGTTTCTTCTGGTTTCACGAACAGGCATACACCTGAAACACTAAGATCAAGAACGTTAGTATCCAAAGTTACGAACGGTATCGACCGATACTGATGGTATCGATCGATATCAGATAGAAAATCGCCTCGGTATCGACCGATACTAGGTAGTATCGATCGATACTGGCGGGCTTAGTCGAAACTCGACAGCTACAATTTAATGGTGAAATTGAATCCCTGGCAACGGCGCCAAAATTGATATGCTCAATTTAATACCCTAACAGTACTAAACAGAAATCACACAATAAATTATATAGAATCAAGCTAAGCTAAGCAATTCAGGTTTAGCAGAAAACACAAAGCAGTAAACGAGTTGTATTCAATGGAAAAAAGATAGGTTCAGGGATATTTCTCAGGAGATCAATGAAAGCAAAATAAACTAACTAATCAGGGTTCAGGTTAAGCACGGTTCTCGAACTCAAATCACTAGAGCATAGTTAACCAACTGTCGTTGCGAAAACTATCTAAATCTAAACTTCAGAATCCCAAATTTCTTTGCAAATCCCTAAGAATAAGTCAGCCTTAATTTCAAGTTTGATATGTTCACAAATCAATTAAACCAAATTTCTTTGCGAGTAATCAATTTGCTCACCCTAAGTTCTATCAGGTAATTAATTGCACTGTCGTGCCTAATCAATTATCCTAAGATCTAAGTTCCAGGTGATCAATCTAGAATTAGCTTTGAGAACAACCTAAGGCGAAGAACTAATTCAGATTATGAACCCTAAATAACTAATCAACCTAGCATTCAAAGAAATCCCTAATGAGAATCCCCAAACCTAACAAGAGATCTACTCAGACATGAAGATTAAATTAATAAACATGTTTGAATAAAATACTCTCTATAAAATCAGAAAGAGAAACAAATGTTTGAGATCTGATCTCGGACGAAGGGAAATCAGACTTGTATCTCTCACCAAAATCTCTCTTAAACTCAAGCAAAATAAAGCATAAAAAGCATAGCTTAAACAAGTGGCTGTAAAATCCTATTTATAACATAAATCACGAGTTGGGGTCTTTTTGTAATTATCAGAGTCTTCTGGGCATTTTTGCAATTCTCCAAACTTCATAAAAAGTCGCGGCCCATGATTTCTCGATGGGTGTCGATAGATACCAGGGGGTATCGATCGATGCTCATTGCTCAGATCGGGCACTTAGTCATCAGACTTCAATTTCGCTCCAGAATGCTCCATAGAACTCCGATATTTCCAATAATACTCCAAATGTGCTAAGACCTGTAAAAGACTCTAAAAGACTCCAAAATACTATAAAGACTCTATAAAAAGGACTTATATAATGGCTTAAACAGGGTAAAAACCATGATATATCACGGAGGGAATCCCAAAACATTTTGACCATTTTTAAAAAAATTAGATTCCGATTTCAAGCTCTTTCATCTTCCCATCCTACTTCACTTCCAATTTTTTTCCCCCAAAATTTACAAAGGGAGAGAATAAGGAAAACATAACCCAGCCCAGCCCATATAATCAATTTTTGTGAAAATTCAAATTTTTATGTACAATGAGTAGAACTTAGTAAAAACAAGATAAACGATGAAAAAGCAATCATATACAACATATAATCAACCCAATAATCAATTTCAAAAATTTGGTTTTGTAATTTACGACGATTTTACGACAATTTAGACTCATTCATCGTAAAATCGTCGTAATTTTGCAACGACATTACGAGGATTTAGTCTAAATCCTCGTAAAGTCGCCGTAATACTAATAACAGTATACTATAAACACTTAATGTTATGTGCATTGTGATTTAGGGTATAAGGATAAAAGTATTACAACGACTTTACGAGGATTTAGTCCAGATGGTCTTCCAGCGGTTACGCCTCATACTTCTGGTCAAATATCTTTTGCGGGAAGGCGCCTTCAGATGGTATGTATAATTATTTAATTTCTATTTTTGTGATTTTTTTATTCATTTTAACCATTAACCGTTTTAGTTTTTTTTTGGTATCTCGTTTTGTTAGGCAAACGGAGGCAAACTTCCTCCAATGACCAGAGCTTTTGTGGATGCTCGGGCGGAGAAGGTCTACAATGACGATATAGAAAATATCACCGAGCATCAAACTCAGCTCTCTTAGCTCTCTAAATCGTCGTAAAATCGTCGTAATTTACAAAACCAAATTTTTGAAATTGATTAAAGGATTGATTATATGTTGTATATGATTGCTTTTTCATCTTTATCTTTCTTTTACTAAGTTCTACTCATTGTATACAAAAATTTGAGATTTCACAAAAATCAACAACATTATATACTTCATGCATGTTATGGATATACTTAGAAGAACAAAGGTTATACATTATTATGTAAGATAAGGACGTTTTCAAGAAATTAAATTTAATTGTTGTTTACTATGATAAGTCTTGGATGCACAAATATAATTCGTTGATACTTATTACACTTTTTACATGAAGAAAATATCATTATAATGAAGAATCTTCTAAAGGTTTGCAACGTATTTACGACGGATCCGTCGTAATTTTGATGTTATCTACCAAATAGTTTTTTTATTATGATGATATTACGACATATTCGTCGTAATGTCGTTGGTAAATAATATCAAAATTACGATGGATCCGTCGTAGTATCGTTGTAATAAAAAAAAAATCCACAATCTCTCTTTCTCTCTAAAACCTGCATCCTCTCTCTAAACAATGTAATTTTTTGTCAATTTAATTAGATAGGATTGAAAATTACATAGGATTTGAAATTAGAGTTTAGGATGATTAAAATGCGAATTGTAGGATTGGAATTGAAATTATATTTTTTAATTCATTAATTTTGTTATTAATTGTGGGAAAACGATCTATTTCCCCCTGAGAAGTTTTATATAATAACAGATCCCCACATAGTTTGTGCCTAGTTTTATTTCCCCACCTAATCAAAGTTCGAAACCTATTTCCCTACCGAATCAAAGTTCAAAACCTATTTGCTCCCAAAATATTAAATCGAAATATTAAACCTAAATTCGATATCAAACCAATATTAAACCGAAATTAAACCTGATTACAACCAAACACAACTCGGCCCGACTCGACACTTCTTTTTCTTCCCTATTGTTTCCTTCATCTCCTTCGCTATCAATTCTTGGATTGAGTTCGACAAATTCACCCAAATTCTTCCCAGAATCAAAAGGAGAGCAAACCCAAATTCTTCTTCACCAATCATGTGAGCTCTAATTAATTACCTTGTTTTTATTTTTATTGAGTTCGCCAATATCAAAGACCCAACACCAACACTTTACTGGAAATTAACTGAGCAATTTGGGGAATTACAAGCCTGATTAATTGTTAATGATCAAATTCCCAATTCAATTGCCAATTTACAACAGTTGGGATTACAAGGATATGGAGAGACTCTTAATCCATAAACAAAGAAGGAGAAGCTTCTTCAAATTAAAAAAAAAGATCGGACTTTTGACCCATCATTGTCGTCGTCTCTAGTCCACACTCCATTACGCAACTCAAAATCTCAGTCACTCTAAATCCAATTTCAATTAACAAGATTCATTTTTTCCCATCAATTTCGAGAATTCTCCATGGCCACCGTGAATCTAAGCTCATGGGTACACATCGAATTCAAATTTGATTTAGACTGGAGGCGGCGGTGGCGACTTGAGCGGTCCACCTGCAGCGGTGGATTTGGGTGGTAGTGTGTGAGACGTGTTGCGCGGCGGAGGAGCCGGAGGAGATTTAGCTGGTGTTGAATGAGATTTGGTGGAGGAGATGGTGAATTCAATTTCTCAGTTTTGGGGAATTCTATTTATGGGTTCAGATTTTAGAGCTAGGGTCTAAGAGAATTGAGGATTTTAGAGTAATCGGGTTTATGGTGTCGGGATTTCATTTCGGGTGGGGATTATAGAGTAATCGGGTTTCGGGTGAGTAATCGGGTTAATTTTGTTTTTAGTTGGTATTAATTTGGTTAACAGTTAATTGGTATATAGTAAACCGATTTAAATCGTGGTTTGTGGGGAAATAGATTTCAAACTTTGTCTCGGGGGCAAATAGGTTTTGAACTTTGATTCGGTGGGGAAATAGGTTTCGAAATTTGATTAGGTGGAGAAATAGAGCTAGAATCAAACTATGTGGAGATTTGTTATTATATGAAACTTCTCAGGGAGAAATAAATCATTTTCCCATTAATTTTAGATAATTTTTTTTAGATATGGAGCCACGTAGATCGCATTATATTCAGTTCATGAGTGAGCCAGGACCGAGTGTAACGGCTAGTGGGGTCCCGTTATCTTCCGCCACCGAAACTGATGTTCTAGATTATGCGGGGACTCAGTCCGCACCACTGCGTCCGCCAGCACCAGCACCTCGACCCCCGTTGACATATGTGCAATACACGATCAAAGTTTTTTTGCACCAGCCAGGTCATTCCGGTTTAAAGCGGTTAGATCTGCAACGGCCGCCGGAAACTTTTTGGTACGTTATTTCAAAATTATTTTTCTTTTGTAATTAATTTTATTTTATTTACTAATCATTTTATTTTTATTTCTCGTGTTTGGTATCGATACATGTATCAGACGGAGTGTGTCTGACACCATTAAAGGTTTCTTCATCGAGCCTCACGTCAATTGGGGTATGGTTTTGAACTAGATTTGCATGACGTGGTTCAAATATTTTGCGGTAAATTTATTTTTTCACAAATAATTATTTTTATTTAAGTAACTAATTTTGATCATTTCTAATTTTTTTGGTTTTTTTGTTCGTTTGGCAAAAATGGCTCTGGGAGCTTGCCATTAATGAAACATTGAAGACGAAGTTTAAAGGGAGGGCGAAATTGCGGATCAACAATATTGTCTCTGATTGGAAGAGGAAGTGGGAGGTAAATGGCAATGAGGCGAAGCCCGTTTACCTATCTTCCAAAGTTTGGAACGGCTTGAAACGGTACTGGATAGATATACATGCGTAGAGTGTGGTTGCTAAGTGTTCCGCTTCTCAGAACATTGTCGGTCAGATGGTCTTCCAGCGGTTACGCCTCATACTTCCGGTCAAATGCCTTTTGCGAGAAGGCGCCTTTAGATGGTATGTTTAATTTCTTAAATTCTATTTTTGTCATTTTATATTCATTATAACTACTAATCGTTTAAGGTTTTTTTCGTATGTCGTTTTGTTAAGCTAACGGAGGCAAACTTCTTCCAATGACCATAGTTTTTAAGGAAACTCACAAAAAGAAGAATGGCACTTTTGTGGATGCTCGGGCAGAGAAGGTCTACAATGACGCTATGGCAAAGATCAACTCTCTCAGCCGCTATCACATGGCGGTAACTCGGTCCAATCCACACCGGCTCTTACCACAATCGAGATTTATGAGATATTTCAAAAGGTAATAATTAATTTGGTTTTTAATTTATATTTAATTTTAAAATTTAACGTTTAGTTTTTTTATGTTGCCCCGAAGAAAAAATATAGAATTTTAGGGATGGATCTATCCGAGATAATCCCGTCACCTTGTCTTCCTCACACCATACTTTTGAGGATTCGGTTATGTTGTGGAACGAGTGAAACGTCTCCCACTCCGAGATCAACACTTTACGGACGAAGCAAGAGGTATACGATACGAATATCCAAGTATACAACGCTCTATTCGATATTCTTGCCTCGAGTAACCCCCTTTTGGCGACCGCAATAAGGCAGCGTCAGACGTGTACATCGACAATGGGCATGAGGGATGAGCAGTCGGATTTGGCGGATCTGCGGGCAGAATTGGAGCGGAGAGCCGTGACAGCTACGGATGCAGAGCTTTTTAGGAAATTCGATATTAACCTAGGAGATAATTAGTATTTCGAATTATAGTTTTTATTATTTGTATTTTGAATTTTATTTTATATTTTGATTTAAAATTTATAAAATTCTATTTTATAATTATAATTTTATTAATTATATAACTTATAAATTAAATTATTAAATACATTTAAATTATATAATGTATGTATTCGATGGGAAATCGTTGTTAAATAACATCGACTTAAGTTACGACGAATTTATATTGAATTAGGATTTACGACGAATTTACATCGATTTAGGATTTACGACGAATTAACATCGATTTCATTTTCCAGCGATTTACCATCGAATCTATTATGTCGATTTACCAACGAAATTCACAATACAATAAATTTTATTATCCGATGTAAAATCGATGTAATTTTCCAAAGATATACCAACAATATACCAGTGAGGTAATTTTTGTCGTAATATCGATGGTATATTTACATCGATTTTACGACGAATAATTTACGATGATTCTTATTCATCCCAATTTTTCCGACAATTTTACGATGATTCTCGAATAACGACGATCTCATTACGACGATTTGTCAATCGTCGCTAATCCGTCTCAACCCTCGTTTTACATATATATTACATTGAATGTGTCCGTTGTAATAGACATGTTTTGTTGTAATGATCGGGCAATCCCTTCCCCAAAAATATGGAAATTTTACTAATACATCCCGATCCAAAGTGGAATACACTATTTTATGCCTCTTAAACATAGAGCCACCAAATTCTTCGAGTACTTTTTATAGTTTCTTGTTGTTTGTTCTTAGTTTTTTACTTTTCATAGTTTATTGTTTTTTAAAAAAAACCAACGAGAGTGTTTAAAAATATTTATTTCTTGAACTAGCTTAGACAAGCTCAATCTCATAATCAACGAGAGTTGAGTTATTAGATACTTGTGAACATATCAAACATAATCTTAACATGTGTTTAATTGCTTAATTGGCAGCGAGAGTTGACTAATTAGTTTGTTAAACATAAGTAATTGGCGCTGCAAGAGTAGGTGATATACATCTATTTTAAATGATTTTCATATGGTTTTTAATATATTATTTAAGTATTTTTTAATACGGTTTTATGCATTTAGAGTTAGTTTTCTCTTATTTTTAGTGTTTAAAATCTTTACAGGTAGAAAGATAAAAATGATATAAATTTGACCAGGAGAGCACTACATAATGTTAGTGCCCTTTTTGCAAGTCAAAAGAACCAGCCAAGAAGTTAAAACCCAAAAACGGTGGACTTTTCCAATCGGACCACCCCAAAGCATCATAAGTTTACTACTCGTTGATGGCTTTACCATGGATAGATTATGATAAAATTTGGAGCCATGCTAGGATTGCGAGTTAGATTTTGTATGAAATTGGTTGGTTGCAAGTGTAGTACCAAAAATTCGCACATAAAGGATAAAGCGATTTAATCCCGAAAGTAATAAATAAACGTTAAGGAAATGAAGACATAAAACAATGTAAAAGAGACGAAAAACAATGGAGGCGAGATAACTTTCTTTTCTTAACTCAAAGAATCGCCTGGAGTGTGACATTATAAAGAAGATTCATGAGTCCCATGATACAACCATTGAATCTGTTATCGCAAGAACTCAATAACGGATCTGTCGAACATAATACTACGATACTCTCGAATAAACGACTTACTCTTAGCAGTAGGGAACTGAAGGAACTTTTGCTTAGAAATTTAGGGTGTGTTTACTGTGTGTAATCGGATGCCTTTTTCTCAAGAGAGGCGATCGTATATATAGGAGAAGAGAGGGCTAGGGTTCGACCTTAGTGATCAAGTTTTGCGGACTTGATCAACATGCACATAATATTCTAGAAGGGCGGCGATCCAAAATCGGCCCAAAAAAATAATTGCTCGGAGGCCCAGCGACAATCAACCTATAAGAGCCCAAGAGCCCTAAGAGCCATTAAAAAATGCAACGAGCCACGAGCAACGGCCAGGCCAGGCGGCGGCGACGGTGCGCGTGTGGTCTTTTCTTCTCTCTCTCCAACTCTTTTGGAACACAAATAAGAGTTAGTCTTATTTTTAAAGCCCACAAGCTTTAAAAAATTGTTCCAACAATCCCCCACATGAATAGAAATGACTCTAAACATATGAAGACTGAACTAGACATACTTAACTAGACTAGACTTGACTCGACTAGACGAGACAGACTTTTTGAGAGTATACGAAAATGTAACAGTATCTGAGAGGTAGCATTTTTCAGCTTTGAACCAATCATTTTTAATATATGTCGGGTTTACTCGGCCAGGAGGTGAACAAGATGTCTTGAACCACCCGGACTTTGACGTAAACCGAGACAACAAGTATTGCATTGCGGCATTTTCTCGTTGAATTGTGTTCATTTTGGCCTTGAACATTCCTGGTTTTTCGTGAGTGAACTTGGAGAATATAGCCTCTCTTTCATTCTCCTAGAAAAGGCCCTCATTTCACACTCAGAAGGTGATATGCCATCAACTTTCTTTAAGAAGTATCATGTCATACTCCACTAGTGTAAAGCTATGGAATCATTAAAAGCCAACACTTATCCTCAATATTCACAGATAGCACTGTTTTATCATCTTAGGAACTGGGCAGAGACATAGTGACAATGCTCAAATTTGAATCCGCTCAACTTCATTTTCCCTTTGAACCTAGATCTTGGGATCTCCAGTCACATAGGCGGGGTGTCCGTCAAACATCTTCTTTGTCTATAGGCTTTAAACCCATTCCTTTTGATGATTTTAGAATTTGATATTCCGCTAAGTTATCAGCCGACTTGATGTAATATATCGTAAGTACACCATTTGAGATCAATTGTCTAATGGTCTTATGTCGTCTTCTTATATGACGAGATTTACCATTATATATGTTACTCAGTTCCCGTGAGATCGCCGACTAGCTATCGTAGTGTACGCGCAAGGCTGGCACTGGTTTTTCCCTCATCGGGATATCTTCCAGAATGTTCCGAAGCCATTTTACTTCCTCTCCAGCTTTATCTAAAGCTATAAATTCTGACTCCATGGTTATTCTGGCCAGGAGTGTTTGTTTGGAAGATTTCCAAGATACTGCTGCACCAGCAAGAGTAAAGACATATCCACTCGTGGATTTGGAGTTTCTGGAATCTGATATCCAGTTGGCATCACTATACCCTTCTAATATGGCAGATTCTTTATCAAAGTGCAGCCCATAACTTTTAGTGTATCGTAGATAATTGCATACTCTAGTTATGGCCTTCCAATGAGTATGGCATGGATTACTCGTGTAGCGACTTAGTACGTTTACTGAGTGCGCTATATCGGGTCTAGTACAATTGGTCAAGTATATAAGACTTCCGATGACTCTTGCATACTCCACTTGTACCACGGCTTCACCTGAATTCTTTGTCAAATGAAGTTGAGGGTCAAGCGGAGTTATTGCAGTCCCATTTGAGTAGGTCTTAAACCGCTCTAGGATTTTTGTAGCGTAATGATCTTGAGACAGAATTATTCCTTTGGAATTTCAAATAATCTTAATCCCTAGAACTACATCCGCTAATCCCATGTCTTTCATATCAAACTTTCCACTAAGCATATTCTTCGTTTGTTTAATTATGTCTTTATTGCTTCCCATGATGATCATGTCAACATACAAACACAACAACACGTATACATGCATAGTACTTTTGATGTAGATGCATTTATCACATTCATTAATGTGGAAGCCATTTGACATCATTACCTTGTCAAGTTTTTCATGCCATTGTTTCGAAGCTTGTCTATGACTTCACAAGTCTACACACTTTCTTCTCTTGTCCAGGAGTGACATAACCCTCAGGTTGATTCATATATATTTCCTCCTCTAAATCTCCATTTAGGAATGCAGTCTTTACATCTTGTTCAGGAGTGACATAACCCTCAGGTTGATTCATATATATTTCCTCCTATAAATCTCCATTTAGGAAAGCAGTCTTTACATCCATTTGATGGATTTCAAGGTCTCTTAATGTTGCAATCCCCATCAGCATACATATTGAAGTTATTCCCGTCACCAGATAATAAGTGTCAAAGAAATCCAGTCCTTCCTTTTGACAAAATCCGTGTACCACAAGTCTGGCCTTATACTTGTCTATAGAACCATCGATTTTTAACTTTGTAGTGAAGACCCATTTGCACCCAAGACGTTTACAACCTTGCGATAGATCTACCAACTCATAAGTATGATTTTGCATAATGGAGTTGATTTCACTATTAGAAGCCTCCTTCCAGAAAGGTGCATCGGGTGTCGACATTGCTTCCATGAAAGTTCTGGGACCACTTTCTGCGAGAAATGCCATTATGAACTTAAAGCCGAATGTCTTTTCCTTACGAGCTATCTTGCTTCGTCTAGGTTCAACTTCTTCTTCTGCTCCTTCGTTTATAGAAGTGCATGAAGTGCTTGCCTCATTGCTAGCATCCCGTTCATCATGAGTTCGTTTAGGATTTTCTTTATCCTTACATGGAAACACATTTTCGAAGAAGGAAGCATTCCTTGACTCCATTATCGTGTTTACATGAATGTCTAGTATATCTAACTTATGTACCAGAAAACGATATACACTACTATTGTGCGCATATCCGATGAAAATGCAGTGTACCATCTTAGGTCCGATGGTGACCTTTTTCAGAAGTGGAACTGCAACTTTTGCCAGGCACCTCCACACTTTCAGGTATTTATATGAAGGTACATTATCTTTCCAAAGTTTATAGAGAGTTTTCCCAGTGACTGTGTGCGGTATTTTGTTCAAAATATAATTTGTGGTAAGTAGCGCTTCCCCCCCCCCCCACATGTTCTGGGCTAACCCAGATTCCTGCAACATTGCATTCATCATTTCCTTGAGAGTTATGTTCTTTCGTTCAGCGACTTCGTTGGATTCCAGTGAATAGGGAGTGGTCGTTTGAAAAATAAACCATGTTATCTACATAACGCATCAAATGGTTCATTATATTCTCATCCTCTATCACTTCTAACCATTTTTATGGTTTTCTCAAGTTGGTTTTCGACTTCCAACTTGTACTCTTTGAATTTTTCCAAGGCTTCATCTTTACTGCGCAATAGATAGATGTAGCAGTATCTCGTGCAATCGTCTATGAAGGTCACGAAGTATTTCTTTCTACCTATAGTTTGAATGTATTTTAAATAACATAAGTATGTGTGAATTAAACCTAGAGGCTCGGTTGTTCTTTAAACGCTAGGTGATGGCGTTTTAGTGAGTTTGGCTTGAAAACAAACTTCACATTTGTCTTTGCTTATTTTTCATTTAGGAATCATATTCATGTTGATCAATCTACTCATAGACTTGAAATTAACATGTCCTAAACGTTAGTGCCAAGTATTGAAAGACTCCACGAGATAAGTAATTTGTTTCTTATAATTCATGGTAAGGTTCTTCGAGGTGGTAGCCTCTGTTACATTATCATTAAGAAGTACTGCCTCAACATACATCTTAAAAAACACATCACAAACAAAACCCTTTCCCAAAAACACCCCATTCTTCGATAGGATCAGCTTATCACCTTCCAGCTGGACAGTAAATCCATGCTTGGTCATGAGAGATCATGAGATTAGGTTCTTACGCATGTCTGGCTCTTGGACGACATTCGTGAGAATTAGCTCCTTGATAGTAGATAATTGTGTGTATCCAAACCAATTACCCAAATGCGATCGTTGTAGCACTTGGAGATCAATACAAGGAGGCACAAGAGCAACTCACTAGGAATGCAAGAAATGACTTAAGCTAAACGAACAAAGGTGGTTTTGGTTTCTAAACAACCTAAATGATTCAAATCAAAAGCAAGAGCACAAGTAAAAAATGCTAAACAAGATTAATAAGATTATAAAAGGCGAATTCAAGGATAAGGTAATTGAGATAAGGCAATCCAATGGATAATTAATGATGTCCAATGTTTAATGAAGACTAATCCCTAGGCAAAGATCACTAATCTTAACTAATCCTCTCTCAATGCATTAATTACTTTGCTAATTACTAATTCAAGATCAAATTCTCATTTGTGAATCAATAATTAGCAAGCTTTAAGTCTATCATTCAAGATCAACCAAATAATCACTCTAGACAACTAATCCCTTAGGCCAGAAATGAATATCTCTTGAAAAGTTCATCAGGGCATTTCATCGAACACCTTGTGTGCATGAAGTGCCTTTTGATCTAAATCCACTTTCTCATGCTAGATCTAAGTTTAAAACCACTAATCAAGAAGGGAAATCATATAATCTAATCCTAGACATCTTTAATCATCCATCAAATTACCCTAAATCTACCAAAACCTCAAATCCTAAAAGACTACTCACTAATCATGAAGAACACACCAAATCTTGTGAAAGAGGTGAAGTTAATCATGATTAGAGATTAGGAATATGAAAGATTAAAGAAAGAAGACAATAATTAAACTCAAACTTTCATTAATCAAAGAGATCCTTGGGAAAAATCCCAAAAACCCTAAAAAGAGAGTTCCTTGTTCTTGAGAGAAAAAGAGAGAGAAAAAGGGAGAAAATGCATAAAATGGGAGATAGATCTAAAAAATGGGTTTCAACAATATTTAAATGTGTTTCTTGAGTTGGGTCGGACCGGGTCAACCCGGGACAAACCGGGTATTGACCCGGTCAAGTTCTGGTCGAATTTCTAATACCGGCCAAATTGGGGCCGGTATGGTTGGGCCGGTATGAAGATTTTGCTTCTTTGAGCATAACTCGTTTGGGCGCCAGTCAGACATGTCCCTTCTAAATCTGGTGTATCTTTCAGACCACCGATCAGAATGACTTGGGATCACCTCCAGAAGACAGCTAACTCAATTACCTATAAGCTCAATGAAGGTTTCAGAAGCTAAATCTGAGCGTAGGTCCTTCGTCTAGCCTGGTATTTCAGACACTTTGGCGAGAGATTCCACGACGGGCGAGATAGGGCCGGCACAAGAGGCCGGTATTTCCCCTGGTCGATTGAAGGATCAGTACCGATCTGGGATGGAGGGGTGTTGTGGGCCGGTAATCTTCCTATCCAAGCTGAAGTTGAACACCTGACGGTGACGCCAGACAAGATTGGTCCGGTATGGTGCAACGGGTTCGCGGCCAGACGTTGACTCCTTAGAAATCGGCCATATCTCTCGAACCACAACTCCAAATGACCTGAATCCAACTATCATAGACATATAACTGACTCCCCTACAACTCTCATGAATATCTCCAAAGTTGAATCTGACTAGAAACCCTTCGTCCGACCGGTTCTTTCGGACACTCCGGACAGAGTTTTCCTTCTCTTATGCTCCATAACTCCAAACATCATTAATTGTCTCCAAGACACCTAAAAACACTCCAAATTCATGCAAGACTCACTAGGACCTAATGCAAATGTCCTAATCCTAAATGAGAGCTAAATGCAAGACAATACCATGATAATGCATGTAAATGACACAAAACTCTAAGTGAAATGCATGCTAAAACATGCAATATATGAGTATATCACTCATGTCCAGAGGTGAGCTTTAGAACAACCTTTCCGTGACCTTCAATCTTTGACGAAGCAGAATTACCCATCAAGAGCTTATCCCCACTCTTGTTCTTTATGTATGTCGAGAACATCTCTTGATCCATGCAGATGTGTCTGGTTGCGCCAGTGTCGAACCACCAAGTCTTCGGGTGCCTTTCAGCAACATTGGCATCAGCGACAACACCACACATGTCAGCTTCTGTCCAGTTCGCTTGAACCTTCTTGCTGCGACACTCAAAGGATTTTTGCCCTTGCTTTCCACAGAAGTTACACGTTCCCAAGAACCTTTGAGAAGTCTAACCATTTTGACCATTCTTGTTCTTGAACTTTTGGAAGTTGTTTGGTGGCATCTTCCCTTTGCCTTTGTCTTGGTGTCCCTTGTTCAGCCACTTGCCTTGCTTGTTGTTTTGGTGTTCAACCATATTCGCGTTGTTTTCACGGATCTTTACACCTACGCCAATCTGTTGTTCTCGATTCATAGACTCTACACGAAGTTTAACAACCAAGTCTTCAAGACTCATCTTCTTTTTCTTTAGCCTGAGGTAATTTTTGAAGTATGTCCAACCAGGAGGAAGCTTCTCAATGATACAGCATCCCTGAAAGGTTTCACACAGCCGCATTCCCTCAACATGAATGTTGTGAAGGAGCCTCTGCACCTCATCGACTTGTTCCATCAATAGTCTTGAATCCACTGTATGGTACTGCATAAATTTCGCCACATTGAATTTCTGAGTACCAAAATCTTCAATGCGATACTTCTTGTCCAGGAAATCCCACAGCTCCTTAGAAGTTTCAGCGTTTTCGTACACCCCGTACAGAGAGTCCAAAAGGCTATTATGAATTTAGCCCTTGCACAAGAAGTCGCTGTGTTCCCAAGCATGAACACTTGCAAGCGCACACGGATCATTGGTATCTTCTGGGAGAACATGTTTCACCTTGCTGGTGAATTTCTCCAAAGTAAGCGTTGTAAGATAGAAGAACATATTTTTCTTCCACATCTTAAACGCAGTCCCATCAAACTTGTTATGAGGAGCGACATGATTCCAGAATGAAACTTTGACTGTCTCGATCGGACTTGCAGCCGCTTCTTTGACCCTGTTGTTGGTCTTCTCCACCTTCTCAGAGTTGTTATCGATGTCGATTGTTATTCTGCGAAGACAAAAAAAACACAACCTCTAATCAATAACGATCACAAGAGTTTCAATACGGAATTAAATCGCAATTTAGAAAGCGCTATCGAACTAATTAGAACCGCTAAAAGCGCTTTCTGAATCGAACATCCTCAGAGCGTTCTGATTCGAACCTCCCAGAGCGTTCGTCAAAGCGTTTCAAGAAACGCGTCTGATAATCGTTTTGGAAAACACGATTTGTTAATTGACGATTACCGAGACGTTTATAGAACGTTCGCAAACCCCCAACACTGTTTATTAATCGCAATTAATAATGTTTGTAAAAGACGTTAAAGTAAAACCGCTTCTACTACACGTTTGAGAGTCGCTAAATTAGCGTTTCATAACGTTTGAGTATCACAAGCGGTAGAACGTCTTTTTATAAAATCGTTAAAATAAAATTGCTTCTACTACACGTTTGAGAGTCGCTAGATTAGCGTTTGATAACGTTTGAGTATCATAATCAGTAGAAGAATTGTTTAAAAACGTTTATTTACTCGCGATTAAAATCCGTTTATGTTTATAAAACTGAAAACGAATTTATTTGAGTTAAGATTGTAGAACCAAGAATTCACACATAAAAGATAAAGCGATTTAATCTCGAAAGTAATAAATAAACGGTAAGCAAATCGAAGACATAAAACGATGTAACAGAGACGAAAAACATTGGAGGCGAGATAACTCTATTTTATTAACTCAAAGAATCGCCCGTAGTGTGACGGTATAAAGAAGATTCATGAGTCCCAGGATACAACCATTGAATCCGTTATCGCAAGCACTCGATAACGTCGAACATAATACTACGATACTCTCGAATAAGCAACTTACTCTTAGCAGTAGGGAATTGTAGGAACTTTTTCTTAGAAATTTAGGGTGTGTTTTTTTGTGTGTAATCGGATCCGTTTCTCTCAAGAGAGGCGATCATATATATAAGAGAAGAGAGGGCTAAGGTTCGGCGTTACTGATCAAGTTTCGCGGACTTGATCAACACGCACAGAATATTCTAGAAGGGGAGGCAATCCAACATCGGCCCAAAAAATAATTGCTCGGAGGCCCAACGACCATCAACCTATAGAGCCCAAGAGCCCTAAGAGCCATTAAAAATGCAACGAGCATCGAGTAACAATTATAGAGTCCGTTTTTGAGTCGTTTTTCTTTTTATTTTCGTTCGTTTTGTGTTTGTGTCACGATAAACAAGGAGCAAACTCGAAATCGCCTGAGTGTCGATCGATACCCTTCTTGTATCGATCGATACCCTATGCGATTGAGAACGGTTCATGTCGATTTAAGTCTGGTATCGATCGATACCAGGCTGTGTGTCGATCGATACTCAATGTTCCAGCAAGTGTTACAGGATCAGTTCTAGATCGACTAATGAAAAATCCAAGGACTGACCAGTTGACTAGAAAACATCCATGTCTCCAACAGAGTTCTTCTGAAACCTGAGTCAAATTTTTGCAATTCATCAATGTGGTTAGTGTTTTTAGCGCTTGATTCATCATTCATATCTGATAAAGGAACCCATGTGTTTATAGTTATGGGATCTCTCTCCCCTGTTATAAGTTGATAAATAAAAGCATAAAAGATTGAAATGATTTCCTTCTGAGTAGAGGGTTAGGAAAATTTCCAGCGATCCCATTATTCTACTTAAGAGGGAATGATCACACAAAGGTTGGAAGCGAGGCTAGGATTTTCCTATGATACCATTATTCGCCTACATCCTTTGATACATAGAGAGGGAAGAACCGGGGATTTTGTGGCAAACACCATCAATGCTCGCGTCTCATACCTAGATGTGTATATGAAAAGCTGAAAATAAAAGAAAGAACATAATAAGAAATAAGTCTGGGGGAGAGAAATTGATACAAAAAGGTGTGAAAAATGGTGGTTCTTTGTCATGATATTGTCTGGTAAAGAATCTAGAAGGTTCTTGAACATCAGCTGCATCGATGAAACTGGTGATGAGGGTTTTATTTGAACAATGCTGTGAGATAATGTGTGGAGTCTGGGAAAGCTACAAATGTCTACGGAGAAGTACATGGTGGTTAGATCAAAAGCTGATTAGGTGAAATTTGGGTACTTGGAAAGAGGGTCATTTCGATGGTTCATGAACAGGTGAGTCTCCGCGTTTTCAAACCTCTTTCTCTGGTTTAGTCTTCTATTTGCTTGAGGGCAAGCAAAAGGCTAAGTCTGGGGGAGTTGATATATCATGGTTTTTACCCTGTTTAGACCATGATATAAGTCCTTTTTATAGAGTCTTTCTAGTGTTTTGTAGTCTTTTAGAGTCTTTTACAGGTTATAGCCAGTTTGGAGCATAATTGGAGATATTGGAGCTTCCTAGAACATTCTGGAGCGAAGCAGAGATCCGTGTAGCTGAGACATCAAAATCACCTGAGTATCGATCGATACTGCCTAGTATCGATCGATACCCGTCGAGGAAACAGAAGGATCGCGACTTATTGAAGAGTTGAAGAATTACAGAATTGGCCCAGAAGACTTTGATATTTACAAGATGGCCCAGAACGTGTTTTAGCTTATAATTAGGTTTTCAGCCACCTGTTTAGGCTATGCTTTATTTTGTTTTGGTTTAAGAGAGAACTTGGTGAGAGAGACAAGTCTGAATCTCCCTTCGTCCGAGATCAGATCTCAAAACATCTTGTTACTCTTTCTTATTTTCTATTCGGGAGCGACACATAGTTTTCGTGAAGAAGAAGGACGGCAGCATGAAACTGTGCATTCGATTACCGAGGGATCAACAATGTCACGATCAAGGATAAGTATCCTTTGCCTAGGATCACTGAATTGTGGGATCAATTGCGGGGTGCAAGCTGGTTTTCGAAGATAGATTTGGCGTCAGGGTACCATCAAATCCCTGTCTTGGAAAAAGACGTGAAGAAGACGGCGTTCAACACTAGGTACGGGCATTACGAGTTCGTGGTGATGCCATTTGGGCTGACGAACGCGCCCGCGGTGTTTATGAGATTGATATGCTCAAATTAATACCCTAACAGTACTAAAGTAGTAGTTGTAATATAGCTAGGGGTCGAACCACAAAGACTCACGAAGATGCACAATAGATTGTATAGTTGAGAATTAAACTAAGCCAGACATGTGTAATTAAAAGCAGTGCAGAAATTAAAAGAGATGTAATTCAATTGGGAAAATATAGGCTCAGGGTTTTTCTCAGGAAATCAATGAATGCAGATAAACTAACTAACAGGATTCAGATTTAGCGCAGTTCTTGAACTCAAATCACTAAATTGTAATTAACCAACTGTCGTTGCGAGAATTATCTAAATCTAAATCCTAGGAATTCCAAATCTCTTTGCGAATCCTAAAGTCTAAATCAGCTTTAATAACAGGTTTGATATGTTCACAAATCAATTAAACCAAATCTCTTTGCGAATAATCAATTTGCTCACCTAGGTTCTATCAGGTAATTAATCGCACTGTCGTGCCTAATCAATTATCCTAAGATCTAAGTTCCAGATTCGTCAACCTAGAATTAGCTTTGAGAACAACCTAAGGCGAAGAACTATAATTCAGATGGTGAATCCTAAACAGATAATTAACCTAGCATTCAAAGAAATCCTTTATGAGAAAACCCCAAACCTAAAGTCGATCTACTCAGACATGGCAATTGAATCAATAGACATAACTGAATAAATCATCAATAGAATAAGAATAACAAGAGGTTCTTGAGATCTTATCTCGGACGAAGGGAGATTCAGACTTGTCTCAAACCAAAGTAAAATCAAACACAAAAATAAAGCATAGCCTATATGTTCACAAATCAATTAAACCAAATCTCTTTGTGAATAATCAATTTGCTCACCTAGGTTCTATCAGGTAATTAATCGCACTGTCGTGCCTAATCAATTATCCTAAGATCTAAGTTCCAGATTCGTCAACCTAGAATTAGCTTTGAGAACAACCTAAGGCGAAGAACTATGATTCAGATGGTGAATCCTAAACAGATAATTAACCTAGCATTCAAAGAAATCCTTTATGAGAAAACCCCAAACCTAAAGTGGATCTACTCAGACATGGCAATTGAATCAATAGACATAACTGAATAAATCATCAATAAAATAAGAATAACAAGAGGTTCTTGAGATCTGATCTCGGACGAAGGGAGATTCAGACTTGTCTCAAACCAAAGTAAAATCAAACACAGAAATAAAGCATAGCCTAAAAGCGGCTGTAAAAATCCCTATTTATAACCTAAAACACGTTATGGGCCATCTTGTAATTATCAAAGACTTCTGGGCCAATTCTGCAATTCTTCAACTCTTCAATAAGTCGTGTGTCGTGTCTTGCTGCGATGAGTGTCGATCGATACCAAGGGGGTATAGATCGATGCTCGACGTGAAATCAGGTACTCAGCAACACGACTTCAGCTTCTGCTCCAAACTGCTCCAGAAAGCTCCAATACTTCCAATTACGCTCCAAACGTGCTATAACCTGTAAAAGACTCTAAAAGACTACAAAACACTAGAAAGACTCTATAAAAATGACTTATATCATGGTCTAAACAGGGTAAAAACCATGATATATCAACTCCCCCAGACTTAGCCTTTGCTTGCCCTCAAGCAAATAAAAGACTAAACAGAGAAAGAGGTTTGAAAACGCGGAGACTCACCTATTCACGAACCATCGAAAAGACCCTCTTTCCAAGTACCCAAATGTCACCAAATCAGCTTTTGATCTAACCACCATGTACTTCTCCGTAGACATTCGCAGATTTCCCAGACTCCACACAAAATCCCACAGCATTGTTCAAGTAAAGCCCTCATCGCCAGTTTCATCGCTGCAGCTAATATTCAAGAACCTTCTAGACTCTTTACCAAACAATATCATGACAAAGAACCACCCTTTTTCACACTTTTTGTATCAATTTCTCTCCCCCAGACTTATTTCTTATTATGTTCTTTTTTTTCTTCTTTTTTCAGCTTTGTATATACACATCAAGGTATGAGAAGCGAGTATTGATGGTGTTTGCCACCAAATCCCCGGTTCTTCCCTCTCAATGTATCAAATGATGTAGGTGAATAATGGCATCATAGGAAAATCCTAGCCTCGCTTCCAATCCTCTGTGTGATCATTCCCTCTTAAGTAGAATAATGGGATCGCTGGAAATTTTCCTAACCCTCTACTCAGAAGAAAATCATTTCAATCTTTTATGCTCTTATTTATCAACTTATAACAGGGGAGAGAGATACTATAACTCTAAACACATGGGTTCCTTTATCAGATATGAATGATGAATCAAGCTCTAAAAACACTAACCACATTGATGAAGTGCAAAAATTTGGCTCAGGCTTCAGAAGAACTCTGCTGGAGACATGGATGTTTTCTAGTCAACTGGTCAGTCTTTGGATTTTTCATTAGTCGATCTAGAACTGATCCTGTAACACTGTGCACTCAAAAACAAAATCAAAGCAATAGGTTCAAGCACAGAGGCGGCTAACCAAGCGGATCTTTTGAGCAGAGTTCGGTTGGCTCAGGAAAAAGATGAGGTTTTGGTTAAGGCTTCGAGAGCGGAGGGTTCTGAGTATCAGGTATCTGCGAACGGCACTATCCTTGTTAGTGGGAGGGTATGCGTACCTTTGGATGAGGATTTGTGGCGAGAGATCCTGAGTGAGGCTCATTCGAGTATGTTCTCGATTCATCCGGGAGCGACTAAGATGTACCGCGATCTCAAGCGCTACTATCATTGGGTCGGGATGAAGAAGGATGTGGCTAACTGGGTTGCGTCGTGCAACGTGTGCCAGTTAGTGAAGGCGGAGCACCAGGTCCCGAGTGGTTTGTTGCGGAGTTTACCCATTCCAGAGTGGAAATGGGATATGATCACGATGGATATGATCACCAGTTTCTCGGACCAAGGATGCTGTTTGGGTCATTGTTGACCGATTGACCAAGTGTGCCTGTTTTCTGGCCATTAAGAAGACCGATGGGGCGGCAGTGTTGGCTAGGAAGTACGTGCAGGAGATTGTGAGACTGTATGGAGTACCGGTGAGTATTGTTTCGGACCGGGATCCTAAGTTCACATCGGAGTTCTGGAATGCGTTTCAGGCAGAGATGGGCACGAAAGTGCACTTGAGCACGGCGTATCATCCTCAGACAGATGGGCAGTCCGAGAGGACCATCCAGACTCTGGAGGATTTGTTGAGGATGTGCGTGCTGGATTGGGGTGGTCACTGGGTGGATCACTTGAGCTTGGTAGAGTTTGCGTATAACAATAGTTACCAGGCGAGTATTGGAATGGCTCCATATGAGGCTCTGTATGGGAGGCCATGTCGTACCCCCTTGTGTTGGACACAAGTGGGGGAGAGGAGGACTTTGGGTGCGAGTTTTGTTCAGAAAACCACGGAGAAGATCCGGGTTTTGAAGCTGAACATGAAAGAGGCCCAAGATCGGCAAAAGAGTTATGCTGATAAGAGGCGGAAAGAGCTTGTGTTTGAGGTGGGAGATAGTGTGTATCTCAAGATGGCTTTACTGAGAGGTCCGAACAGGTCCATTGTTGCGACTAAGTTGAGTCCGAGGTATATGGGGCCGTTCCGGATTGTAGAGCGTGTTGGACCGGTAGCGTATCGGTTGGAGTTACCCGCGGTTATGCAAGCATTTCATAAGGTCTTCCATGTGTCGATGCTGAAGAAGTGTTTGCATAGGGGTGACGAGGTATTGGCTGAGATTCCGCCAGATCTCCAGCCCAATATGACCGTTGAGGCGAGACCTTTGAGAGTTCTCGAGCGGAGGGTCAAGGAGCTTCGTCGGAAGAAGATTCCGATGATGCGAGTTCTGTGGGACTGTGACGGGGTGCAGGAGGAAACTTGGGAGCCAGAGGCTAGGATGGAAACGAGGTTCCGGAAGTGGTTCAAGAAGCAAGCTGCGGCTTGAGTTCCATCGAGAGGTTCCAGTTTCGGTTATAGCTGTATGCTGTGTGTGTTTCATTTTGTATGTCCGTTGTGTGGAACGATGTTACATTATGATGTTTAATAAGATGAGTATTTTTCTTATTATTGGTGACTTTGGGAGTCACGGCTTCGCATTACGTTTTGGGTAAAAAGCGTTAATGCGAGAGAGTAATAAGATGGATGTTCTTATTGCTGTTGTGAGTGTTGCGTGTTTCAGTTAAGCTTGTTCAGAAAAATGAGTCGGGTGACGAGACCGGGTTATTTCACCTAGCGGTCCTATGTGGTGGGTCGGATTGCAGGCGTATGGTACTTGTTTGTTTTATTACGTTTGTATTGATGACCTATTGCAGAGAGTTGTTGGGTGTTAGAGGTAGCCTATTCATAAGTTGTCTTGACAAGTCTTTCTAAAGCAAGCCGACACTGGAAGGTGCGCAAGGGAGGTGCGATGACCTGGTTATTGGTTATGCACGGCAGATATTCCGGGTATGGAATATGGGTGATGCCGGTGTTGCCTTGCGAGGATTTACACGGATCACGAGAGGTAGTTCAGTCGATATGCTTAGAGATGTGTGACTTATTGCTCGTTGAGAGGACTAGTTCCTCTGGTGCCGATAGCTCGCAGGACTGTGTGTCTTGAGAGTGTGAGTGGCGATGTACCCAGGCTCGGGAGATTTATAGCCTAGAGTGATACGTGATACCGTGGATTCGTAAGGAGTATGTCCTAGACGTAGGATATATTGCCTAGAATTGAGTGGTATGGGGTATCAAGACTCTTATAGGTTATATTACCGAGCGGAGTGGTACGGCAGATACCCAGAACTCGGAGATGCTGCGGTGTCTTGGGTGCTGTGGTATGGTTGATACCTTGCGAGGTATGGTGGATATCCTGCGGGATATGGCTGATGCTCGGAACTCGGAGATGCTGCGGTGTCTTTAGTGATGGGGTTGGCGTGTGTTGAGCAATAAGTACATATGATGCCGCGGTGTCATAAGCATAGGGACTGAGTGGGAAACCTCGGAGGTTGGCTTTGGACCTCGTGTGAGTGTTGAGATGGCCGGGTTGGCCAAGGTTTATCTAATCGTTGCGACGATTAAGGTTCATTGGAGATGAACGGTTCATGGGATATGAACGGTAACGAAGATTCGAGGTCGAATCTAAGTTAGTGGGGGAGAATTGTAACGCCCGCGTTCCGGAAGAATTGATTATTGGGGAAAATAATTAATTCGGGTTTGTTCTGGGGCCAGTATCGATCGATACTAGGCCTGTATCGATCGATACCCGTCGGGATTTCTCCTTATAAGTCTTCTTCCTCTTCTCTTCTTGCGCGTGGAAAACCATTTCTTTTGGGAAAATAGATTCTTGGTCGCAAGAGAGAGAGAGAGAGAGAGAGAGAGAAGGAGAGCGAGAGCGAGGAAGAGAAGCTTGGTGAAGCTTGGATCTTGCGAGATCGAGAGAGATTAAGCTTGGTGGGAAGCTTGAAGAAGAGATTGGAAGAGTTTGGTTTTGGTGAGTTAAAGGGAAGCGAGAGAGGTCTTCTAGAGCTCGATCCAGCCGATTTAAGGTGAGTTGGGACCAAAGGTTGGCAATTAAGCTTGTGTGGTGCGGTGTTAAGCTTGATTGATGAATTTCGTGGCTTGTATTGGCGATTTCTGGGTTTGGATCTCGCGTAGGTTGTAAATCGCAGGTGAGTATCGATCGATACATGTCCCTTGTCGGTGGACCCGTGTTGTTTGGGTATCGATCGATACCAGGGGGTGTATCGATCGATACCAGGGGGTGTATCGATCGATACCAGTCCCTTGTCGGGAGTCGTGTGTTGTTTGAGTATCGATCGATACTAGGAGTGTATCGATCGATACCAGTTGCTGTTTTTGTGCTGAAAGCTTTAATTGGTGTTAATTAATTCTTGATAATTGTTAATTGATAATTGTTGTTCATTGTGCTTATTGGTAGCATGTTGTTGGGATGATCTCTCACTCAGCGTTTGGTTAGCCAAATGTTGATGCATCACTTATGTCGATGCAGGTAAAGATAAGGCGTGATCGTGGAATCGAGGCAGTGAAGAGGGGATGATTAGGACCCGGGGTGTTATTTGTTGTTGTTGTTGCTTTTGCTGTAGAACTTGTATTGTTTAATTATTATTGTTTAATTATTATTGTTTAATTATTATTGTTTAATTATTTCCGTTTAAAAAAAAAGAAGAGTGCGGTCGTTTCAAAATGAATCTAACAAAGGGAATCTCTTTGCAAATGATTTTCTTTAATTCTCAATTCTTTACACATTTTTAAAATTTTAATCTATTTATTAAATGTTGTCAAAGTAATCAATTTGTTGAATACTGAGATTTGCAAGGAGTATTGTTGACTGAGTTTTAATTTTTGACTAAATTTTCCGTCTAAGATTTCTACAAATTTTTCTTATAAACACTGGAAAAAAACTTATCTTGCCAATTTCTAGTACGAAAGACGAATCGAATATTCAATATTCAGCAGTTAGTTCAAAAAACATAAGAGAAAGATCATACAAAATAAGGTATAGTTCGTTCTAGTCAAAAATTATGTTCTATACTGGCTTGAGGAAAAAAATTGAAAGGTTGTTAAAAATCCTTATATACTATAGCTAGAATCCTCCTTATGGTAAATGATTTT